>SJYW01012700.1:257049-291020 GCA_006410735.1 Raphicerus campestris
TGGGTAAACTCCAGGAGTTGGTGATGGACAGGGAGGCCTGGAGTGCTGCAGTCCATGGGGTCGCAAAGAGTCGGACACGACTGAGCAACTGAACTGAACTGAACTGAACTATTGAAGAAGCAACGCTGAAAAAATTATAAATCCAGTTCTCAAGGTCATTTGCAGCTTTAAAAGAAGAGAACATAGGCACTAAATTATGATAGTCCAGTGTATGGGGGAATTAGGAAAATCTTTATGGAGAAAATGCTTCATGAAATAAAATTGAAATGATTCATACATCACTGAGTGCTGTGAGCCATCAGTGCAGGAGCTGGTGGAGGCGGAGCATCTAATAGGCACATGGAGCTTTCAATATCAGGGAAATATCTACTTGTGGACACATGTGAGAATAAAGAGTATTCTAGATATCGGCAGAGAAAGGAAACCTACCTACCGTGAAGACCATGAAAATGGTTTAAACTGGAATAGGGACACACTTGGTGACTAGCTCCACAATCATGTCCAAGATATTTAATTGACTATATCTGACTGCAATTTAACATAAAGTTGTGTATGCAAAGCTATCTTTCAAATATTCTTCAATTTTAAAAATCAATCAGGCTTTATTTTTTAAAATAATATTACTTTACAAATTAATATGAGCCAAGCAGATTTCACATCATTTCATACTTTTTTATTTTGATTTTATGTTCAGCATGGATTTTTTTGCATCCGTTTTTATTTTTATTTATTTCTGGCCATGCCACATGGCATGCAAGATCTTAGTTCCCCAACCAGGGATCAAACCTGGGTTGATCCTGAAGTATAAGTATGGAGTCTTAACCACTGGAGCGCTAGGGAAGTCCTCATTTCAGACTCTTTTTGACAAATAATGAACATTGCAACCTGGTAAGCATTTTATACACCTTCTTAGAAAACCCTAAGAAAGTTATTAAAATATATAGAATGTGTGAGTTTAATGATGGTAATATAAAAAGAAAAAACAATTGTGATCTGCTATGCTAGCAGATGAACACTGCATATAAAATTTAAAAGTAATTCCGATAGCAATAAAAGCCTAAAATAGTTATGAGTTTAACCAAAATATATATGATGTCTCAACAGGGAAAACTACAAAGTTCTGATGCCAGTTCAGTTCAGTTCAGTCACTCAGTCATGTCTGACTCTTTGCAGTCCCGTGAACCATAGCACGCCAGGCCTCCCTGTCCATCACCAGCTCTTGGAGTCCACCTGAACCCATGTCCATTGAGTCAGTGATGTCATCCAAGCATCTCATCCTCTGTCGTCCCCTTCTCCTCTTGCCCTCAATCTTTCCCAGCATCAGGGTCTTTTCCAATGAGTCAGCTCTTCGCATGAGGTGGCCAAAGGATTGGAGTTTCAGCTTCAACATCAATCCTTCCAATGAACACCCAGGACTGATCTCCTTCAGGATGAACTGCTTGGATCTTCTTACAGTCCAAGGGACTCTCAAGAGTCTTCTCCAACACCACAGTTCAAAAGCATCAATTCTTCGGCACTCAGCTTTCTTTATAGTCCAACTCTCACATCCATACGTGACCACTGAAGAAACCATAGCCTTGACTAGACAGACCTTTGTTGACAAAGTAATGTCTCTGCTTTTTAATATGCTGCCTAGGTTGGTCATAACTTTACTTCCAAGGAGTAAGCGTCTTTTAATTTCATGGCTGCAATCACCATCTGCAGTGATTTTGAAGCCCATCTGATGCCAGAGACTAGTGAAATCTCAAATACATGGAGAGATAGAAAATGCTTGGTTTTGGATAAATGGAATGTTGTTGAAACACCCGTTCTCTTCAACACACTCCTCATCAATATTCCCAGCGGGTTTGCTTTGTAGAAATCGACAATTGTAAAATTTATAATGTGCAAGAAAAACAAAGTGGCAAAGGCAAGAAGAAACATTCTACAGACACATCTAAATCATATGCAAATATGAGAAACCATTCAAACTCCTCAGTACTAATCAGAGGAATGCAAACAAAACACCCTGAAAAGATAATGAAAATGTCCAAACATAGCAGTCATAAGCAAGGGTGTGGAACAACGTTTCTGCCAATATACAGTTGATAGGAGTATACATTGATACAGTCATTTCAGAGTCAAATGTTACATGGTAACATTGAAAATATGTACATGCATTACAATTCTGCATTCTACTCTTAAATACACACCTAAAGAAACTGCTGCAAGTTCACAACATTATTCATAGGAGCAAAACATTTGCTAGCCACTGAATGGATAAATATATTTTTTCATATAAATTATAGCTAAATTCACACACATACATGACTTTTTCGGCCCTCACCTAGATTTCAGAGTGAGGCTTATTCAGCGCTGTCTTTCTCTTGCTGGCTGCCGTGTAGGACATTAGAGTCACTCTAGTGTTGTCAGTCACTTTCTGACAGTGTTCTGTGCCAGCCACGCCCTGTGAGCAACACGATAACCATAATCCCCTGATGGAGGTGACCAGCTCTCGGAAGAACTCAGCAGTCCCACAGTGCTCACTTCTTGCCCAAATAAAATCAGCTTGAAATCAATTTCTGGTCCATGATGACTGGTGTGTAGCTGACACAGTCAGAAGATATAAAAGCAGGAAACATCACTGGGGAGGATCATGTCCATGTGGGGAGAACACTGTCTCCAGCTGCTCAGATGGTTAGATTTTTTTTCCCCAGATAAATAAGGTGTGAGAAACCATTCTGATCTTTTTATCATGAAGAAACAGCTGCCTTAGCAGAGGAGAAGAGGGAGGGGAAATCCAGGAATGGTTGGTGCAATTAGGCAGCTCTCCATGGAAAGCTGTGCGTTTGGCTCCAGGGTCCAAAGACATTATTTCTTCTGGGAACTAATTTCAGCTTCTGCCTTTCAGCTGTAGCTTCTGTTGCTCCAGTTACTGGTGCCTGCAAATCCCAGGCCAAAAGTCCCTTCTTCTAGGGCCTCTCTTCTGCTTGTCCCCTTGCCACCCCACCCCCCACACCCCCTGCTGCCTCATGGTTACTTTCAACAGCTTCACTGCCCTGCGTGGTGTGGCTGTACTTTATTTTTTCCACCTGTCACTTGTAATGGACACCTGGACTGTTTCCTGGACTGTGTCTTTCCTATTGCATGTAATTTGAAATAGACTCACATGTCCCTTGGGCAGTTTTCCCTAGGGAAGAGTAAGACTGGTAGGACAGAGGAGCAATCAATCTAAATACAGAAGAACAATGGCAAAAAAAAAAAAATGTTGTCAGGAAAGTACCAACGTCCCCTGCAGCTCTGGCCTGTATCCTAGTACATCAGAGCCAATCTGAGAGACAAGTTTTATAGGTTTATGGACCCTGACTTCTGCATCAAACTTGCTCCAACTTTCCAAAGCCATCACCTTGAGGCCTGCTGAGCACATGGGCAGATTATTAAGGGTGAGAGATGCCTCCAGAGCTTGAATATGATCCAAAGAACCAGGCCTCTCTCTCAGAGCAACTCACAATGATGTATGTTTCACAAAATAGACCTTTCATAAAAGAAAAAAAGAAGCGTATCTCTAGGGACCCCACCTTTTCTCCAGGATCTTTTGTGCTGTGTACTGGACCTCTGGTGAGACCATTCTTGTGATTTCAGATATGGGGTCTGAACAGGCTGAGTGGGTATGGGGGTCATTGGCAGCCATACAGCTCCCCTCCACCCTTATCTCCCTGCTCAGCACTGCACGGCCTTTCCTGCTTGAAACGGTATCCTTCTACCTTCTTTGAGTGGGAACCAGTATAAAGCAGAAGCTTCAGTTCCTTGTGCAGTGTGATTAAGGGTCAGATCATCGCTCTTGGCTTTTTCTCTTGGCCTCCAGAGGAGCCTACAAAGCTAAGCATATGCAAATATGGGTCTCTGGCTGCTGACCATTGTCAACAGTTTCGTTGTGGCTTCCCCCAGGGCTAAACAGCCCACACTGCAGCTGAATATGCTGTTATTTCCCCACATGTGACATCAGTTTCACAGAAGCTTGACGGAAGTTCTACCCACTTCTACCCACGTGCAGCGAGAGTGCCGCTGAAACCAGCCTGATGAGGGGACACGTGGGGACAACGTCATCCAGTGCCTGGTGGTTTAATGATGCGGATTGAGTGCACCAGTGCGTGGCCATACGTGACCCAGTGCAAGGAGATATGGATGGAACATGCTTCCACCGTCACGCAGGGTCTGACCCTCCCCAAGGGTGATCAAAGCTCCTACCCAAGACTAGGTTTTCCAGATTATGGACTTTACACACCTAAAGCTTTGATGATGCTGACTCTTATCTCACTTTTTCATAGCAGACCTCCAGGTCACTGTATTCCCCACCACTTTTCCCAGAATCCCAAGGATATCTGCAGAGTCCGGGTGAGCATCAATCCATGTGAGGGATGGAGGGCCCTTTGCCTATCCTTCCCATGGGGGTTCTAGAAAGCGAGCTAAGGAAAGTCTCAGCCCTGCACTAGGGAGGAAGCTGTGATGATGTTACATTTCCCGGACACTGAGCATCAGGACAATCCCAGACAGGGTAGCCCCAGAAGAAGAGGTGCTTTCCTCTGCCGTGTTTTCAGAGTAGACAGAAATGTGTTGGCTGTAATCTACATATGTTAAAAACCTAAAGCATCCATTAGGTATGAGAAAAGCAATTCCAAAGAGAAGTGGTAGAATTTCTTGACTTCAAAAGCAGTATTGATAGACAGCAAGAGTGACTTTATGCCAAAAAAGAGAAGATATATATGTGTAAAGAATAGAAATAGCATGATTCCAAAATAGTGATTCCAAAATGTTTTTTTTTTATTTCATAGTGTTATCATGTGATGTAGGTTGAGAGAAATCACAAAGAAATACAAATATTAAATGTCACATGAAAGTTAAGCCCACTGGATATTAGACTTAATCATGAACATGTAGGGGAACTATCTGCCCCAAACTTTCTGCCACTTTGATAAATCCCAGAGTGGTGTTGATAAGAAGACTCATTTAGGGCTGTGGTCTTACTGTATAAAAGTGGGAGACAGTGATCAAACCAGATGGGACATTATTAACCCCTTAATCTGTGTAAATGTAACAGCAGACACTTATTAGAGGGGGGTCTCTAATGACACTGATGATGTCTCATATACATATATATGTGTAAAAGATGAATAAAATGAGGGACCAGGGGATCTTCTTAGCTTTGATCAAATATATAGGCTCATTTAGCTCTCAGAGTCACTCAGAAGGATAGCAGGATCAAAGCATTTCAAGCAGGCAGCATCTGATAATCCTGTTCAATGGGAGAAGTTCTTGGAACAATCCGTGATGCAGACCAGGTCCTAGTCTCCACCCACCTGCCCCCTGCAGGGGCAGCTTAGGTGTGAGATGAATTTACTCCGTGAAAGTGAAAGTGGCATCTCCGCTAGAGTAGAGCCCTCATCCATTTGGAATCAGTGCCTCTTGTATCAAGTTCATGAGCCCAGCTTCCAGACCCCTGGTAAGTGCATGGCCAATTACAAGGATCACTGCATTCAGAGAGGCCCATGCTACGGGTTTCCACATTGTTACAGTTCATCAGAAATCCCTCCTAGCCAAGATACAACTTACCAAGCAAAGGTCATTTTTAGCATAGTCAATTTTATCTGGAAATTCAGCTGACATTCTTCCTTTCTTTGGTTTCTGGAAAAGAGCTGGGAAATTAGCCTAAGATTAAACTTGTCCTGGAGAAGTAGAAAGGGTATTAAACTTTTACCCACAAGAATGAAAATGATTTACCTTTATTTCTTCCTTTGCTATACTAAGCATCACTTTCTTTTTCAAATTATTTGAAAGAAGCACATTCTGTGTTTTGTTATCCAAAAAATGCATTGTGATGCTAAGTATAGAAAGACTTTCAAGGTTTTTAAATTGCAGATCATTTAAGCAACCTAATTAGATCAAACACACCTGGAATTTCTGAGTATGTACCTGAGGGAAAAAATTAGTTAAAACATCCTGAGTTAAAATTTTTTGGATCGTTCACAAATCTTCTGAATGCTCAATGTCAAAAAAAAACAAAAAAACAAAAAAACACAACCTGATGTGAAGAATTAAATACTATTGACCACAAGAGGGAAGCCTAGGCCCATTTTTACTATGCTTTGGGGAGGGGAGGGAAGGAAAGCGATGCTTCCTGAGAATCCTGAAAATATTCACCAATAAACACAGTGTATGAGACAAAGCAACTCTCATCCCCACCTGAGGCTTGCATTTGTGGTTGGCGTGGTTTTGGTGTTTCGAATGGACTTGCTCTTTGACTCCACATATTACGGGCTACAGAGTTAGAGACGTGATTTACACGTGGGAACTACCTTCCCACTTTGTAAGTGAGAATATGGACCGAAAGACCAGACTTCCGTAAATCTTGGTTTCCTCAGAATAAACTGGAAAAATAATGGTAGAAAATATAATGGTAATATTTAATATGATATTTATTATCTTATTGGGCTTCCCTAGTGGCTCAGTAGTAAGGCTTCACCTGCAATGCAGGAGACCCGGGTTCAATCCCCGGGTTGGGAAGACCCCCTGGGAAAGGAAATGGCAACCCAGCCTGGAGAATCCCATGGACAGAGGAGCCTGGTGGGCTATACAGTCCATGGGGTCACAAGAGTCAGAGAAGCCTTAGAGACTACATCACCATCACCATTAAAATTAAAGTATTTTGATTGGTAAGGGAGAAAGAGTGCACCAGAAAAGACTCTCATGGTTTGATAAAAACATTGGTGTTGATATTATAAAACATTTTCCAGCACAGGCCATTTCTCATGTGTCATCCTGTCTAAGTCTTGGAATGACCTGTATCTTAGATGCCATTCACCCACTCACGATCTCCCTGGTTCTACGGTGATCACCTAACAAACCTCTCCCTTTCACTCTGCTTTACCCCTGCTATGTTAATGTGAAGAACAGCCACCTTCTTGTCATGATCTCCATTTTTTTTGGAAAATGTCTTTCATTTATTATAACATTCAGACTTGAAAACTAACTATAAAATGCTTTTTTAAAAATCATTTTCTTTACCACCTTCCTCATTCTAAGCCAGTCAGTCAGCAGGCCTAAGAAGTCATTCTTCACACTTCACTTTGCCACAGATAGGCAAATATGATATATGGAATTAGAAATGGCGCTGAAAATAATTTGCCAAAATATGGAGGGAACAGGAAGCGGTGCCAAAGGAGTGAAACTGTGAAAGGAGTGAAATTGTGTCATTGATTGGGCATAAGGAGGCAGCTGTTGAAGGCAGCAGCTCTGAGGCTTCACTGGGCTTTTTTCCAAACTAATCTTTTCTTCACAGTCTCTCAATTACCAAGTTCCGTTCACGCCTGTTAGAACAGAAAAGAAATTGAGAACAAACTGGCCCTCGATGCTCAAATCATAGCAGTGGAGCCTGTAGAAATATTCTGAGAGATGGATTTGAAGTTTCCAACTCCTACCCTGACAGGAGTGTGTGTGTGTGTGTGTGTGTGTGTGTGTGTGTGTGTGTGTGTGTGTGTAACTTCTTATTTACAAAAACTCCACAAAGAAAAGTGACTTCGAACCCCTGAGAGCCTGTACAAGCTCAGGTCTTTGAAACATCAGATGTCAAATGGGGTAAAGAGAAAATGGATCAGACTCTCAGACTCTCATCTTCCCAGGGTGGCACAGGGCATATGGCTCAGCACTTCAGTCACGTCCACCTTTTTTTGACCCCATGGATGGAGTCCACCAGGCTCCTCTGTCCATGGAATTATCCTGGCAAGAATTCTAGAGTGAGTTGCCATTTCCTTTTCTAGGGGATCTTCCCAACCCAGGGACTGAACTAGCATCTCTTGCATTGGCAGGCAGGTTCTTTTCCCACTGAGCCACATGGGAAGCCCCTTGTCTATATGGTAAGGAATAAAATTAAGAATCTTGCATCTCCCAGGATCTGCCTGGCCCCCTTCTGAATGTGGCCTACATTCTGCCAGTGAAACTTAGTATTGTGAGATTCGCGAAGCACAGACAGGCTGAGAGTTTCTCAGGTAGTGGACACGAGGGTTCACATGAAAATCTTGGCAGCATCCTTGGGTTCCCAAGACATTCCTTCCTCCTGGGTTCTGGAGGAGCCGTGATGCCAGCGGTGGCTCCTACAGGTGCCGCCCTCTCAGAGCTACGGGTCTGCACTGACCTGTGCTCCCTCAGGCTTCCTAACAGTTTGAAGATATAATTCCCTTAGTGAAAGTGAAAGTGAAGTCGCTCAGTCGTGTCCGACTCTTAGCGACCCCATGGACTGCAGCCCACCAGGCTCTTCCGTCCATGGGATTTTCTAGGCAAGAGTCCTGGAGTGGATTGCCATTTCCTTCTCCAGGGAACTTCCCGACCCAGGGATCAAACCCAAGTCTCCCACATTGTAGACAGACGCTTTACCGTCTGAGTCACCAGGGAAGTGATAATTCCCTTAATAGAGTAGAAATGTAATAAATAACTCTGTGTAGGGTGTCCTCAGGGATTTCTATTTCCTGAATGAATTCTGACTAGTACAGAAGCTCCTCACCTTTTAATGTCAGAGACAACCTCATTCAGGTACCCTCAGAAATTCCCTCAAACGCACAGGAAGTTAGAGGTCAGGAAAAAACAAGGAACCGTGATTAATGTCAAATAGAAACTTCTTTCTCATCACATAGAAAGGGAACTGAAAGTCTGTTCTAAAGACTCTCCAATTTAGTAATCTCAAGAGGAGAACCAATCAGTGCCCTAGGATTAAATGACATCATATGTTGCTGGGTAACACTTGGGTTGAAGGTGCTATTATTATAAGAAAAATGCAAAGATGTGTAGTCTCTGAGTTTACTATGCATTTACTGAGCATCTTGTAAGAACAAGCCATTATGGAAGCCAGCAAAGGGAAGGCATGGAAAGGTCATTCTTGGTTAAGTGTGATTACAGAAGGTTAGGATAGAGGGTTGGGATAGAGTTGATGATGAGCCTGCAGTATAAGACCACATGATAAGGAGCGACTTACTCTGTAGAACTCTCATCTGGCTCATTCCACTATCTTCAGGAAGCACAGTCCTCAACAATGTTAAGGCAGAACTGTTCGTGCATCCTCCCAGGGATATAGAAGCTCCTATCACAGGATGTTCAAAACCCTTAGTTACAGTCAACCATGTACAGAGTGTTGACTCATGAATTGTGAGCAGAGTTATAGGGCAGGATAAGGCCTCAGCACTGTAGAAGAGTATGAACAATCCACCCTAAGTATGTATTGAGATCTTAAGCGGTGAACTCACCATCTCATGAGCCGTGGCACTGCCAGGTCTCTCCTCCTTGGAAGTATCTGGATCCCAGCCTTTTCTCAGTGGTTTAACAATTTTTCTACTTTGCTATATTTTCAAAAACATGAAGGTCCATCAACATGACATAACTTTCTGTATTCTCAATGGTGAGCATCAAAATAAATTCTTTGAGTCAGAACTTTCATCACGAGGAAAGAATGGTAAAGCATTCCTGCAGGTTATTATCTTAATCTTCCAGTTAAAATAAGCTCTGCCCTGTATATATATATATATATTCATCTATCTGAGTCTTCAAAAATAGATGTGTGCCCAACAGTCTTCTCCAATCTTGAGTGATATGTGAGTAATAAGAATTAGGAATAGGCTCTCTCTTTCCAATCTACTGTCTCCAGTAACCACAACCTATGTTCCAAGGTACAGCTTTCCATCTCCCTCCAGCTTTGGGTGTGTTGGAACTCAGTTTCTCCTCCAATGTTCTCTAAATACTAAAGGGCCAGGGATCCCAAGCTCTTGGACAGAATTGGCCACGTTGGAGTTTAAGACACTCGAGGAGAATCCTCAAGTAAAAAGTGGCATCTTAAGTGAAGCTCTGTCACTCGGCACTGCCAAAATTCAGGCATTCCTCATAGCCTGACACTGTACCTTGTCTTTATATGACCTGTTGTCCCTTAAATAAATTCCCCAGCTGTCACAGCACAGAACTATGATTTGCCATTAACTCTCACCTTAGGATATTCCCATTGATTCTATTCTCACTAATGTGCTTCAGGTAGATCCCTTTCTAGAACTTGGCTTGAGCTGGAAGAGTCTGTGGATGATTGCCCACTATTCTTGAAAACCCAGTTTTTCATTCTTTTTGTTTGGTTGTGAGTTTGTTTGGTTAATTAAGAAGTTCCTTTTCATCTAATGCACAAAGCTTCTCCTTTCTTGGACCCTTTGCAAGAGTCTTTCCCTTAGCAACAGCAGTGTCATCTCAAAAGATTTTTCTGATTGGCTGAAGCTCAATTGATTTTAAATTTTTAATCAGTCAGACTCTATGACACCCTACATTCTCTTTTCTC
The DNA here is from genome assembly GCA_006410735.1 of Raphicerus campestris. Lineage (NCBI taxonomy): Eukaryota > Metazoa > Chordata > Mammalia > Artiodactyla > Bovidae > Raphicerus > Raphicerus campestris. Next base: position 267,386 of record SJYW01012700.1, read on the forward strand.
ATATTCCTGTCTGTTCTAATCCACCTTGAGCTCTCATTGAGACACCGACCCTCATCGAGACACCGAAGAAGAAAATGGCCATAACCAGGGTCCCAATATTAGGACTTTTCATCACTGTCCTGATCAGCCTACAGGAATCGTGGGCTATTAAAGGTAAGTGCTGAGAGAGTTCAAAACTAGGAGTAAATAAGTTCTGAGAGCTTCGGAGAAATGAACTGTGGACGTTTGCAAGACAGTCTTTAGAATGAAAGAGAAATGTGACAGGTGTTATGTGGGTCTAATTCTAGAATTATAATAAATTGTAATTGGAAGCGTTCTCTCCTCACCATGAACTGGAGTAAGTAAAACCAAGAAGTGCAACTAAGATTAGAGGAGCAAAATTGAGCTGTGTTCTGATTCATGCTATTGACTTTGATATAAACCAAACTTGCAGGGAGATATTTTCTGACAGGCATTAACAAGTTAACTTTCTGTACTTTCATTTTTCATTCCTGGAAAATTAGTAAAAGTTAAAACCTCCAGTAATTTTGTGAGGATTAAATCAGAAAAAAATATCAGCATTTCTTGGCACCTGTTCTAAGCTATTTTTACCTTGGTAGCTATTTTTTGGCCTATGAATCCCAGCAGCCTATTTGGAGCACAGACATTATATGGAAGACCATTAGAAAGGAAAACCATCAAAAAGCAACCGTCCACCCAAGGGAGGGGGAGGGCAGGTATGCTGATATGAGTCGCATTTAATGGACAGCCTCTTGGGACAGTAGCAGCCCCAGTTAGAATGGAACTTACAGGGCCTTTTAGTCACTATTGCTCAGTAATATTACCCAGCGAGTGGAAAAACGGGAAAGAAACAAAGAGTCTGATGTTATTCTCTCCCATCTTCAGAGCAAATATTGTGTGGGTTTATTATGAAAAAATATTCCTCACCTGGAGTGACCCCCAAAGAGGGTGGCAAGGTGGCAGAGAGCCTGGAAATAAGTAAAGACTCATGATGACAGCTGTAGGTTTCTATTGCCCAGAAAGAGCCATATATGAGGATGCCTACCATAAAGGATAACTTCCCCTGGAGTGAAAAGAGGAAGTTAGAGAGAGTGTGTGTGTGTGTGTGTGTGTGTGTGTGTGTGCGTGTATGTGTGTGTGTTTATAGCTGCAAATGCGAAATAAATCCCTGCCTATCAATGTACAGTTGGAGTTTAAAATCCACCTTTCATTTACATACACCACAAAGGCAACATACTTTTCAATTGTACCTTTCTTATTTGAAATAAGTTATTCCTTTAGTACAGATTATTNTGTGTGTGTGTGTGCACGTGTGTGTGTGTGTGTGTGTGCGCGTGTGTGTGTGTTTATAGCTGCAAATGCGAAATAAATCCCTGCCTATCAATGTACAGTTGGAGTTTAAAATCCACCTCTCATTTACATACACCACAAAGGCAACATATTTTTCAATTGTACCTTTCTTATTTGAAATAAGTTATTCCTTTAGTACAGATTATTCTCCCTGTCAACCATAATAGAATGTGTCCCTTAATGACAGTCTAATTTAAAGATCTTTAAAATATAAGGGAATGGTGATGAGGTCAATCCAAATATAATCATCCCCTCAGAGGGATGCAGGATGTGGATGTGGATACAGGAAAGTCAGTGCTCTACAATGCTACAAGGTCTCACACTTAATTATTTGGGTACCATCATCTCCATTCATACATTTCATGGCTCTGGTCCTTCAAAGCTATTTCTGATGCTGAAGTACTTGCTGTAGTCCTGATGATATACTAAGAAATTACTTAAAACTAGTCTCATTTCATCTTAAAAACAAACACAGCATAGAGACAAAACACAGTACAATATAATGAAAAACCTACATACAAGTAGATAAAGTGATCTACTCAAGATAACTAGGTAGCTGAATGAGAGTTTGAGATTTAATTTGATTTCAAGTTCATACACAACTTTTTAAACAGTGTTTCTCTCTTCTTAGAGCTGCAGTGCTCTGAGACACGCCCTGGGATTCTGGCTTAAGGAGATTTAATTTCTAGGTCAAGAGTGTGAGGGAACATTTGTCTTATAAGAGCTGCTACTGGATTTCTAAAGAGGGAATCATTTCTCAGTCAGTAGCATGGAATCACACAAAAGCTTCACGGAACTCCGGGTTTTCAACCCTCATTTCCTTCAGCCCACACACTGTCCCTTTGCTTCTCCACCCCTAGCTCTGCTCGACACGAATGTCCTCCACGCAGGCCTTGTCTTCCAACTCATCCCTCCTCTCCATCACTCCTCCTTCCCACGTGGCCTTCTCTTTCTACCACCCCTGCCCACATATGTGCATCTCACATCCTGGGTTCTTCTCCATCTTCCTCTCCTGGTTCCCACCCTGACCCCCTTTCTTGTCTTTTCAGAGGATCATGTGATCATCCAGGCTGAGTTCTATCTGAACCCTGAGCAATCAGCGGAGTTTATGTTTGACTTTGATGGAGATGAGATTTTCCACGTGGATATGCAGAAGAAGGAGACGGTGTGGCGGCTTCCAGAATTTGGACACTTTGCCAGCTTTGAGGCTCAGGGTGCCCTGGCCAACATGGCTGTGATGAAAGCTAACCTGGACATCATGATAAAGCGCTCCAACAACACCCCGAACACCAACGGTACCTCTGCTCCAGCCCTCCTAGACTTGCAATTGTAGCCTTAAACAGATGCTTGAGCTCTTTGATTTTTGTTACTGAGACTTTCCCCTCAGGGTCTATTCTTGTCATATGCAAACCCCACATTCTTATGCCACTGGCCCAAGAACTTCAGGAGTTTTCTCCTTTCTTGATGTGTTCACATCTTGTCTTTGGCAACCACAGTCTCTCATAAAGCCTTTGCCCTGAGTCCATGCTGGGGGAGCCAGGAATGAGGTCCTTGAATATGTTATGCCCAGTACTGGTTCCCTTTTCATGGGGGAGGGAATAAGAGCTGGGTATCTGAGACCATGGCATAGATTCCCAAGACAGTTTCAGCTGCTATGTCAGCCTCGGTGGGAGGAAGAGGGGCAGGGCTAAGCAGGGAAGGCTAATTTCTGTCGCTTGTCTCCCAGTTCCTCCAGAAGTGACTCTGCTCCCAAACAAGCCTGTGGAACTGGGAGAGCCCAACACACTCATCTGCTTCACTGACAAGTTCTCGCCACCCGTGATCAGTGTCACGTGGCTTCGAAATGGCAAACCTGTCACTGACGGAGTGTCAGAGACGGTCTTCCTGCCCAGGGATGACCACCTTTTCCGCAAGTTCCACTACCTCCCCTTCTTGCCCACAACAGAGGATGTCTATGACTGCAAGGTGGAGCACTGGGGTTTGAATGAGCCTCTTCTCAAGCACTGGGGTGAGAACCGCCCTTCAGTCTCCTTTACTTCAATGTTCCTCCTGTGATGCATATGTCTGGTCCTTAGGGACCCCGAGCATCTGCTTCACAACTGCCCCAGTTCTGGTTCCTGATCTTCTCCCATTGCTCTGCTTTCCCCTCTTCTAGTCTGTAATTCCCTGACATCATCCTGTCTTCCCTCATTTAATTAATGAAAAAAAATATTCTTTTGACTAAGTATCATATATTTTGTGCTAAGTGCTGCTCCCTACCATATGCATTTCTTACGTACTCTGACTTATTTTTCCCCAGAGTATGAAGCTCCAGCCCCTCTCCCAGAGACGACAGAGAATGCAGTATGTGCCCTGGGCCTGATTGTGGCTCTGGTGGGCATCATTGCAGGGACCATCTTCATCATCAAGGGAGTGCGCAAAGCCAACACTGTTGAAGGCCGAGGGCCTCTGTGAGGCACCTGCAGGTGAGTCTGCTGTGGTCTGAGGATGACATCTCTGGAATGATTCAAGCGGAGGAAAAGAGTGAGGACAAGGACATGTGGTGCCTTTAAAGGAAAACCATCCCAGAAGTCATGGCTCCTGATTTATCACACTGGACAGAATCAGACATTGTCATTATCTGATATTCCAAAGCCCTGCATTCCTACACCCCATTCCATACATGTCACCAAAGATCATGCCTTCAGTCTTGGAAACTATCTCCAGTACCCAAAATAGTTGTTTCACATTAAAATACTGAGTCCAGTGATCTGGGAAAGCCAACCTCAAGATTACAACACTTCCTGGCTTTATATTTCCTGAGATAAGACATCAGCTTTGAAGCATTTTTAGAGCATCACTTTTAGGGGGTTTAGGGTAACTGTAAGAAGTGGAAATCTGTTGGAGACCCATGCCTGCTTTTGCTCCTCCATTCTGAAAAAAAAAAAAAAATGTCAGAAGATCTAAGAGAAAGTGAAACATGGCCTGCTCCTTCATTCTTTCATGGAAGGTAGGAAATAGCAGTTCATGTTGGAAAGGTTGCATTTATGAGAGGTCACACAAATATTAAAAGACTTTGCCAAAGTCAGGGGTTAAGGAGTAAGAGTAAGGAATCTGAAGATAAGAGCTCAAATAATTCATCTTAAACTCTGTAGTAACTATGCGTGTTCTGCTACAGGTAATGGACTTTGTTAGAGAGAAGATCAGTGAAGATATTTCTGCCTTAATAGCTTTACAAACCCGGCAATTCTCCAACTGTTCACCTCACTGAAGACAACCATGCTTCAGCACTTCCCAGTCCTTTACTTACGCTGAGAGTAAGATGCCTTCCACAATCTCCAGGTTCTAACGTCTAGTTATTCCCTATCTACTGCTCCTTCTTGTATTGGTTTTCCCTCCATTCTCCACTGTCTTCTTATTATCACCATGTAATGCCTTATTATCATCATGTAATAGACCCCATAGGATCATTTTTTTTTCCTGCTATGGAACCTTTGGAAAGTTCTATGGGGTCATCTCTTGTATACATATTACTTGGAGTTTCTTCAAACTGTGATTGTCATTTTTCTGAATACAGTAAACTTCAAGTGGGTCTCAGGTTGAAGTTTTTGGTGTCTGAGTCAGTTCTTCATGGAGGCTGGGGAATACAGGTGATCCTTTCATCCTGAAAAGTCTAAATGGTGAATGTATCTTATAGACTTTGTCGTTAATCAGAAAAATCCTAGTTCATTAGAACTCTAGTCTCATTTGGAGGATCTGCCAGCAATCCAGTTGTCACAATCTGGTCCTCATCTGGAAAACACTAGAGTAAGGTTTATTTGTTGAGAGATGACTTAACAACAAGTTCATAGTCCGGTTTGGATTCTTATGCCTCTGAATCAGTGAGACATTTGGATCATGAATAGAGTGAATCTCAAACCTTAAGGCAGATTCTGATAGTGGAGGACACAGATGATGGGGAATAGATGGTGGTGGAGTGGTGGGCACGACAGAAGCACATGCATATGGGTAAGAGGGCTGGCACAGCAGCACCATGCATTTTAGGCTTAAGGAAAGGTGAGATTGGACATTGAGGGTTGGTGTTGTCTATTTTCTCAACATGCATGTGTGTGTGCTAAGTCGCTTCAATCATGTCCAACTCTATGCAACTCCGTGGACTGTAGCCCCCCAGGTTCTTCTGTCCATGGGGATTCTCCTGGCAAGAACACTGAAGTGGGTTGCCATGCTCTCCTTCAAAAGATCTTCCTGATCCAGGGATCAAGCCTACGTCTTTTGCCTTTTATGTCTCCTGCATTGGCAGGTGGATTCTTTATCACTAGCACCACCTGGGAAGCCCTTTTCTTAATATGTGGTGGTGGTGGTTTTGTTGCTCAGTTGTGTCCAACTCTTACAACCCCATGGACAGTAGCCTGCCAGGCTCTTGTGTCCATGGGATTCTCCAGGCAAGATTACTGGAGTGGGTTGCCATTTCCTTCGCCAGGGGATCTTCCCAAACCAGGGATCAAACCCAGGTCTCCTGCATTGCAGGCAGACTCTACCTTTTTTTTTAACATAAACTTTATCTTTTCTTAACATAGACTGAAGCTAATTTGCATCACATTGAATTACTATGAAAATAAATAAATAAAAATGCAAGCAAATTTAGATATCATGCTTAGTGATAGTAATATTCCATATATTATAAATTCCACTATTTTTCTACAAATTTTTAAGAGAAGCAAAACAAAAGCAAGCCAAATCAAGGCAGCATGACCTCAAAACAATAGCAGAATATGCCATCACAAAATATGTCTCTTTGGCATAAAGATTATTTTAAGCCAATAGGTGATTTTAAATAATAGAACTTAAATTATTTGTTGCCCATAGGAGTCTGCTATAGTAAATACTTCTGGTTTAGTAGAAACTCAAATATAAAAAATTAAGCCACTTGGCTAAAAGAGATTAATCCCTCTTCCCATAAAGTATGGTTTGGTTCTTGAGGGCCCTAACTGATGCCTATTTCAGTCTCTCAGTATTTTCCTTCTGATAGTTAGTAGTTGTCTCCCTATTGAGCTGTGTTCTCTCAAGGGTCTTACAGGTATTCACGGGAACTCCAATGTGTTAATACATCGGATGATCTTATCGTGCTTTGAGAAACAGGAACATGGACAATAGGATGAACAGCAGAAAAAACTTCTTCAAACCTGATTGCATAACCTCTTAATTTCACAGTGAAATGAGTTACCCTAATGATGACTGAGAGTGTGCCAGTAACAAATATCGAAACGTGAGAGGATGCCCAAAAAGGTGCGAAACTGTTAAAGTGATTACACAAGGAGGCCATTAGACTGAGGTGGCTCAAATGCCTTGGTAACGGACATAACCAAGCCTAAACTCAAGTCAGTTCTAATACCTGTTAACGCACTCATATCCCAGAAAACAAATTTAAGAACAACCAATCACAAACACCCACTTAACCCTTTTTCAACTCAGGCAGCCACTTGAGTTATAGCTAGTCAAATAATTTTCTCTTTCTTTTTGCCTCAGTTTTATAAATGTCTTTTCCCCAACTTGTGTTCATGGAGTGCTCCTAACCACTTTTAATTTGACACTGCTGGATTTGAATTCATGTTCCCTCAAACAAACTCAAAAACATTTTGGTTGGCCTCAGCTTATGTGATTATAAATGATGTTGTATATTTAATTTTTGTGTCATGCCTTCATCGCCAAGTAGATTTTTGGTTGGTTTTGAATTCTTCAGCTTTGATGAACTTTCTTGATATTTGTAGCAGGGTTTTAGGGGGAGCATACCTTGGAATCAAGAAAATGGTACTATTTATAATAGCATCCAAAAGATGGCAATTATCAAGGAATAAATCTGATAAAAATGAGTAAAATTTCTATAGTTAAAACTACAAATCATCATTAGGAGAAATTAATGGATCTACATAAATGATTAGAATATAAAGTTTAGAGAGAGTAAGTATTTTAAAGATAATCAGTTTTCTCTAAATCTACATTCAATAAAAAGTAGATGGGGAAACAATGGAAACAGTGAGAAACTTTATTTTGAGGGGCTCCAAAATGACTGCAGATGGTGATTGCAACCATGAAATTACACAACACTTGCTCCTTGGAAGAAAAGTTATGACCAACCTAGACAGCAAATTAAAAAGCAGAGACATTACTTTGCAGAAAAAGGGCTGTCTAGTCAAAGCTATGGTTTTTCCAGTAGTCATGTGTGGATGTGAGAGTTGGACTATAAAGAAAGCTGAGCGCTGAAGAATTGATGCTTTTGAACTGTGGTGTTGGAGAAGACTCTTGAGTGTCACTTGGACTGCAAGGAGATCCAACCAGTCCATCCTAAAGGAAATCAGTCCTGAATATTCATTGGAAGGACTGATGCTGAAACTGAAACTCCAATCCTTTGGCCAATTGACGCGAAGAACTGACTCATTTGAAAAGATTCTGATGCTGGGAAAGATTGAAGGCAGGAGGAGAAGGGGAAGACAGAGGATTAGATGGTTGGATGGCATCACCGACTCGATGTATATGAGTTTGACCAAACTCTGGGAGTTGGTGATGGACAGGGAAGCCTGGAATGCTGCAGTCCATGGGGTTGCAAAGAGTCGAACATGACTGAGCGACTGAACTGAAATGAAAAATCTCATTAACATCATGGCAAGGGATTTTGTTTGCTTGATTCCTTGCTAGTTTTATTTCTTCAGTGTTTTGGGGTTTTGGTGGTGGTAGTGATGGTGTGGGGGGACTGCCAAGCTGACATTAAAAGTTCACATGTAAATACTATAGTCTTAGATTGGCCAATAAAATTTTGAAAAATTAGGGGAAAAGCTAAGAGAAATAAATACAAGATAATGAAAGCTATATGAGTTAATGTTGTTATATATTAATCTAGGGTGGTATTGGCTAAAGTATAGACAAACTGCATAACAGAACAAAAAGGAAATTCTAGAAACAGAGCCGCTCACAAACACAATGCTCTGGTCTATAGTAAGACTGCAGAGCAATGGGGGAAAGAGTGTCTTTTCAATCAATGCCACTAGGTCATTTGAATGTCTGTTTAAGAAAAGTTACTGTGACACATACTCAAATGTCAATAGAAACCAATTTCAGATGGATTGAACAAATTTAGTAAAATTTAACATTGAAGCAAACCAGGCCTTGGATTTCAATTGCTGGATAATCTAAATTTCCTTATTAAATGTACGGCTACACAGATTATCTATTTTGAGTCAGTTTTGGTAAATCATATGGGCTTTCTCGTGGCTCAGAAGATAAAAGAATCTGCCTGCAATGTGGCAGACCTGGGTTTGATTCCAGGATTGGGAAGATCCCTTGCAGAAGGAAATGGCAACCCACTCTACTATTCTTGCCTGGAGAATCCCATGGACCAAGGAGCCTGGTAGGTTATAGTCCATGGGGTCACAAAGGGTCGGACACAACTAAGTGACTAACACACTTTCATGTGGTAGATTAAAGAAGACTACAAATTCTTTGGCGTTTATCTCATGAAGACATAGATTATATATCCCTTCCCCATAAATCTGGGCTGACCTTACTCCCTTAGATCATTAGAATTTGATGGAAGAGACTCCATACAAATTTTCCAGCTAAGTTTGACTTTCCTCTCTTGGGAGTCCTGAGCCATCAGGTAAGACATTTGTCTTCATTGCTGATGGGGCTACATGGGACATCATGCAGAGGGAGAGTGTGTCCAGGGACCCAGAAGAGCCTCCAGAGGACCCCAGCCCATCACTGTCTGATTGTAGCCACGCAAGAGACCCTCTGTGAAAACGACCCACTAAGCCCAGTCGACTCCCCTGAACAGAGAACAATCCTCGAACAGCTCTAGTTTTAAGTCACTAAGTTTGGGATGATTTGTTACACAGAAATGGATCATAAAATGTGATATTTTTCAGTGAATTTCACCTAAAATATCAAATCCACTGGCACAAAATTCTTTATATTTCCCCATACATGAAACAACAGAGTAGTTCCAAATAGTAAAAGGAGTACATCAAGGCTGTATAGTGTCACCCTGTTTATTTAACTTATATGCAGAGTATATCTTGAGAAATGCTGGGCTGGTGGAAGCACAAGCTAGAATCAAGATTGCCAGGAGAAATATCAATAACCTCAGATATGCAGATGACACCACCCGTATGCCAGAAAGTGAAGAGGAACTAATGAGCTTCTTGATAAAAGTGAAAGAGAGTGGGAAAGTTGGCTTAAAGCTCAACATTCAGAAAACTAAGATCATGGATCTGGTCCCATCACTTCATGGCAAATAGATGGGGAAACAGTGGAAACAGTGGCTAACTTTATTTTGGGGGGGCTCCAAAATCACTGCAGATGGTGATTGCAGTCATGAAATTAAAAGATGCTTACTCCTTGGAAGGAATGTTATGCATATTAAAAAGCAGAGACATTACTTTGTCACAAAGGTCCATCTAGTCAAGGCTATGGTTTTTCCAGTGGTCATGTATGGATGTGAGCATTAGACTATAAAGAGAGCTGTGTACCAAAGAATTTTGAACTGTGGTGTTGGAGAAGACTCTTGAGTGTCACTTGGACTGCAAGGATATGCAACTAGTCCATTCTAAAAGAGGTTAGTCCTGGGTGTTCATTGGTAGGATTGATGTTGAAGCTGAAACTCCAACACTTTGGCCACCTCATGCGAAGAGCTGACTCATTTGAAAAGACCCTGATGCTGGGAAAGATTGAGGGCAGGAGAAAGGGATGACAGAGGATGAGATGGTTGGATGGCCTCACCAACTCAATGGACATGGGTTTGGGTGGACTCTGGGTATTGGTGATGGACAGGGAGGCCTTGGTGTGCTGTGGTTCATGGGGTTGCAGAGAGTCAGACACAACTGAGTGACTGAACTGAACTGAGTGTCTTTTTAATGTCTGAAGGCTCTTTAGGAATATTTTTGCATTCTGGATATTAATAAATTGTAATTTAGATCTTTTCCCTATTTTTAGCAACCTTATAGGTGATTTATTTTAAAAATGAAAGAAAGAAAGGAGACCTTCTAGTTCTGTTCATTTTCTTTATTATGCATTTAGTTTAAATTGCATTAATTTTCTCTTTATTATTTTATTTCTTCTATTTTTTCACTTAAATTTACTTTTCCTAGTTCTTCAGTTAAAAGCTTAGATCTCTGAATTTTATATGTTTTTATTTTCATATAAATATAAATATATATTTATATTTTAAAATTTTCCCTCTGGAGATTTCCCTCTGGAGATTGATTTGGTTGTATATCACAAATTTTGAAAGTCTATTTTAATATTCAAATAGTTTTCTAATTTCTCATCAAATTTATTCTTTGGTAAGCTATGGATTATTTAGAAGTGTATTAGTTCACTTCCAAAAACTTGGCTATTATCTCAACTAAATATTCCTAATTACAGAATACAAAAAACNTTGGTTGTATATCACAAATTTTGAAAGTCTATTTTAATATTCAAATAGTTTTCTAATTTCTCATCAAATTTATTCTTTGGTAAGCTATGGATTATTTAGAAGTGTATTAGTTCACTTCCAAAAACTTGGCTATTATCTCAACTAAATATTCCTAATTACAGAATACAAAAAACTCAAGATAAAGAAATGAAGCAGAGAAATCTACCAGACCCACACATGACTGAAATTCAGGAATAAAAATTAAAACTGTGATTGAATCTTGATGAAATTCTCATGTTGGGGCTCAGGGAAGTCTGTCCCCAAATATGGCACAATGGTACATTGATTATTTTGAATTAATGTTACTTATGAAGTGGCTAACGCAAAAGAGACACTCTGACCCTCCTTTCTGTCTCCCTAAAAGCAAGAAATAATCTCTCATGCAAAAGATGTGATGGGGACAAAATAGATGATTAAATAGTTAATCCCAGTAGGGAGTTGTAAGTAAAAAATATGAGAAACCTCTGTAAGTTAATGATGACTTGAGAAAGCAGGTTCACTTAACCACAAAACCAAGCAGGCTTGCTTAGCAGCAAAACCATGCAACAGTAGCCTAAGACATGCCCCCAAACAATAAAACAGTGCTGTCCTAAGACCCCCATCCTGCCCAGTGAGCTCAGGAAGTTAATGATCCCTAGGACATGCACTCTGCACACATATAAAACATTCAATTGTAAACCAGCTTGACTACTTAGGGACAAGAAAACTCCTCCACTCAGCCTGGAGGAGGAGCTAATGATGAAAACAACATGTTTACTCAAGAAAGACTAAGGTCTTCTACCCTCCCCACTTTTCCTTTGATTATGAGATTGTAGCTCTGAGTCTGGGCATGTCTGGCTCACCCGCCTGTGAACCTCACAGGTGTCCTATTCTAGTAAATCACTTCTTATCTACCGCTTCGCTCTCTCACTGAATTCTGCTCTGCACTGAGGCATAAAGGACTATGGTACCGGAGCTCTTTGGAGCCCTCTGAAATGACAATTGGTTCAGATGGACACCCTGCTTCTGGAAGTAAGACACACTCAGCATCAGAGACAGGAATTCAACCAAGAGGTCTGTATAAACGAACTTTGCTGCTTCTGTAATTTATTACCTCAAGCCCAAACTCTGTTGAGATTCTTCACTGTTGCAGTACTCCAAACCTCAGTTTCTTTGTTCTGTCAATTACTCACAAATGTGTTTCTTTGTCTAAAAAGCATAAAAGCCACCTGCTCTGGCCACTTCTTAGATCCTGTTTCTATGAGACTTCCATGCACATGAGTTAAAATTAGTTTATTTTTCTTCGGTTAATCTGTCTTGGGTCAATTTTATTATTAGCTCTGCCAATAAGAGCTAAAGACAGATAGAGAGGGAAATTCCCACCCCCACTTTTTTCTACTTTTTTTTTTCCTTGAAAGTAGATGCTTCTCATTCCATGTTTATTTGAGAAAAAACTTTGTAAAGAAATGTCGGTAAAAGGTATTCAGATGCAAGGGAGGCTCTTAGGGTTGAATATAAAAGGGATCAGGAAAGAATGAAGATAAAGTACTGCCTCTAGTTCAGTTCCGTTCAGTCGCTCAGTCGTGTCCAGCTCTTTGCGACCCCATGAATCGCAGCACACCAGGCCTCCCTGTTCATCACCAACTCCCGGAGTTTACTCAAACTCATGTCCTTTGAGTTGGTGATGACATCCAGCCATCTCATCCTCTGTCGTCCCCTTCTCCTCCTGCCCNGTGTCAAGAAGAAGTTTAGAATTCAAAATCTTTCCATTATGTCCGTCTCCTGTCTTGTCATCTCTACGATCAATTCTAGGAGACCAAGTGTGTGTGTGTATGTGTGTGTGTGTGTTTACATGGGTGCGCTTGTGCCCATGCACTCACTCAGTCACATCTGACTCTTTCAAACCCTAGGAACTGTAGTCCCCAGGCTCCTCTGTCCATGAAATTTTCCAGGCAAGAATACTGGAATGTGTTGCTATTTCCTATTCCAAGGGATCTTTCCGACTCAGGGATGAAATGCTTGTCTCTTGTGTCTCCTGCATTGGCAGGTAGATTCTTACCACTGAGCCAGAGACCAAACCTATCTCTAAAAGAGGATTAAAGGGCATTACCTGTTGGCTGAAGTCCAGAGTGTCCTAGGAAACAGAAGGGAAGATATACATATTTACAAGATATGGAGGCAATTCTGTTACCAGATTCAATGTCCTCAGACCCAGAGCCCCATCTGAAATTTCTCGACACTGCAACCCACACCACATGATGCCAGGGCAGGAGAGAAACCCTGAGAACTTGTGACCCATGAAGCTTCTGCCACATAAATCCAGTATAATTTCATCACCCTGGGTCTCTTCCTGCATTTGTCCCAGAATCTCCACCCCGAATCACCAAGCATGTTAACCTTTCCCTTATCCCTACAGGTCATAACCTCTTATGTTTCAACTATAAGTAATCAAGGACTATTGATTTCTGGATTTCCAGGAATCAAGGATTCCTGGATTTCCAGGGAAATAAAGGCTTTATACAGTGTCATGGAGACAGAGAACTCAGCAAAGCCATCTTTCTTCTTTTCAAAAAAAAAAAAAAAAAAAAAAGCCTGTGGGTTACAAGCCCAACTAACAGTTTATTTTATGGGATATGACTGAGAGACTAACCATAGCTAATCAGGCTTACGGATTTGGCAGATAGTTTCTCAAAGACCAAAAGAGGTTTCCACTTCAAGGAAAAATACTTCAAAAGTCAACNGCTCCTTACCTTTCTGATTCCTGAAGTGAGTGAACAGCCCCACCACAAGAAACAGCAGACCCAGAACAAAGCCCCCTGTTTCACTCATCATCTTACTGTGAGCAAAGTCAGACTGTGCCCCTGACTAAAGAAGCTAGTTTTGTGATTTTTATCTGAAGTCCAACTTTGCTAATTGAGACTCTGAGACTGAGGGCTTCAGGAATGAGGGAGGGCAGCTGGAAGAACTAAAATAACTGACCACTGCTAGAGAAAAAATGTAAAAATCACACTGAGTAGCTACAAGGTTCAGGTACTGACTCACTTCAATATCACAGCCCTGACATAAGGCCACATGACTTCAGTGCATGATGGATGAGAAGTCAGGGATTGAATGAAGTTAAGTATCTTCTCCCAGATGACAGAGTAAGGTTGGACTCCTCTCAAGTCAGGAAAAGTGCCCACATTAGACAGGATGTGCCCTTCAAACAACAATGAACTCAGAGCAACAGTATCAGAAATACAAGCCCAATCTAAGGCAGGGGACGGGTGCCCAGGGCCACGCAGTGACCATGAGATTTCATGCAGCTTCAGACTGGGGACACCGCTTTTCTCCTTGTAGGGCAGAACTGCCTCCCCTGGGGGCACAGGGATTTGGAGAAACTATCGCAGGATAAACTATCAGAGGATTTCTATCACAGGATGTCACACGGCTCCCCCAGTAACCTCAGCTGAAGGACAGGAGAACATGAGCGAATGAACACATGGTGTGGGGAGAGGAGACACCTGACACTCAGGGGGAAGCCAGCCTCCTCCACGGTGCGTGAGGAACTTACGAGATCAGAAAGCTTCTTGCTCCGTTCCACTGCGATAGGGCTCATCCAGCTGGGGTCCTCCACTTGGCAGGTGTAGACCTCTCCACTCTGAGGAACCGTATCAAGCACCACCATGGTCTGGAAGGTCAGTCTCCATTCTGGATCAGGCCTGTGGAGATCACCTCAGCCTCCTCTTCCTGGCCTTTCCAGAACCACCTGACTTTAGCATGGCCCACATAGAAACCATCCACAGAGCAGACCGGGAGGTTGTGGTGCCGCAGGGGCTGGGTCTTTGCAGGACACAGAGTCACTATTGGTGCCCCTAGGAGAGAAAAGGTGGAGGGAATCAGTGAGGAAGGCAGAGTAAATCTCCCTGGCTGCCTTTCTGCCCCCAGACTCTAGTCCCACGCTCCAGTCTTGGCAGACCTCTCTGAAAACTGGCCATGTGACCCAACAGGAATTAGAATCATGAGCCTAGATTTCAATTCTTATAACACGAGACTGTTAGATTTCTGAGATGTGGAGATGTTTATTTTGTTTTGTTTTTTTCTTAGCCCAAAAGAATTATTCATTATTGAACTGATGTGTTTACCAATCCTTGCAAAGTATATAGGGTTGACTAAAAACTTAGTCACAACCTGTAAGTAGAGAGTTATTTTATTTGGTGGGAATGTTAAGGTATCTGAGTCTGGGAGACAGAATCTCAGTGGCCCTGAGAAAACTGTTCCAAGGAGGTGGGAGAGGGAATCAGGCTATATACAACTTTGCAAAGAAGAGGACAGGCAGTCTAAACATCAAAAATTTAGTGTTCTTGTATGTATGGGAAGATGCAAGAATCTGGGATTGTTGAAGTCATTCTTTTCATATGCATCTCCGCTATCTGGGGCCAGCATCCTGAATATTTACAGAGATAGTTTTGTTTCTTAAATTCCTTTTGAGCCTTCCCACTCACACTGGAGGGCTGAAATCACTGATGACTGTGACATCCTTAAGTTCCTTGTGTAGNAGTCATTCCTTTCATATGCATCTCCGCTATCTGGGGCCAGCATCCTGAATATTTACAGAGATAGTTTTGTTTCTTAAATTCCTTTTGAGCCTTCCCACTCACACTGGAGGGCTGAAATCACTGATGACTGTGACATCCTTAAGTTCCTTGTGTAGAGAGTGGCACTGCTTGTCAGCATGGCTCAAAAATTCACATTTGAAGGGCTGGAATTGCAGATAGCTGTGACATTTCTTGCCCACTCATATGGCAGGAAATATTTCATTTCACAATAACATATTACTTAATGCATGATTTCTGGAGCCAGAGTGCCTGAGTTCAAATACTTGCACTGTTTTGCCCAATTATAAATGAGATAATAATACTAATATGTGTATTAGGGCTGTGTGAGGATTAATGCACCTAAGACAATGGCTGGAACTTAGTTTTCAAAATACTTTAGACATTTTCTACCTTCTTTTACTTGGAGAGAAAACGTGATTCAAAGCAGTGTGGATAACTGGGGAACAGCTTGAGGTAGATGGGGAGATGGAGAAAAATAATTCCTGAGAATGNACTGTTTTGCCCAACTATAAATGAGATAATAATACTAATATGTGTATTAGGGCTGTGTGAGGATTAATGCACCTAAAACAATGGCTGGAACTTAGTTTTCAAAATACTTTAGACATTTTCTATCTTCTTTTACTTGGAGAGAAAACGTGGTTCAAAGCAGTGTGGATAACTGGGGAACAGCTTGAGGTAGATGGGGAGATGGAGAAAAATAATTCCTGAGAATGCTAACGTGATTCAAAGCAGTGTGGATAACTGGGGAACAGCTTGAGGTAGATGGGGAGATGGAGAAAAATAATTCCTGAGAATGCTATGGTCATACCTTAGAACACCCGAGAAAGTGATCTAACTCTGGCAAAGAGGAATAGACAAAGGTGATGCTGAAGCTTTATGAGTTGAGTCCCAAGAAAAGCCTGAGCTCTGAAGGAGAAGGAAAGGAGCNTGTTTTGGTCATACCTTAGAACACCCGAGAAAGTGATCTAACTCTGGCAAAGAGGAATAGACAAAGGTGATGCTGAAGCTTTATGAGTTGAGTCCCAAGAAAAGCCTGAGCTCTGAAGGAGAAGGAAAGGAGCAAATAGTCATTTATTTAAAAAAAAAAAAACAAACCTGCAATTACACTCAGTTGATCAATTTCTCTCCTTTGCAAAATGAAGTGAAAGTGAAAATGTTAGTCACTCAGTTGTGTCCAGCTGTTTGGAACCCACTAGACAGCAGCTCTGTCCATGGAATTCTCCAGACAAGAATACTGGAGAGGGTAGCCATTCCCGTCTCCAGGGGATATTCCCAATCCAGAGTTTGAACCTAGGTCCCCCACATTGCAGGCACATTCTTTGCTGTATCAGCCACCAACAAGGCCCCCTTTGCAAAATAAGCAGTCTTTTTACTGAACTGATCATTTTAGAACAGTCTCTCTTTTTTTAAGCTGACATTTGAGCTCAGGGTAGAGTCTGAGATTCATTAATATGTGTGCTTAGTGCTCGAGACGATCCCCACACCACCAGCCACAGTAAATACAATTGTTATTTTTTTTTAAAGATGAAAACTGATGGAAAAACATTTTTATAATAACACAAAATGGCAAATTTAAGACTGACAGCAGATTTTCAATAACAATTTTGCAGTAATTTTATTAAATATAAATGTTTAAATTTCTAACATGGAAAATAACAAACAGGATCAAAATATAAACTACAAACAAGATAAAATACTGAATCAAATACCAGCAAAGTGTTTATTATAATGCATAGAGAATCCATAAAACCACTGAGAAAAACACAAAGATCTAAAAGATAATAAACTTTAGATAATTCTTAAAGTTGTAATAGATGTTTGCCAATAAATATAAGAAAATGTTCAGGAACCCCAGAAATTAAAGACATATAAAATAAAAACAAAATGATATAAAATGTCAACTATTTGGCAATACTGACCACCAGGCTGCTCCATCCATGGAATTTTCTAGGCAAGAGTACTGGAGTGGGTTGTCATTTCCTTCTCCAGGGGATCTTCCCAACTGGGGATCAAACCCGGGTCTCCCACATTGCAGGCAGACGCTTTACTGTCTGAGCCACCAGGGAATCCCCAAAAAAGATCTAACAAAGGGAAATGTGAGGTAAAATGTTCCCACTATAAAAAGAAGTAACATTAAACTACTTAAATACAACTAGCATTATAAAAATAGTAACATCAGTATGCTAAGTCAGTCAGTTCAATCACTCAGTTGTGTCTGACTCTTTGTGATTTCATGGACTGCAGCACACCAGGCTTCCCTAAGAAAAGAAGAACGTGAAGTCGCTCAGTCGTGTCCAACTCTTTGTGACTCCGTGGACTATAGCCCCGCCAGGCTCCTCTGTCCATGAGTTTCTCCAAGCAAGAATACTGGAGTGGGTTGCCATTTCCTTCTCCAGGGGATCTTCCCAACCCAGGGATACCCAGGTCTCCTGCACTGCAGGCAGACGCTTTATCCTCTGAGCCACCAGGGAAGCATTCCCAGAGTTTGCTCAAACTCATGTACATCGAGTTGGTGATGCCACCCAACCATCTCATTCTCTGTTGTTCCCTTCTCCCCCTGCCTTCAATCTTTCTCAACATCAGGGTCTTTTCAAATGAGTCAGCTCTTCGCATGAGGTGGCCAAAGGATTGGAGTTTCAGCTTCAACATCAGTTCTTCCAATGAATATTCAGGACTGATTTCCTTTAGGATGGACTGGTTGGATCTCCTTGAAGTCCAAGGGATGCTCAAGAGTCTTCTCCAACACCACAGTTCAAAAGCATCAATTCTTTGGTGCTCAGTTTTCTTCACAGTCCAACTCTCACATCCATACATGACTACTGGAAAAACCATAGCTTTGACTANCATCCATGGAATTTTCTAGGCAAGAGTACTGGAGTGGGTTGTCATTTCCTTCTCCAGGGGATCTTCCCAACTGGGGATCAAACCCGGGTCTCCCACATTGCAGGCAGACGCTTTACTGTCTGAGCCACCAGGGAATCCCCAAAAAAGATCTAACAAAGGGAAATGTGAGGTAAAATGTTCCCACTATAAAAAGAAGTAACATTAAACTACTTAAATACAACTAGCATTATAAAAATAGTAACATCAGTATGCTAAGTCAGTCAGTTCAATCACTCAGTTGTGTCTGACTCTTTGTGATTTCATGGACTGCAGCACACCAGGCTTCCCTAAGAAAAGAAGAACGTGAAGTCGCTCAGTCGTGTCCAACTCTTTGTGACTCCGTGGACTATAGCCCCGCCAGGCTCCTCTGTCCATGAGTTTCTCCAAGCAAGAATACTGGAGTGGGTTGCCATTTCCTTCTCCAGGGGATCTTCCCAACCCAGGGATACCCAGGTCTCCTGCACTGCAGGCAGACGCTTTATCCTCTGAGCCACCAGGGAAGCATTCCCAGAGTTTGCTCAAACTCATGTACATCGAGTTGGTGATGCCACCCAACCATCTCATTCTCTGTTGTTCCCTTCTCCCCCTGCCTTCAATCTTTCTCAACATCAGGGTCTTTTCAAATGAGTCAGCTCTTCGCATGAGGTGGCCAAAGGATTGGAGTTTCAGCTTCAACATCAGTTCTTCCAATGAATATTCAGGACTGATTTCCTTTAGGATGGACTGGTTGGATCTCCTTGAAGTCCAAGGGATGCTCAAGAGTCTTCTCCAACACCACAGTTCAAAAGCATCAATTCTTTGGTGCTCAGTTTTCTTCACAGTCCAACTCTCACATCCATACATGACTACTGGAAAAACCATAGCTTTGACTAGACAGACCTTTGTCTNGTTAGGCTCTGACACTGAAGAATGACATTTAAGATGTGAGCTAAAAGGTTATGTTGATATGAGCTAGAGGAAGAGGAGGTGTGTGTATGTTTGGGGGCAAAGGGAGGCATATTTTAGGTAAAGGTAATAGTGTCAGGTAGGTAAAACAGGGAAAAGGAGTCCAAAATGGCGGTGGCTACAAGACAAAGAAAGGAAAAGCCCGCGAAAATGAAACAAACAAAGGTCCGAGGACCAGAGTGAGGACCCCGGGTAAAACAAACAGCACTCCTGGCTGGCCCAGTTTGCATAGGGCAGGCCCAGGGAGAGACGAACATATAGAGGGGCCAGAGCCAGCTCTCCCTCTCCCGCGCACTGGGGCGCTCTTCTCCTCATGTCTTTAGATCGACGTGCCCTCACGCCTTGAAGATGGATTTTCCTGCCATCTTCTAAATAAAATAGAGCTGTAACACTGAGCTGTAACACTGATCTGTCTAAGAGCTATAACACGGTCTATCCAAGACCTGAGAGCTGTGACTCACCGAGGGGGCTTTAATGTCCATCACTCCAAATCTTTGTTGTGACGAGACAAAGAATCGAGGAACATATACTCGCGGGACAGTAACATGTGTAGAAGCTTAAAAGAGATGTACTTCTCTATGAAACCAGAAAAAAATAAAAATAAAAGCAGTTCACTGAAGCACAGAGATTGAGGATGGTTTGGAAAGATTCCACTAGAAAAATCACAGGAACCAAGTGCTTAAAAGATTGTAGGTGATGTCAGAAATTTGAATTTATGCTAAATGTAATGGGAAACTTTTGAAGAGTTTCAAGGAGATTAAAACCATGATCCCAATGCACTTCTACCTTTTCTGCATTTCCAAATTGAGAAAACCATATTTTTCTTAAAACAACAAAACAAAGGTACTTTGTGCCAGAGCTTGTTTAGCAAATCTGAGCTGCTGAGGTGCACACTGTCACCTCAGTTGCGTTCAATTCTTTGTGACCCCATGGACCACCCACCAGGCTCTCTGTCCATGGGATTCTCCAGGCAAGAATACTGGAGTGGGTTGCCTTGCCCTCCTCCAGGGGATCTTCCCACCTAAGGGATGGAATCTTCGTCTCTTGTGTCTCCTGCATTGGCAGGTAGGTTCTTTACCACTTGCACCACCTGGGAGAAGTCAAATACGTCTCAGAGCTCTTAGAGGTTACATGTGCTTCTGTAGTTTTATATACATTTGTTAAATATACATATATGTAGAAATACATACACATATTTTATGTTTTGTCTTTATGTTTAACTGAATTGTGAAAAAGTCAGGAAGAGTTAAACAACTCTTACTAAAAGTGCAATAACTAAATGAAGCCCTCTGATAGCATCAAAAGAATGAAAAGTAGAATTACTGCAGAAATTTGAGGGATTTCCCTGAAAAATATTTGTGGCAGTCACCACTATTGGTGACTTGTAAAGTCAAGTTGATGAAAGTTAAGAAATTGTGATGATCAAAGACTCATGAAATTTTGAAAAACATTGCATAAGGCAAGAGATGAAAATGAAGATCTTGAACTTGAGCTCATTGAGTGGATTCAACAAGAAAGTGGTGAATTTATGCAACTGTCTTGTTTTGTTTTGTTTGGGTAATGAAACCAAACCAAACCATAAATAACTGTATTAAAAGATGAGTATGAGTCTAGAATTTTTAGAAGCAGCACAGCATAAGTAAAGTGTGTTTTCAATCTCTACACTACTGACGTTTGGACCAGATAATTATTTGTCACTGTGGGAGTGAGGGCTGCTCTGCACATTGTAGGATGTCTACCATCATCCCTGGCTCTACCAACTAGATGTTAGAATAAAGCTCTAGTATGACAGCCAGAAGTGGACCCAGGTATTGCCAGTGGTTCTGGTAGGAAGGGGAGGGAAATAGGTGGGGGAAGTGAGGGAGGAGAGGCCACTGACCACAACTGGTGTAAATGAACCCACCTGAAAAAAAAATCTGTGGTCAAAAAAAAAAAAAGCCACTGTTGATTATGGTTCAGCAGAGAATTACATTTAAAAATCTGACAATATTTCATCTGTTGAAAATCTTGACCCTATGTGAAATTTCTATTTTTTTAGGAATCCTATCCTGCTGGAAAACTATTTTTTCCACAAAATAAATTTGTTAAGAACAAAGGTTTACCAATTTCTTTGCCTTGCCAAGCAATTATCAAGTTATATAATTTATCCTTCATATCATATTCTCTCTTAATTTCTCTGCCACTGTCCACTACTTATCCATAGTGGCAAATTATTATAGCCATAGGTATTTTATTCCTGTTGAATGTTCCAACTAATTCATTTTCTAATTTGGTCTCCTGCTCCCAATAGTGCAAGTACATCAGATTACCAGTCTTGGACAGATGTAGAACTCTTTGTAGTCAAGTCCTCTCAGAAAGTGGGAAACTAAGAAGATGGCATTCTCACTTAGACAGTTTACCAAAAAAAAAAAAAATCAAGTCCCCAGATTTTAAGACCCTCACTTACAGATGTATAGAGCAGTCTTTTGGACTCTGTGGGAGAGGGAGAGGGTGGGATGATTTGGGAGAAAGACATTGAAATATGTATAATATCATGTATGAAATGAATTGGCAGTCCAGGTTTGATGCAGGATACAGGATGCTCAGGGCTGGTGCACTGGGATGTCCCAGAGGGATGGTACGGGGAGGGAGGTGGGAGGGGGGTTCAGGATGGGGAACACGTGTACATCCGTGGCGGATTCATGTTGATGTACAGCAAACCAATACAATATTGTAAAGTAATTAGCCTCCAATTAAGATAAACAAACTTTTTAAAAAGACCCTCACTTAGAAACAATGGCAGAGAGAAGGACACACTGGATCAGAACAGGTACATTTTTACCATGCAGAAATTCCCTATGTACCTTCTTTACAGATAAGAAAGTAGGTTAGTCCAGCTCAGGTGTCCAACTTAAGGTTGCCAGATTTAGCAAATAAAGATACAGAATGTCCAGTGAAATTTGTATTTCAGATAAACTATCATTGTTTAGCTGGACTTCAGATTTAACTGGGCATCCTGTATTTTATTTGTCAACCCTAGCCCAACGTACTAATAAAATCTCAGAAGGAGCATATTGAATGCTTTTCTGTATTCTCCAACACAAACCCAGGACAGTCTGCATAGTGTGAACCCTGATGGAATTTTTCAAATAAGTGCAAAATGATCATATATACTGGAACTAGCATTCCTTGCATACTCCTCACACGCTAGTACATGTGAACCTCAGAAATTTTATCAGTAATTCAGACTTAATTAAGCCAGTCTTTACTAGTCATAGCTCAGTTCAGTTCAGTTGCTCAGTCGTGTCCAACTCTTTGCAACCCCATGAACCAGAGCACGCCAGGCCTCCCTGTCCATCACCAACTCCTGGAGTTTATTCAAACTCATGTCCATTGAGTTGAGAGGCCCAAGCTATAGAATTAGGAAGTGTAATTTGGAACACGAGCTCGTCTACTTGGGTTTTTAACCTAAGTTAAAATATCCAGCAGCCTAATGGATTTAACAATAGTATGTTCCTCATAGGATATTGTTAAGTGTGAAATTATTAATAAACAGTGACTCTTCCTAGTGCTGATCAAGTAAATATTCAATAAATATACTGACTTTTAATATTATAACCCTTAAGAATGCAGATTCAGAAGATATTCTTATTTTTTAACTTCCTGAAGTGAATAATATCTTCATCATCATTTGACTTCCTCTCTGACCTCAACTTATTTCACCCCTCAACCTGCTTGCTCTGCTTCAGCCAGTCTAACTTTCTTTCTGTCCCTTAAACATGACAAGCATCTTCCCACATTTGGCCTTTCTCATGTTCCCTTTTCTGGAACACTTGTCCCTTAGCTGCTTCACGTGACTGGCTTCTCATTCACATCTCAACAGAATGTCTATCAGACAGAGCCCCCTAGACACTTGAGCTAAAGTTGGATGAATCCCATTTTCTCTGTCCCATAACACAGATTTTGTTTGTTAGAACCCCATTTCTCACTGAAATGTTCTTATATTTGCTTTGTGTTGAATACTTACTGGATTGTTGCTGCTTAGAAAAATATTTTTGGTCAAAATTAGTAAACCCAGGATTATAGGAAATGATCTTTGCGAGAATCCTGGAAAGCAGGAAAAGGCTCAGGGCCAGCACTCTCTTATTCTAATGGCACATTACATCCCTTCTACTCCCTGCGAGAAATTCAGACGAATGTCTTATTTCTCCACCTACTAGTTGGAATAAACATTCACAGGGAGGAAATGGTCATTTAGAAAGAGGGAGAGCTCACTATGTTTTAAATAGTTCAATGAATCTATCATGGCTGAGGGTCTGTGCCAGCTTTGGGGATTTTTCAAATCTGGTGATGGCATGGTTGGGAAAAGAATAGGAAGGAGTTAAAAGTTGATATAAGCAAACATGACTGATAAAGGGAAACAGAGGACATGATGTCTGATCTTACAAAA
>SJYW01012700.1:298113-339256 GCA_006410735.1 Raphicerus campestris
AGGATACAGGATGCTCAGGGCTGGTGCACTGGGATGTCCCAGAGGGATGGTACGGGGAGGGAGGTGGGAGGGGGGTTCAGGATGGGGAACACGTGTACATCCGTGGCGGATTCATGTTGATGTACAGCAAACCAATACAATATTGTAAAGTAATTAGCCTCCAATTAAGATAAAGAAACTTTTTAAAAAGACCCTCACTTAGAAACAATGGCAGAGAGAAGGACACACTGGATCAGAACAGGTACATTTTTACCATGCAGAAATTCCCTATGTACCTTCTTTACAGATAAGAAAGTAGGATAGTCCAGCTCAAGTGTCCAACTTAAGGTTGCCAGATTTAGCAAATAAAGATACAGAATGTCCAGTGAAATTTGTATTTCAGATAAACTATCATTGTTTAGCTGGACTTCAGATTTAACTGGGCATCCTGTATTTTATTTGTCAACCCTAGCCCAACGTACTAATAAAATCTCAGAAGGAGCATATTGAATGCTTTTCTGTATTCTCCAACACAAACCCAGGACAGTCTGCATAGTGTGAACCCTGATGGAATTTTTCAAATAAGTGCAAAATGATCATATATACTGGAACTAGCATTCCTTGCATACTCCTCACACGCTAGTACATGTGAACCTCAGAAATTTTATCAGTAATTCAGACTTAATTAAGCCAGTCTTTACTAGTCATAGCTCAGTTCAGTTCAGTTGCTCAGTCGTGTCCAACTCTTTGCAACCCCATGAACCAGAGCACGCCAGGCCTCCCTGTCCATCACCAACTCCTGGAGTTTATTCAAACTCATGTCCATTGAGTTGAGAGGCCCAAGCTATAGAATTAGGAAGTGTAATTTGGAACACGAGCTCGTCTACTTGGGTTTTTAACCTAAGTTAAAATATCCAGCAGCCTAATGGATTTAACAATAGTATGTTCCTCATAGGATATTGTTAAGTGTGAAATTATTAATAAACAGTGACTCTTCCTAGTGCTGATCAAGTAAATATTCAATAAATATACTGACTTTTAATATTATAACCCTTAAGAATGCAGGCTCAGAAGATATTCTTATTTTTTAACTTCCTGAAGTGAATAATATCTTCATCATCATTTGACTTCCTCTCTGACCTCAACTTATTTCACCCCTCAACCTGCTTGCTCTGCTTCAGCCAGTCTAACTTTCTTTCTGTCCCTTAAACATGACAAGCATCTTCCCACATTTGGCCTTTCTCATGTTCCCTTTTCTGGAACACTTGTCCCTTAGCTGCTTCACGTGACTGGCTTCTCATTCACATCTCAACAGAATGTCTATCAGACAGAGCCCCCTAGACACTTGAGCTAAAGTTGGATGAATCCCATTTTCTCTGTCCCATAACACAGATTTTGTTTGTTAGAACCCCATTTCTCACTGAAATGTTCTTATATTTGCTTTGTGTTGAATACTTACTGGATTGTTGCTGCTTAGAAAAATATTTTTGGTCAAAATTAGTAAACCCAGGATTATAGGAAATGATTTTTGCGAGAATCCTGGAAAGCAGGAAAAGGCTCAGGGCCAGCACTCTCTTATTCTAATGGCACATTACATCCCTTCTACTCCCTGCGAGAAATTCAGACGAATGTCTTCTTTCTCCACCTACTAGTTGGAATAAACATTCACAGGGAGGAAATGGTCATTTAGAAAGAGGGAGAGCTCACTATGTTTTAAATAGTTCAATGAATCTATCATGGCTGAGGGTCTGTGCCAGCTTTGGGGATTTTTCAAATCTGGTGATGGCATGGTTGGGAAAAGAATAGGAAGGAGTTAAAAGTTGATATAAGCAAACATGACTGATAAAGGGAAACAGAGGACATGATGTCTGATCTTACAAAAAGTGGGCCTGAGACTCCAAGAGGCTAATGAGCTCCCTCAACTTGCCTCTTGGCTTTCAACCCAATGGGATGGAAACAGCCGTCACACTCTCTGTACCCCGTTCAGGGCACATGGCTTGCCATGTGAAATGGCTGATATTTGACTATGACCTACACAATCAGAATTTCATACAATTTATTCTGTACTCATTGAATTACTGGATACTTGTATGTTCAGGTCAGGGAGAGGGGAGTTGTAGGAAAACTGATAGCATAGAAAGGCTCAGAATAGATTCATGATGGTTACTAACCTGTGTTGGGTTTTCAGAGGATGCCTTCAGTTCTTTAAGGCATCAAAAAACACTCCATAGATACTCCTTATCTACATGGTCATTCCAAGTGCTAAGAAACCCTGCTTCAGCTCCAGGGTACTTTACCCAAGATAAATAAAGAGAAAATTAACTCTGTCAAAGAACATCTAGTACAAGGATTCAAATTTTTATAAACACTGGGGCTTGGGAAAAAGGAAAGAGGATAATGGGGGAGGTCCCTTGATACATCATCCCACTGGGAGAGATGGCATCATCACAGATCCCGTTGAGGACATAACACGATCTTTTAGAACAAGTCTCCCTGGTAGCTCAGCTGGTAAAAAAAAAAAATCTGCCTGCAATACAGGAGACCCTGGTTTGATTCCTGGATCAGGAAGACACCCTGGAGAAGGGATAGGCTATCCACTCCAGTATTCTTGGGCTTCCTGGTGGCTCAGAAGGTAAATAATACACTTGAAATGTGGGAGACCTAGGTTCGACCCCTGGATTGGGAAGATCCCCTGGAGGAGGGCACAGTAACCCACTTCAGTATTCTTGCCTGGAGGATCCTGATGGACGGAGGAGCCTGCTGGGCTACTGTTCATGGGGTCACAAAGAGTCAGACACGACTGAGCAACGAAGCACAGCACAGCACTCCCTAATTCTTTAGATTCACCATAAAATCTTCAGGGAAACTTCCCCTTTTTCTTGCACAGTTCATATAATAAAGAGAACAATTGAATGAAAAATTATTTTAACACTATTGTTTCTAAATTTTCTCAACTACCTGAAGGGATGAGATGCAAGGCTGGAGATGCAAGACTCCTTCACTGGAAGGGAGTTGCAAAGAAACAGAATATAGATAATGGCGGCTGCGGATGTCACCATCATAGAGATGGCAAGTGTTCAGGAACTGTTTGTTGTAGGTTGGAGTCACAATCTCTAAGGGACATGGTCTGGACATAGAGACTAAGGTACTCTTTCTTCTCCCACACTACAATAGCTCACCACCCAAGCTGTGTCCTTACACTGGGTCTCGCAGGCCCAAGCCAAGAGAGGGCTCAGCCCACCATCACTAACAGAGTGGCCAGCCAGGAGCCTCTGGAGAAATACAGACATACCATGCTGGAGAACAGGAAAGGAAAGGGTGAGGAGAACAGGTGATTGCCACTCAGTGAGGACAAGAACCCTCCCTCGACCTGTATCCCAAGTAACACCAATCAAGAAACTCATTTCTTTGTTCCTGGATTGGGTGATCTCAGTGTTGGACCTAATCAGCATCAGTGATCTANCTTAGAACACCTCAGAATGGTTCCACCCTGGGAAGAAGGAAAGACACGGGTGATTCTTTAAGCCTATGAGTTGAATCCCCAGAAAAACCTGAGTCCTGAAGGAGAGGTAAAGCAGGAAGTTCAGTTCAGTTCAGTTCAGTTGCTCAGTCGTGTCCGACTCTTTGCGATCCCATGAATTGCAGGAACGAAAGTCACTAATTAAAAAAAAAAAATTATTCAACTTTCCTGGTGGTCCAGCGGTTAAGAATCCACCTGCCAATCCACCCACTGTGCAGGGGACACAAGTTTAGTTTCTGATCTGGGAAGATCTCACATGCTTCAAGGAAACTAAACCCGTCCCACAACTACTGAGTCCACGTGCTGCAACTGAAGCCCCCACACCATACGGCCCATGCTCTGCAACAAGAGAGCCCACTGCAATGAGAAGCCCATGCTCTGCAACTACAAAGTAGTCTTTGTTCGCTGCAACTAGAGAAAGCCTGCACGCAGTAAGGAAAATCCAGCACAGTCAAAAAGTAATTAATCTTAAAAGAGTACAAAACTTAAAATTTCTTATAATTATATAACCCCAGAACCAGCTCCAAACTCGCCCTATTCTATTTCAAGCAAGATACTGAGTTGCTTTTCAGAGACGAAAGAACAAAACCATGAGTCGTGCAGCTGAAGCATGAGCCAAGGTGAAAATTTGGACCCAAAACCAAAGTTTCTCCCTGACCACAGAAGCAAAAGGCTCAGATATGAAGCAAAGGGTCCATCATCCAGGAAGATGCGGTGCTGAAGCTCCTGCACCACAGCTGACCATGAACGTCCAAATTCCAGAGCCCTTTGTTGGGTAGAACAATCACAGACACCTCAATGCCCTCTCCCCCTCTCTAACCACCTAGANTTCTTAAATCTCCTTGGGCCAAAGCCACTTTATACTTCAAACCTTCTGTTTGGTGGACAGAAGAAGCTTCAGTGTAAACTGAAGTCAGAAGTCAGATCCACAGCCTTTCTCATTATTTCTGTCTCCTGTCTTGTCACCTCTACCATCTGCTCTAGGAGACTAAATATGATTCTAAAAGAGTTAAAGAGCATTACCTATAGGTTGAAGTGCAGGGTATCCTGGGAAAGAGGAAGAAAGACATATACTTAAAAGATATGGAGGTAAATCCATCCCCAAACACAATGTTCCCAGACCCAGAGCACTCTCCTAAGACTTCTCTCACACCACAGCCCACATCACAGGATGCCAGGATAGAGAGGAGAACTGACATGAAGAACATGAAGCTTCTCTCACACAAACCCTGTGTAATTTCATCAGCCTTAGTGTCTCTTCCTGCATTTGCCCCAGGATCTCCACCCCAAATTTCATGTGTGTTAACCATTTTCTGATATTTATAGGCCATCACCTTGTATGTTTCAACCATGGCTAATCATGGACTGTCAGTTTCTGGATTTTCAGGAAATCTGAGATCAACTCGGTAATGAGAGACTTTGTACAGGGTCACTGAACTACCCGAGCAAAATGTTTCTTCTCCCAGAAACCTGTGAGGAGCATCATCTGCCAACAGGTTCCTCACCTTTCTTACTCCTGAGATGGATGAAAAGCCCCACGCCAAGGAAGAGCAGACCCAGAACAAAGCCTCCGATTCCACTCATCAGCTTCGTCTGAGCATAGTCAGACTGTGCTCCTGAGAAAAGAAGCTAATTTTAGTCATTTTTATCCCAAATACTTCTCTATTTCAATCTCTAAGACAGAATTTTTTAATGTATTTATTTATTTTTTTTTTAGTTGAAGGATAATTGCTTTACAGAATTGTGATGGTTTCTGCCAAATGTCAACATGACTCAGCCATAGGTATACATATGTCCCCTCCCCCTTGAACCTCCGGCCCATCTCCCTCCCCATCCCACCCCTCTAGGTTACAGAGCCCCTGTTTGAATTCCCTGAGTCATACAGCTATCTATTTTACATATGGTGATGTAAGTTTCCATGTTATGCTCTCCATACATCTCACTCTCTCCTTCCTTTCCCCGTCCTGTGTTCATATAAGTCTGTTCTCTATGTATATGTCTCTACTGCTGCCCTGCAGAAACTTTCATCAGTACCATCTGCCTAAATTCCATATATATGTTAGTACATGATATTTATCTTTCTCCTTCTGACCTACTTCACTCTGCATACTAGGTTCTAGGTTCATCCACCTCATTAGAACTGACTCAAAAGTGTTCCTTTATATGGTTGAGTTTCTGCCAAATGTCAATTTGTATATATGTACATTGTATATATGTACCACAGCTTTTTTATCCATTCATCTGTCGATGGACATCTAGGTTGCTTCCATGTTCTAGCTATTGTAAATAGTGCTGCAATGAACATTGAGGTACATGCGTCTTTTTAATTTTGGTTTCTTCCGGGTATATGCCTAGTAGTGGGATTGCTGGGTCATATGGTAATTTTATTCCTAGTTTTTTAAGGAATCTCCATACCACCTTCCAAAGTGGCTGCATAAGATTGAGAATTTTTTTTATTAAACTTTTTATTTTGTATTGGAGTATGGCTAATTAACAACATTGTGACAGTTTCAGACAGACAGCAAAGGAACTAAGCCAGACATACACATGTATCCATTCTCCCCCAAGGGAGAAGGAAATAACACTCCATTCCAGTATTCTTATCTGGGAAATCCCATGGATAGAGGAGCCTGGTGGGCTACAGTCCATGGGGTCACCAAGAGTTGGACATGACTTAGGGACTAAACAATAGCAATTCTCCCCTAAACTCCCCTCCCATCCAGGCTGCTACATAACATTGAGCAGACCTATTATAAGACTGAGAGTTTTGAGAAGGGGAAAAGAAGGCTGCCCTGGAAGAACTGGAATAACTGGCAATTCCTACAAAAATTCATCTTAAAAATCACACAGAGTAACTACAAGATTCAGGCACTGAACTCATTTAAACATTGCAGTCCTGATATAAGGGCACAGGACTTCAGTATTGGATAGATGAGGCACCTGGGACTGAATGAGGTTAAATTGTGGTGACAGAACTAATAAAGGGCATAGCTGAGGTTGAACTCCACTCGCGTCAGGAAGGTTTCTACACTGTATAGGATGCACTTTTTTTCAGATTACAGTGAACAACTCAGAGCAACAGTGTCAGAAGTACAAGCCCAGCCTGAGGCAGGGGACTAATGCCCAGGTCACAGGGTGAATGACTTGAGATGTCATGGAGGCTCAGACCAGGGACACCTCTTTTCTCCTTGTCAGGAAGAAATGCCTCCCCAGGGGTGTAGGTATTTGGAGAAACTATGCCAAGATATCCATAAACTATCAGAGGATTTCTGTCACAGGATGTCACACAGCTCCCCCAGTAACCTCAGCTGAAGGATAGAGAACAAGGAGCAAATGAACACATGGTGCAGGGAGAGGAGACGCCTGACACTCAGGGGAAAGCCAGCCCCCTCCACGGTGGGTGAGGAACTTAGGAGACAGAGAGCTTCTCACTCCATTCCACTGTGAGAGGGCTCATCCGGCTGGGGTGCTCCACTTGGCAGGTGTAGACCTCTCCACTCTGAGGAACTGTTTCAAGCATCACCATGGTCTGGAAGGTCCAGTCTCCATTCTGGATCAGGCCTGTGGAGATCACTCCAGCCTCCTCTTCACGGCCGTTCCGGAACCACCTGACTTCAATGTGGCCTGGGTAGAATCCGTTCACAGAGCAGACCAGGAGGTTGTGGTGCTGCAGGGGCTGGGTCTTTGCAGGATACACAGTCACTGTAGGCTCCACTGGGAGAGAAAAGGTGGAGGGAATCAGCGAGCAAGACAAAGTGAGTCTCCTTGACTGGCTGCCTTTCGAAACCAATCATGAGAGCAGACTGCAGACTCAGGTAGGCCAGACAGGCCATTCGGCCCAACTTTAGGGGCCAGTACTGTGAGCCTTGACTTTAATTCTTATAGCACTGGCCCACTAGATTTGAAAGATGTTGAAAAAATATGTGGGTGTGTTTCATAGTGTGAAAAATAATTCATTGTTGAACTGAAGCATTGACAGATCTTTCAAGGCATACAGTGTATTGATTAAAAGCATGATTTCTGAAGCCAGACAGCCTGGATTAACATCCAGGCTCTTCTTCTTAGTGACTGGGAGAATTTTTACATTTCCATGTGCCTCAGCTTTCTATCTATAAAAGCGGATTATTATCCTAATTTACCTCTCAGCACTATGTGAGGATTATTGCATGTAAGGTATGTGAAACAATAACTGGAACTTAGCCATAAAATTAAAAGACTCTTCCTCCTTGGAAGAAAAGTTATGACCAATCTAGATAGCATATTGAGAAGCAGAGACATTACTTTGCCAACAAAGGTCCGTTTAGTCAAGGCTATGGTCTTTCCAGTGGTCATGTATGGATGTGAGAGTTGGACTGTGAAGAAAGCTGAGTGCCAAAGAACTGATGCTTTTGAACTGTGGTGTTGGAGAAGACTCTTGAGAGTCCCTTGGACTGCAAGGAGATCCAAGCAGTTCATCCTAAAGGAGATCAGTCCTGGGTGTTCTTTGGAAGGAATGATGCTAAAGCTGAAACTCCAGTACTTTGGCCACCTCATGCGAAAAGTTGACTCATTGGAAAAGACTCCGATGCTGGGAGGGATTGGGGGCAGGAGGAAAAGGGGATGACAGAGGATGAGATGGCTGGATGGCATCACTGACTTGATGGATGTGAGTCTGAGTGAACTCAGGGAGATGGTGATGGGCAGGGAGGCCTGGTGTGCTGCGATTCAGGGGATCACAAAGAGTCGGCCACGACTGAGCAACTGAACTGAGCTGAGTCTTCAATATATGTTACCTATTGTTATCCTTGTTTAACTGAAGAGAAAATATGAATCAAAGTGTCGATAAATTAAGGAACAGCAGTGGGGTAGGTGTGGATATAGAACATGAAGTCCTGGGAAAGCTGTCTCCAGGCACTCACACCTTAGAACACCTCAGAATGGTTCCACCCTGGGAAGAAGGAAAGACACGGGTGATTCTTTAAGCCTATGAGTTGAATCCCAAGAAAAACCTGAGTCCTGAAGGAGAGGTAAAGCAGGAAGTTCGGTTCAGTTCAGTTCAGTTGCTCAGTCGTGTCCGACTCTTTGCGACCCCATGAATTGCAGGAAGGAAAGTCACTAATTAAAAAAAAAAATTATTCAACTTTCCTGGTGGTCCAGCGGTTAAGAATCCACCTGCCAATCCGCCCGCTGTGCAGGGGACACAAGTTTAGTTCCAGATCTGGGAAGATCTCACATGCTTCAAGGAAACTAAACCCGTCCCACAACTACTGAGTCCACGTGCTGCAACTGAAGCCCCCACACCATAGGGCCCATGCTCTGCAACAAGAGAGCCCACTGCAATGAGAAGCCCATGCTCTGCAACTACAAAGTAGTCTTTGTTCGCTGCAACTAGAGAAAGCCTGCACGCAGTAAGGAAAACCCAGCACAGTCAAAAAGTAATTAATCTTAAAAGAGTACAAAACTTAAAATTTCTTATAATTATATAACCCCAGAACCAGCTCCAAACTCGCCCTATTCTATTTCAAGCAAGATACTGAGTTGCTTTTCAGAGACGAAAGAACAAAACCATGAGTCGTGCAGCTGAAGCATGAGCCAAGGTGAAAATTTGGACCCAAAACCAAAGTTTCTCCCTGACCACAGAAGCAAAAGGCTCAGATATGAAGCAAAGGGTCCATCATCCAGGAAGATGCGGTGCTGAAGCTCCTGCACCACAGCTGACCATGAACGTCCAAATTCCAGAGCCCTTTGTTGGGTAGAACAATCACAGACACCTCAATGCCCTCTCCCCCTCTCTAACCACCTAGAGGGTTAGTCACTCAGTCACGTCCAACTTTTTGCGACCCCAGGGACTGTAGCCCGCCAGGCTTCTCTGTCCATGGAATTCTACAGGCAAGAATACTTGAGTGAGTAGCCATTCACTTTTCCAGGGGATCTTCCCCAGCCAGGGATCAAACTTAGGTCTCCTGCATTGCAGGCAGATTCTTTATGTCTGAGCCACCAGGAAAGACTAACCACCTATCCCAGGCAGTATTCCTCCATATCCCCTTCTGCCACCACACCTCTCCCACAGTCTGCTACCATCTTTCCTTCCTGCATCCATCCCCCACCCCTCTTACCCTTTCCAGCCCTCTCAGACCCCCGGCCCCTTCCCCCACCACATGCCCCCTCCCCTCTCACAATCACACACTGACAAAATCACACACTGTCTCCCCAACAGCATGTGACTCCCAGTCTCATCCTCTCACAGCAACTTTCCTAACGAACTTGCTCACAATCCAGCACTCACCTGGACTCAGCCTCTGTCTCTGTCTTTCTGTCTCTCTCTCACACACACACTCCTGCACACGCGTGTGCATGTACAGACACACAAAATCTCCCCGAGGCCACCCACCGGCCTCGCTCACCTCGGCGCTGCCTCAGGAAGCTACCAATGCCCTGGTAGTTGGATCTGCACACCGTGTCCACCTTGGTCCGCATCTGCTCCATGAAGTCCTTTTGTTGGTTCCAGTATTCAGCGTCCGGCCTCCCCAGCTCCGTCAGAGCCGTGAACTCCCCCACATCGCTGTCGAAGTGCACATCCTCCTCCGTGTTGTAGATGTATCTGGCAAAGAACCGCATCCGCTCCAACCCGTTGGAGAAACGACACTCACCCTTAAACTGATGGATGAAATGTGCTGTGAAGAGGTGAAAGATCTGATCACTGGGCGGGCTCCTGGAAATGACTGACTGCAACGCCCACCAATGGGCGGGGGAGAAGCGGGTCGCTAGGAGAGGAGGGAGCGTTAGGTACTCCTTCATCAGCTCCACCGGCACCCCTAACTACCAGTTCATCTTTCATCTGCAGGGTCAAGCCAGACCATGGTGGTCGGGGAAGGCCCCTCTGATCCTAAGCCATGTGGGATGCAGTCAGCTCTGCACTTGGCTGGAGACCTCCAAGCCTGAGCTGGGCCAGGATTTACCCCATCACTTCCGCCTCCTGAAGGCTTTCACCAGAAAAACACTCACTGCTCCTTCCTCTCATCCCACAGCCCTTCAGCAGTTCCTGAAACACTTCCTTACCTGGTGCTGACCTTGTGCCAGGCCTGTGCTGCTGCCCCTGGGAATCCAAAGAAGGAAAAACAGACCTCTCCCCTACCTTATCTAGGAGCATAACATTTAGTGAGAGTGATGGACGAAACCCAACCACACAAGAGTAAATTACACAAGAGTCAGAAATGTCAGAAGGAAAGTGAGGAGTTCTAGAAGAGAGAATAATTACATTAGGGTGGCAGAGAAGTTGTCTCAAATGAAATTTAAGATGTGACATGACACAAATTTATAAATCAACTATGAAGGTGAAAGTCACTCAGTCGTGTCCAACTCTTTGCATCCCCAAGGACTGTAGCCTAACATCATTTGGAATGTAAAAACAAACATTTGATACAACGTGTGTGAGCTCAGTCATTTCAGTCCTATCCTATTCTTTGCAATTCTATGGTCTGTAGCCTGCCAGGCTCCTCTGTCCATGGAATTCTCTAGGCAAGAATACTGGAATGGATAGTCGTTCACTTCTCCAGGGGATCTTCCCAACCTAGGGATCGAACCTAGGTCTCCCACATTACAGGCCAGCTGAACCACCAGGGAAGTTCATAATCAACTATATTTCAGTTTTTGTTTTTTTTTTAAAGATGTGACATGAAAGGTTAACTTTAGATGGGCTGAAGGCAAGAAGTGTGTGTATGTCTGGGAGAAAAAGGAGGCATATTTCAGGTAGAGGTAGTAGCATGTGTAAAGGCTTGAAAGAGATGCAGAGTTTCTGCAGGAATCCAGAGGAAAAGTTCTCACTAAAAGCACAGAGAGTGAGGAAGCAGAGTGAAATTTTTCACTGGGAAAATCACAGAAGCCAGTTCTTAAAAGTCTTATAGTTGATGTTAGGGTTTTGAATTTATGATAAATGGGAAACTTATGAAGAGTTTTAAGGAAATTAAAACCATGATCCCAGTATACTTCTACCTTTCACTGTGGCATTTGCAAATCTAGATAGCTCTAAAAACCAATTTATTTTTTAAATTTGGTGACAGAACTCTCTTTTCAAATCTGACCTAATTAGGTAAGAGATCAAATATGTCTCTTAGGTGAGGGTGGCTATTCTGCACATTGTAGGCTATCTACCAGCATCCCTGGCCTCTACTCACTTGATGTCAGAAGAAACCCTTAGTGTAACAACCAAAAATGGCTCTCAGTTCAGTTCAGTCACTCAGTCGGATCCAACTCTTTGTGATCCCATGAACTGCCCCCACGCCAGGCCTCCCTGTCCATCACCAACTCCTGGAACTTGATCAAACTCATGTCAACAAGTCGGTGATGCCATCCAACCATCTCATCCACTGTCGTCCCCTTCTTCTCCTGCCTTTAGTCTTTCCCAGCATTAGGGTCTTTTCAAATGAGTCAGTTCTTCCCATCAGGTGGCCAAAGGATTGGAGTTTCAGCTTCAGCATCAGTCCTTCCAATGAACACCCAGAACTGATCTCCTTTAGGATGGACTGGTTGGATCTCCTTGCAGTCCAAGGGACTCTCAAGAGTCTTCTCCAACACCACAGTTCAAAAGCATCAATTCTTCAGTGCTCAGCTTTCTTCATAGTCCAATTCTCAAATCCATACATGACCACTGGAAAAACCACAGCTTTGACTAGACGGACCTTTGTCATCACAGTAATGTCTCTGTTATTTAATATGCTGTCTATATTGGTCAGAGCTTTTCTTCCAAGGAGCAAGCATCTTGTAATTTCATGGCTGAGGTCAACATCTGCAGTGATTTTGGAGCCCCAAAAAATAAAGTCTGCCACTGTTTCCCCATCTATTTGCCATGAAGTGATGGGACCGGATGCCATGATCTTCATTTTCTGAATGTTGCTGCTGCTGCTGCTGCTAAGTCACTTCAGTCGTGTCCGACTCTCTGGGACCCCATAGACAGCAGCCCACCAGGCTCCCCTATCCCTGGAATTCTCTAGGCAAGAACACTGGAGTGAGTTGCCATTTCCTTCTCTGAATGTTGAGTTTTAAGCTAACTTTTTCACTCTCTTCTTTCACTTTCATCAGAGAATCTTTCATTTTTCTTCACTTTCTGCCATAAGGGTCATGTCATCTGCATATCTGAGGTTATTGATATTTCTCCCGGCAATCTTGATTCCAGCTTGTGCTTCATCCAGCCCAGCATTTCACATGATGTACTCTGCATATAAGTTAAATAAGTAGGGTGACAATATATACCCTTGACATACTCCTTTCCTGATTTGGAACCAGTCTGTTGTTCCATGTCCAGTTCTAACTGTTGCTTCCTGACCTGTATACAGATTTCTCAGGAGGCAGGTCAGGTGATCTGGTATTTCCATCTCTTTCAGAATTTTCCACAGTTTGTGGTGATCCACACAGTCAAAGGCTTTGGCATAGTCAATAAAGCAGACGTTTTTCTGGAACTCTCTTGCTTTTTCAATGATCCAATGAATGTTGGCAATTTGATCTCTGGTTCCTATGCCTTTGCTAAGCCCAGCTTAAACATCTGGAACTACACAGTTCATGTACTGTTGAAGCCTGGCTTAGAGAATTGCGAGCATTACTTTGCTGGAGTGTGAGATGAGTGCAATTGTGCTGTAGTTTGAACATTCTTTTGCATTGCCTTTCTTTGGGATTGGAATGAAAACTGACCTTTTCCAGTCCTATGGCCATTGCTGAGTTTTCCCAATATGCTGGCATATTGAGTGCAGCACTTTCATAGCATCATCTTTTAGGATTTGAAATAGCTCAACTGGAATTCCATCACCTCCACTAGCTTTGTTTGTAGTGATGCTTCCTAAGGCCCACTTGACTTCACATTCCAGGATGTAGGGCTCTAGGTGAGTGATCATACCATCATGGTTATCTGGGTCATGAAGATCTTTTTTGTATAGTTCTATGTATTCTTGCCACCTATTCTTAATATCTTCTGCTTCTGTTCTGGCTCTAGATTATTGCCAAATATTCAGGGTCAAGGAATTGGGGGAAGTGTTGGTGATCTGTCACTGGATGAGTTCAACTAGTATAAATCATCTGAAAATATGTGGTCAAAGTGAAGGTGAAGTGAAGTCGCTCAGTCATGTCCGACTCTTTACAACCCGTGGACTGTAGCCCACCCAGCTCCTCCATCCATGGGATTCTCCAGGCAAGAGTACTGGAGTGGGTTGCCATTTCCTTCTCCTGTTAATTATGGAGTACTGAGAATTACATGACAAGTTTTGCCAATATTTTATCTGTTGAAAATCTTGTTTCTATATGAAATTTCTATTTTTCAAGAATTCACTCCCTAATGAAGAGCTATTTTTCTAGCAAAATAAATTTGAGTATGATTTACTTATTTCTTTGCCTCACCAGCCAATTAAAAAGACATATAATTTATTCTTCACATCATCTTTCTTCTTAATTTCCCTGCCACTTGTCCACTACTTAACTCTATTAGTAAGCTACAACAACAGATATTTCAGTCCTATTCAAAGCCCCAGCTAACTCATTTCTAACTTTGCCTCCTACACTCAATAATACCACTGTTATTGGTATTAATAATACTGAATTACTAGCCTTGGCCAGATGTAGGACTCTAGTTCTGCTGTCAAGTACCCTTAGAAAGTACTCATCTCACATACTAGCAAGGTAATACTTAAAATTCTCTAAGCCAGGCTTCAGCAGTACATGAACTGTGAACTTCCAGATGTTCAAGCTGGTTTTAGAAAAGGCAGAGGCACCAGAGATCAAATTGCCAACATTCATTGATTCATTGAAAAAACAAAAGAGTTCCAGAAAAAACGTCNCAAGCCAGGCTTCAGCATTACATGAACTGTGAACTTCCAGATGTTCAAGCTGGTTTTAGAAAAGGCAGAGGCACCAGAGATCAAATTGCCAACATTCATTGATTCATTGAAAAAACAAAAGAGTTCCAGAAAAAACGTCTGCTTTATTGACTACACCAAAGCCTTTGACTGTGTGAATCA
Source organism: Raphicerus campestris (assembly GCA_006410735.1). NCBI lineage: Eukaryota > Metazoa > Chordata > Mammalia > Artiodactyla > Bovidae > Raphicerus > Raphicerus campestris. Next base: position 312,592 of record SJYW01012700.1, read on the forward strand.
CCACAAACTGGAAAATTCTTCAAGACATGGAAATACCAGATCACCTGACCTGCCTCCTGAGAAATCTGTATACAGGTAAGGAAGCAACAGTTAGAACTGGACCTGGAACAACAGACTGGTTCCAAATAGGAAAAGGAGTATGTCAAGGCTATATACTGTCACCCTGTTTATTTAACTTATATGCAGAGTACATCATGAGAAACGCTGGACTAGAAGAAGCACAAGCTGGAATCAAGATTGCCAGGAGAAATATCAATAACCTCAGATATGCAGATGACACCACTCTTACAGCAGAAAGTGAAGAAGAACTAAAGAGGCTCTTGATGAAAGTGAAAGAGGAGAGTGAAAATATTGGCTTAAAGCTCAACATTCAGAAAACGAAGATCATGGCATCCGGTCCCATCACTTCATGGGAAATAGATGAGGAAACAGTGGAAACAGTGTCAGACTTTACTTTTGGGGGGCTCCAAAATCACTGCAGATGTTGACTGCAGCCATGAAATTAAAAGATGCTTACTCCTTGGAAGAAAAGTATTGAAAAGCAGAGACATTACTTTGTCAACAGAGGTCTGTCTAGTCAAAGCTATGGTTTTTCCAGTGGTCATGTATGGATATGAGAGTTGGAATATAAAGAAAGCTGAGCACCGAAGAATTGATGCTTTTGAACTGTGGTGTTGAAGACTCTTGAGAGTCCCTTGGACTGCAGGGAGATCCAACCAGTCCATCCTAAAGGAGATCAGTCCTGGGTGTTCATTGGAAGGACTGATGCTGAAGCTGAAACTCCAATACTTTGGCTACGTCATGCGAAGAGTTAACTCATTTGAAAAGACCCTGATGCTGGGAAAGATTGAGGGCAGGAGGAGAAGTGGATGACAGAGCATGACATAGTTGGATGGCATCACCAACTTGATGGACATGTGTTTGGGTAGACTCCAGGAGTTGGTGATAAACAAGGAGGCCTGGCATGCTTCGGTTCATGGGATTGCAAAGAGCTGGACACGACTGAGCGACTGAACTGAACTGAACCCTTAGAAAAGGAGAAGACTAGAAAAAATAACATTGTCATATAGACAGCTTATAGAAAATGAACAGGACCCCCAGACTTTGAATACAGGCCTTCACTTAGAAATGACGGCAGAGAGGAGTGTGCTCTGGGTCAGACTAAGTCCACTTACTATTCAGGAATTCTCTAACACCTTCTTGTCACATGACAAAGTTTGAAAAGAGCAAGTCACAACAATCTCCCCAAACCTGTTCACTTATCTTTACTACTGTCCTTGTCACCACCACTATAAGCAAAGCCACAGTATACTTGCCCTGTAGAATTCTGCCATGTTCTTAAACGGTGTCCTCCACTCCACTTGTGAACCTCTGGAGTCCAGTCTCCATGTGGTGGCTAGATTATTTTTAAACATAAACAACTGACTCTCTTTATAATCTCTCAGTAGTTTCACATATCTCTATAAATAAAAGTCAAAGTTTGGGCCATAGGGCCTTTCCTGGGGGTTCAGTGGTGACGAATTTGCCTGCCAATGCAGGAGACATGGGTTCAGTCCCTGATCAGGGAGGATTCCACGTGTTGTGGAGCAATGAAGCCCGTGTGCCACAACTAGTGAGCCTGTGCTCTACAGCCCAGGAGCCGCATCTGCTGAAACCCGTGTGCCCTAGAACCTGTGCTCGGCAACAGGAAAACCCACCACAGTGAGCAGCCTGTGCACCACAGCTAGAGAAAAGCGCGCTCGGCAACAAAGACCAGCAGAGCCGAAGATTTAAAAAGTTCTCATCACAGCCACCAGAGCCTAATAGGATTTGGCTCCTAGTTTCCTCTCCAATCTCATCTTATTTCACTGTCCAACCAGCTTGCTCTGCTTCAGCCGCTCTGATCTTCATTCTGCCCCTTAAACACAGCAAACATCTTCTCACATTTCGGCCTCTCCTCTGCTGCGTCTCCCTGGAGCACTTGTCCCTAAGATCCCTCACGTGTCTGGCTTCTTCTCATCATTTACGTCTCAGTTGACTGTCACCTTCTCAGGGAGAGCTTCCTAGACGCTTGAATTGAAGTCAGCTGAATGCAGGTCTCTCTATTCTACAGCCCTGAAGTGTCCTTTCAGCACATTTACTGCTCTCTGAAATGACTTTCCCTGTTAAGTGTTTACTGAGTTGCTGTCTTCCTCTCCCGCCATTAGGTAAGCTCATGACTGCAGGGGACTTTCCTAAGTTACTGAAATAGAATTCTCTGAGCCAAGAAGAGAACCCAGTATATAATAGTTGCTCAGAAAAAGGCATTTGAATTCAGAATGAATAAGCCCAGTGTTCTGGAAATGGGTCTTTGTGTGACTCCTGGAAGGCAAGAAAGAGCTCAGCTCCAAAACTCTTTTTTCTTCTGTGGGCATATGACATCCTTTCCGTTTCCTGTGGGGAATTCAGGCAAATTTCCTTTTGCTCCTCCNCCACAGTGAGCAGCCTGTGCACCACAGCTAGAGAAAAGCGTGCTCGGCAACAAAGACCAGCAGAGCCGAAGATTTAAAAAGTTCTCATCACAGCCACCAGAGCCTAATAGGATTTGGCTCCTAGTTTCCTCTCCAATCTCATCTTATTTCACTGTCCAACCAGCTTGCTCTGCTTCAGCCGCTCTGATCTTCATTCTGCCCCTTAAACACAGCAAACATCTTCTCACATTTCGGCCTCTCCTCTGCTGCGTCTCCCTGGAGCACTTGTCCCTAAGATCCCTCACGTGTCTGGCTTCTTCTCATCATTTACGTCTCAGTTGACTGTCACCTTCTCAGGGAGAGCTTCCTAGACGCTTGAATTGAAGTCAGCTGAATGCAGGTCTCTCTATTCTACAGCCCTGAAGTGTCCTTTCAGCACATTTACTGCTCTCTGAAATGACTTTCCCTGTTAAGTGTTTACTGAGTTGCTGTCTTCCTCTCCCGCCATTAGGTAAGCTCATGACTGCAGGGGACTTTCCTAAGTTACTGAAATAGAATTCTCTGAGCCAAGAAGAGAACCCAGTATATAATAGTTGCTCAGAAAAAGGCATTTGAATTCAAAATGAATAAGCCCAGTGTTCTGGAAATGGGTCTTTGTGTGACTCCTGGAAGGCAAGAAAGAGCTCAGCTCCAAAACTCTTTTTTCTTCTGTGGGCATATGACATCCTTTCCGTTTCCTGTGGGGAATTCAGGCAAATTTCCTTTTGCTCCTCCTACTAGTTGGAGGAAACATTCACAAGAGAGGGAAAGGTGATTTTAAGATTTAGGGAAACTTTCATTAAGTTTCATCTCGTACAATTGATCTGTTACAGTGCTGAGGGTTTGTGCAAACTTTTTCTCTAATGGGGATTTTTTTCTAATTGTCATGGCATAGCTTGAGGAAAGCATAGGGAAGAACCAGAAAGAAGAGGACCTCAAACATGACTAATTAAAGAAATTAAATCGCATTATTAGTGAACCTACGAAGTTTGGGGCCAATATCTGCTAAGTCAATGAGTTCCCTTGACTTGCTTCTTGACTTTCAACCCAGTAGGATGGAAACAATCTCACATTCTCAGGACCCTTCTCAGGGTTTATGGTTTGCCATATGAAAATGCTGATATTTGACTACTTGTAACTTACAAAAACAGCATTTCCTGTAATTTATCCTCTACTAGCTGAATCCCTTTGCATGTTCTCAGACCAAAGAATGGGGAGATAGAGGAGAAACTAATCATGTAGAAAGATTCAAAATAGATTTATAAAGAACACTAACATGTATCAGGTTTTCAGAAGATGTCATAAATTCTTTAAGGCACTAAAGAACATCCTATGGATGCTCCTTATCTACAGAGTCATTCCAAGTAGTTAAAAGATCCCTGGTTTAGCTCCAGGATGCTTTACCCAGGAGAAAGAGAGAAAAGTAACGCCAACTTCTGTCAGAGAAGCTCCAGGGATATAGGCATTTTAAACACTGTGGTTCAGGAAGATAGGAAAAGATATAGTGAGGGATGTCCTTTGATATATTCTCACATATTAGGAAGAGACAGCAGCATCATAGACTCTGTTAAGGACATACATAGTATCTTCCTAGGAGAAAGAAAGTGAAGTCACTCAGTCGTGTCTGACACTGTGACCCCATGGACTGTAGCCTACCAGGTTCCTCTGTCCGTGGGATTCTCCAGGCAAGAGTACAGGAGTGGAGTGCCATTGCCTTCTCCAGGAGATCTTTCCAACCCAGGGATCGAACCCGGGTTTCCCGCATTGCAGGCAGACGCTTTACNTAACCTCAGATATGCAGATGACACCACTCTTACAGCAGAAAGTGAAGAAGAACTAAAGAGGCTCTTGATGAAAGTGAAAGAGGAGAGTGAAAATATTGGCTTAAAGCTCAACATTCAGAAAACGAAGATCATGGCATCCGGTCCCATCACTTCATGGGAAATAGATGAGGAAACAGTGGAAACAGTGTCAGACTTTACTTTTGGGGGGCTCCAAAATCACTGCAGATGTTGACTGCAGCCATGAAATTAAAAGATGCTTACTCCTTGGAAGAAAAGTATTGAAAAGCAGAGACATTACTTTGTCAACAGAGGTCTGTCTAGTCAAAGCTATGGTTTTTCCAGTGGTCATGTATGGATATGAGAGTTGGAATATAAAGAAAGCTGAGCACCGAAGAATTGATGCTTTTGAACTGTGGTGTTGAAGACTCTTGAGAGTCCCTTGGACTGCAGGGAGATCCAACCAGTCCATCCTAAAGGAGATCAGTCCTGGGTGTTCATTGGAAGGACTGATGCTGAAGCTGAAACTCCAATACTTTGGCTACGTCATGCGAAGAGTTAACTCATTTGAAAAGACCCTGATGCTGGGAAAGATTGAGGGCAGGAGGAGAAGTGGATGACAGAGCATGAGATAGTTGGATGGCATCACCAACTTGATGGACATGTGTTTGGGTAGACTCCAGGAGTTGGTGATAAACAAGGAGGCCTGGCATGCTTCGGTTCATGGGATTGCAAAGAGCTGGACACGACTGAGCGACTGAACTGAACTGAACCCTTAGAAAAGGAGAAGACTAGAAAAAATAACATTGTCATATAGACAGCTTATAGAAAATGAACAGGACCCCCAGACTTTGAATACAGGCCTTCACTTAGAAATGACGGCAGAGAGGAGTGTGCTCTGGGTCAGACTAAGTCCACTTACTATTCAGGAATTCTCTAACACCTTCTTGTCACATGACAAAGTTTGAAAAGAGCAAGTCACAACAATCTCCCCAAACCTGTTCACTTATCTTTACTACTGTCCTTGTCACCACCACTATAAGCAAAGCCACAGTATACTTGCCCTGTAGAATTCTGCCATGTTCTTAAACGGTGTCCTCCACTCCACTTGTGAACCTCTGGAGTCCAGTCTCCATGTGGTGGCTAGATTATTTTTAAACATAAACAACTGACTCTCTTTATAATCTCTCAGTAGTTTCACATATCTCTATAAATAAAAGTCAAAGTTTGGGCCATAGGGCCTTTCCTGGGGGTTCAGTGGTGACGAATTTGCCTGCCAATGCAGGAGACATGGGTTCAGTCCCTGATCAGGGAGGATTCCACGTGTTGTGGAGCAATGAAGCCCGTGTGCCACAACTAGTGAGCCTGTGCTCTACAGCCCAGGAGCCGCATCTGCTGAAACCCGTGTGCCCTAGAACCTGTGCTCGGCAACAGGAAAACCCACCACAGTGAGCAGCCTGTGCACCACAGCTAGAGAAAAGCGCGCTCGGCAACAAAGACCAGCAGAGCCGAAGATTTAAAAAGTTCTCATCACAGCCACCAGAGCCTAATAGGATTTGGCTCCTAGTTTCCTCTCCAATCTCATCTTATTTCACTGTCCAACCAGCTTGCTCTGCTTCAGCCGCTCTGATCTTCATTCTGCCCCTTAAACACAGCAAACATCTTCTCACATTTCGGCCTCTCCTCTGCTGCGTCTCCCTGGAGCACTTGTCCCTAAGATCCCTCACGTGTCTGGCTTCTTCTCATCATTTACGTCTCAGTTGACTGTCACCTTCTCAGGGAGAGCTTCCTAGACGCTTGAATTGAAGTCAGCTGAATGCAGGTCTCTCTATTCTACAGCCCTGAAGTGTCCTTTCAGCACATTTACTGCTCTCTGAAATGACTTTCCCTGTTAAGTGTTTACTGAGTTGCTGTCTTCCTCTCCCGCCATTAGGTAAGCTCATGACTGCAGGGGACTTTCCTAAGTTACTGAAATAGAATTCTCTGAGCCAAGAAGAGAACCCAGTATATAATAGTTGCTCAGAAAAAGGCATTTGAATTCAGAATGAATAAGCCCAGTGTTCTGGAAATGGGTCTTTGTGTGACTCCTGGAAGGCAAGAAAGAGCTCAGCTCCAAAACTCTTTTTTCTTCTGTGGGCATATGACATCCTTTCCGTTTCCTGTGGGGAATTCAGGCAAATTTCCTTTTGCTCCTCCTACTAGTTGGAGGAAACATTCACAAGAGAGGGAAAGGTGATTTTAAGATTTAGGGAAACTTTCATTAAGTTTCATCTCGTACAATTGATCTGTTACAGTGCTGAGGGTTTGTGCAAACTTTTTCTCTAATGGGGATTTTTTTCTAATTGTCATGGCATAGCTTGAGGAAAGCATAGGGAAGAACCAGAAAGAAGAGGACCTCAAACATGACTAATTAAAGAAATTAAATCGCATTATTAGTGAACCTACGAAGTTTGGGGCCAATATCTGCTAAGTCAATGAGTTCCCTTGACTTGCTTCTTGACTTTCAACCCAGTAGGATGGAAACAATCTCACATTCTCAGGACCCTTCTCAGGGTTTATGGTTTGCCATATGAAAATGCTGATATTTGACTACTTGTAACTTACAAAAACAGCATTTCCTGTAATTTATCCTCTACTAGCTGAATCCCTTTGCATGTTCTCAGACCAAAGAATGGGGAGATAGAGGAGAAACTAATCATGTAGAAAGATTCAAAATAGATTTATAAAGAACACTAACATGTATCAGGTTTTCAGAAGATGTCATAAATTCTTTAAGGCACTAAAGAACATCCTATGGATGCTCCTTATCTACAGAGTCATTCCAAGTAGTTAAAAGATCCCTGGTTTAGCTCCAGGATGCTTTACCCAGGAGAAAGAGAGAAAAGTAACGCCAACTTCTGTCAGAGAAGCTCCAGGGATATAGGCATTTTAAACACTGTGGTTCAGGAAGATAGGAAAAGATACAGTGAGGGATGTCCTTTGATATATTCTCACATATTAGGAAGAGACAGCAGCATCATAGACTCTGTTAAGGACATACATAGTATCTTCCTAGGAGAAAGAAAGTGAAGTCACTCAGTCGTGTCTGACACTGTGACCCCATGGACTGTAGCCTACCAGGTTCCTCTGTCCGTGGGATTCTCCAGGCAAGAGTACAGGAGTGGAGTGCCATTGCCTTCTCCAGGAGATCTTTCCAACCCAGGGATCGAACCCGGGTTTCCCGCATTGCAGGCAGACGCTTTACCATCTGAGCCACCAGGGACCATTCTAATTCCATGAGAGTCCCCGTAAATTTTCAGAGAAACTTTTCTTTCTTCTGATATGTGTGCTGAGTGTGTGCTTTTTCATGTCCAACTCTTTGTGATACCATGGACAGTAGCTCACCAGGGTCCTCTGTCCATGGAATTCTCCAGGCAAGAATACTGGAGTGGATTGCCATTTCCTCCTCCAGGGGATCTTTGGGTCGTAAGACTAGAGAGGTTTTACTGGAGGAGAATTGAGAAGAAGTATCCCATGTATATGGAGTTACCTTAAGAAGCACTCAGAAGGCAGGCATCCAAGGCCCTTTTCTTGTGGAAGGAATGAAGGCTCCATGTGATAAGGACTGGTGATGACTGAAGAGAATGTCAGTTTTTTAAGAGATGTAGCCTGGACACAGAGACAATGGTAACTCCCTTTCTTCTCCCACCCATAATTGCTCACCCTCCCCTCAAAGGTGTGCACTTACATTGGGTTTCCCTGGCCCAAGAGAAGGGAGGGCTGAGCACCATCAGTAGCATTGCCAAAGCTGCCATCCAGTGAACCACAGACCATCATCCAGGAGAACAGAGTGTGAGGGAGCAGCTGAGAGTCACCCAGGCAGGACTAGGACCCTATTCAACCCACGTGGCCAAACAATGCTAACCAATGAACTCTTTCTTCTTGGGTTGGGTGATCTCAGTGTTAGAAAAACCAATCAGCATCAGAGATGGATAGCATCATCATTTGCTGGTCAGAGATTCAGGAGGAAGGTCCTCTTCTGAAACTTAAAATTTTCTCCATTAAAAAGATTATTTTAACTTAGTACTTTAAAGGTTTGATCCGTTGTATCTGAGATATTTTAATTGGGCCCCTCTTGTGCACCAGTTCTGTGCTGGCCACTGATGTGTCACTCGTTTGAGCCTTTTAGGAAATCTTTCCTCTTACTTGCAATACTTTGACAAATGTAGGTGTGAGTGTATGAGGAACTGAGGAAGTGGAGAGAAAATTGTTGCATTTTAAGAGTCCTATGATCTCATTCTTTTTGCATCATAATTTAATGTTGTAGATTTGGGGAAATTACTGAACTTGTTGAAAATAAAGCATTTTGATTTTTTAAGTATTTCAATTCTGAAAAATGCTGTGATTCTGTGGACAGCTGAAAGAACAGTGTCCCTGGTAACAGAATTATAACTGTTGTATGGAGAGTATAGACTGTACCTCCTTACAGATAATATTGTCTTTAATAAACTGCAGGAAATTAAATATTAGTCAATAATTTAATGCAAATGAAAATGTCTTCAGGTTTGTCCCTGATATTATGATTGACTTTAGTGGCACCTCCAGAAAACACAGAGATAAAGGCGGACTTATATGATGTGACCTATGTGGAGTGGAGGGTCTTAAAGGTATTTTTTATAGTGTTTTATCTAACAAGGTAATAAAACCAACTGCCCACATCGTAGTATGCAGGAGACAGAGAGATGGTTAAAGGACTTCAAGTCAGTCGTTGGCGCAATAACTCAGCTTTAAAGTGTAATATCTTACCTAAAAAAAGTGTTGAGTTCCTTATTCCTGTTTCCCGTAAGGATTTCCTCATTTTACTGGGGATATGTCCCTTATTTATCAACTTCTCTTGCTTTATCCTAAGAAAAGAAGACTTTGCTAATGAACACATTACAGAGTGTTTAGGAAAGAGAACACTATGGGAAAACTATGAATTATATCGTCTGACATAATCACATAATTTTAAACATATAAATCTATATTAGATAATTATTGCACATTATTTTAGAATAAATGTAATATCTCAGATTTAGAATGGACTTTAGAGGCCAACTATCTGTCTAAAGTTCAGCATTAATTTACACTCCACCCCAGTTCTGATAAGCATTTATCCTTTATGTGCATTAATAGTTCTAGCCATTGTACTCACCATTTGGCAATAAAAATGCCTACAACTAATTGAGCAATTTTTGCTCTCTTTACCTTGTACCCAGAATTATACAAGGACCTTTTTATACATCTTTTTGAAATATAATTCTCACATCATTTCATGGATTTTAGTATTCCTTCTAATCCTGCAAAAGAGGAAAATTATGGTTGCAGGTTAAATAACCTTTGCAAGGATACAGGAGTAGAAAATAGTACATTTCAGACTGAACCAAGATACATGTGACTCCAAATAACACAAGCTCAAATACTGGATCGTGAGTGAAGTGAAGTGAAAGTTGCTCAGTTTTGTCTGACTCTTTGTGACCCCATGAACTATATATAACCTGCTAGGCTCCTCTGTCCACAGAATTCTCCAGACCAGAATGCTGGAGCGGGTAGCCATTCCCTTCTCAGGAGGATCTTCCCAACCCAGGGATCGAACCCAGGTCTCTCACATTGCAAGTGGATTCTTTACTGTCTGAGCCACCAGGGAAGACGTAGAACCAAAATATTTTCTGTTAAGTAGTCACAGAGAGATCAGCTAGAATTCTCATAGAATTGTCCATTAATATTGTATGTACAAAGAGGTGTGTTTTTTTTTTCTCTTTGATCTAGATCTTGTGTTCATTGTGCTAGAGCGAAATATACACCTCTTTATCCATTATAATTACTGGCCACATTATTTTTCAAAACTCCACCTTGGTTTTCCACTAGCAACTGTCCAGTGATCCCAGGTGTGCATCTGAAATGTTGTCTATTTCAAAATAAATAATGTATTATTTTAGCAGTTCTTTTGCCATTAGTTCATTATCGTAGAAAAACAAGTTTCTACATTCAAAACATAAATTTACTAGTCATTCTTACTGGGTAGGAAAAGAAGCTACTCCCCTTGTCTTGACATCTCTTTCTAATGTTGCCAAACAAACTTATAAGAATTGCATTAAACCTAAAGATCATTGGGGAAGGGGGAGAATTAGTGTGTAACATAGTATGTCTCTTTAAATATTTACAACTTTTGATTATTTAAGCAAGTGTTTAAAACACTTTCAGCATACAAGTTCTATACATGTTTGTTAGGTTTGTATGCATTTATCTCATTTTTGAATGATTGGTCATAATATTTTACTGTTAAATTCGACTCCATGTATTCATTGTAAGTATATAGAAATAGAATTGATGTGTGTAGGTTAATTTTGCATCCTGAGACCCTGCTAAACTCTTATTTTAGAAATGTTTTTAAGTTTTTAAACATTTTCTAGAAATCCATTTTATGAAACCACTTGGCTCTGGAGATTTCTTTTTCTTGAGTTTAAATATAAAGAATTAAAATTTTAAAATAGTTGTAGAGGTGTTCAGATTATCCAGTTCATCTTGTAAGAATTTTTATATTTATACTTGAGGAGCTGGCTCATTTTGCAGAAGTTATCAAATTTGTGTGTATAAAGTTGTTTGTAGTATCACTATTATTTTTTGGTATCTGTTGGGTCAGTGGGTATCTCTTGTTTTCTTCCTGATACTTGTAAATACTATTTTCTTTATCAGTCTTGCTAAAAGTTTGTCATTTTTACTGATCTTTTCAAAAAGTCAGTTTTCATCTTATTGATATTTTATATTGTTCTGTTTTTAATATCGCTAATTTCGGCTCATGTCTGAATCTCAATCCTTCCTTCTGCTTGCCTTGAATTTTTTGCTTTTCTTTTTTTAGTTCCTTTAGGTGGGAACTTACTTTATTAATATGAGATTTCTCAGCTTCTCTACAGTCAACATTTAGTGCTGTAAATTTCTTGCTAAGCACTGTTTTAGCTGTATCTCACAAATTTTGATATGTTGTCTTTACATTTTTATTGGGAGTATAAAACCTCCACTTAGATCTTTGGATTATTTATAAACATTGGTCTGTAAATATTGTTCTCTAAATACTGATTAGATCCTGTTTGTTCATAGTGTCGAGTTCTTTTCCATCCTTCTTGAGTTTCTGCTTACTTTTTTTGAGAGGAATACTGAAATCTCCAGCTATAATTGTAAATATGTTTTTTTCTCATTTTAGTTCGATCAGTTTTTTCTTCACCTATATTTCAGCTCCATTGTTGGGTGCAACACATTCAGAATTGCATTGTTTACTTGGTGGAGAATGTTTTTATCTTTATGTAATGTTCCTCCTCTGTTCCTGGTAATTTTATTTGTTCTAAAATCTAGTTTATCTTACGTTAATACAGTCGCTTCTGCTCTGTTTTGATAACATTTGCACATTGTACCCTTTTCTCTTTTTTTTTGCATTCAACCTACTTATATTGCTGTAATTGAAGTGAACTTCTCATAAACATTAATTAGTGGGTCATTATCTTATCCATCCAGCAGTCTGATTACAGATCTTCCTCTACTTATGATAGGGTTATTTACTGATTAGTTGAAAAAGTCAAAACAACANGTATCTTACAAATTTTGATATGTTGTCTTTACATTTTTATTGGGAGTATAAAACCTCCACTTAGATCTTTGGATTATTTATAAACATTGGTCTGTAAATATTGTTCTCTAAATACTGATTAGATCCTGTTTGTTCATAGTGTCGAGTTCTTTTCCATCCTTCTTGAGTTTCTGCTTACTTTTTTTGAGAGGAATACTGAAATCTCCAGCTATAATTGTAAATATGTTTTTTTCTCAATTTAGTTCGATCAGTTTTTTCTTCACCTATATTTCAACTCCATTGTTGGGTGCAACATATTCAGAATTGCATTGTTTACTTGGTGGAGAATGTTTTTATCTTTATGTAATGTTCCTCCTCTGTTCCTGGTAATTTTATTTGTTCTAAAATCTACTTTATCTTACGTTAATACAGTCGCTTCTGCTCTGTTTTGATAACATTTGCACATTGTACCCTTTTCTCTTTTTTTTTGCATTCAACCTACTTATATTGCTGTAATTGAAGTGAACTTCTCATAAACATTAATTAGTGGGTCATTATCTTATCCATCCANCGTTAATACAGTCGCTTCTGCTCTGTTTTGATAACATTTGCACATTGTACCCTTTTCTCTTTTTTTTTGCATTCAACCTACTTATATTGCTGTAATTGAAGTGAACTTCTCATAAACATTAATTAGTGGGTCATTATCTTATCCATCCAGCAGTCTGATTACAGATCTTCCTCTACTTATGATAGGGTTATTTACTGATTAGTTGAAAAAGTCAAAACAACAAAAACAATTTTTAAAAAGTTGAAAATGTCAAAAATGTGTTTAATACACCTAACCGACTGAACATCATAGCTTACCCTAAACTAACTTAAATGTTAAGCTGAAGCTGAAACCGTAATGCTTTGGCCACCTGGTGTGAAGAACTGACTCATTGGAAAAGACCCTGATGCTGGGAAAGACTGAAGGCAGGAGAAGAAGGGGATGACAAAGGATNAATGGATGAATGTTAGGAAGAGTTATAATTAAGATCTCTATACAAAAGCATAAAATTAATTGTGTTTAAGCCATGTCTTTCTAGTAAGAAAAATAATCATAACAGTAACAGAAGTGAGAATTTCTACCATTTATTGTTTTCCTACTGTGTGCCAGGCTGTGTACACTGTGCTTTACAAACGCCTAAATAGTCAAGGAGGAGGGTGTAAAGAAACCAATAAATCAGGAATAAAAACATTGCTTCCTTTTAAATATTTTAAGCTTTATTATTTGAGACTAAGTCTGCCACTCTTAAATTGGTTCCATCCATCATTTAAAAACCTTAACTGATCTCTGGGAAAATCTGTCTCCTATCCATGAGGGATTGTTCATCTTCCAAGAGTGATACAGCTGTGTTTCATTATGGGGTACACTGGCCGTGGCAATGTGGATCCCTGATCTTCATTTCCTAGTTAACTAGCATCCTGTTATCACACATGCGACCACCATCTTTCAGCACTAGAGAACATCTCCCAGAGTGCTCAGAGAGTATATGGCCCCAGTAAAACAAATCAGCCTAAGCCAGCCCCCAGTGTGTGGTTTCCTGATAGTTTAAAAAGCTCTAGAAGACCTGTGTCCACCTTCCATCATGTAAGTGATCATTTATGAATTCTTTCCAGGCTTCCTGTGTAGGAGCATAAGATCTCTTTAAAATATCAAGTGCACTTTATCACACATTTTAACATTCAATAAACATGATTTCTTCTTCCTCTGCTGTCAAATACACAAAGCTCTCTGATGAGAAGGTGACTAAGCATGCCAGATAAGTAAAGTGTTATTTTTCCCCCATGTTTGTGCCTGATATCAAATTCTATCTTTGTTCAGAATATCTCTGTGCTTACTGCAAGCAATTCTCTTTTGAATCATTTTGTTTCTTACTGTAATAAATGAAAAAAAAATTGAATGTATAGAGGGATTGCTTGGAAAAATGATACTAGCAGATTGAATTTCAAGGTAATGCTATTACTTTTGAAAGCCACAATTCTCTGATTTACTAGGATTTGCCTTTCTTTCCCTACGCAGGGAAGGATTACTGCTGACAAACTGTAACTCCTTTTCAAAATAATTACTTTTTTTCTTTCAAGGTTTCCTCATGAAACCTTTGAAATGCACAAATAAATGCTGTGAAGAAAGAGACCCAGAGCAGCTGTGCCATCTAACTGTAACCACATATTTAATTTGCATGAGACTTGGTAGGTGGAAGAATATGTAAATAAATTCACAACTCCATCGACCAGTAGGATTTCTTTTCTCTAGTCTTTTTTTTTTTTTTAAGGATACCAGATAAGGTACAAATGTGCCTAGGTTTATTTTTAAAGCCTGTGAAGTTTAGGACTTTGCTTGTAACTATTTGCTAACCTTTCTCTTTGGATTACTGTTCATCTTTCTTGGTTTATCACTGAATTTCGAGCACCTGCTCCCATGTCTGAAACATAAGAATTGTCTACCCATCCCCCAAGTCCCCTAAAAAAGCCAATGTTGCAGAAGGGCTAAAGAGAGATTAGCTACTTGAAGGATAGCTCATGACGTCTGTTGTTGACAGGCCCCAAGGTGGTTTAGTAGATGGTTCTTAGTAAAAGAAAGTGCAACAATATAACCGATTTAAAGCACTATGAAAAAGCCCTAGAACTGAAAAGTGTGAAATGGTCCAAGTTGTTAACACTGACATGGAAATTTTGAAATCTTCTTTGACACTCTTCTCATACTTCTTGAGAATCGTGTTTCCTCACACAGATCATATTGGACTTTTCCCCCCCTCCTTTTTCCTCAGTATTTAGCAATATGAATGGACTTGAATTACGCAATTATAGATACTCAGGCACATCAATAGTTTGGTGATGAACATGTTTGAATCATCATTGGTATAGCTGAGGGCATAAAACTCAAAAAGAAATGTGAATTTTAGAAAGAAAATGAAGGGAAAAATGAAATCTCTGAATTTTGTGTTTTATTAGACTTCTGGTATTTGAATAAACTTTTTATAAACCTAAATAATTTCTAAAAAGCATAACTTCTATGAACATAATATTTCTCAAGCGGTTTAAAAAAAACGAAAGAGAATAGAAGAGATGAGTTAATTGGCTTTCTGAAGGAACATTTTCACTTTACATGCAAGTATTTGTGTGCTTTGCTTTCCTGTATAACTATCAGATGACAACTTCTTATTGAAGACAGTGCTGTCCTTAGTGAATTATCATTGGGCTTTTAAAACATAAGTACATTTTGCATACAATATTATGAAAAGCATTTGTATGTTACTAATGGACATGAACTGCTACAAGCAACAGTATATTCTGTTCATCAAAATATTAATTGACAACAGGGATGTATTCTTAAACAGACTTAGCAATATTGTATTTCATTGACATTATGTTGGTGCTACTTTCTGCTGAAGGGTAAAAGGGAGCAGGAAGCTGCATGTACATTTTAAAAAGGCATATGGATGGAGTTTTAAAGGGGGCTGATGGGGAAGGGGTGATACCTTTGAAAGCCTGGTCTTCATCATTATATTAAATAATTGCTTTTACATGTATTAACTATGTAATAGTCATGATATTGACAGCAATTATTTATGAAACACTTGGGTAAAGAAGTGGCCTGCAGTGTGGAGACCAGGGTTTGATCCTTGGGTTGGAAAGATCCCCTGGAGAAGGGAAGGCAACCCACTCTAGTGTTCTTGCTTGGAGAATTCCATGGACGGACTGCAGTCCATGGGGTCACAAAGAGTCAGACAGGACTGAGATTAACACATACACACTGTTTGTATCAAGTACAATCCTGTGTGTTTGATGCATGTTTCCTTTTACTCTGAATAATAGCTCTATAGCATAAGAATTATTTTTATTTTATTGAATAAGAACTGATGAGGGAACTTAACAATTTTCCCCAAATATGCAGAGGGTAGGGTTTTATCCAGATTCAAATTAGGTCTTTCTAAGTCTAAAGCTGTCTCCTCAACCCCTGGCCCATTCTGCCTCTCCAAATTTTTCTTGAGGGTCTACTGCATGCTCAATTTCTTTCCAGATTCTAGGGACAAAGTAGTGAAGAGGTATGACTCCTGGTTTTAGCAATATTCCTCTTTAGTTAGTGAGTTAGATCTCAAATTATATTAGCGCTTTACTTAATGCTATAAGGAAAAGTCCCGGCTGCTACTGTGGGCAGGGAGATGGTGCTCAAAATAAAGAACTCCTAATATACATATGGAGGGATGAGCATTATATATGTCAGAAAATTTTTTTTAAACTTAATTTCAAAAGTCATCACTTCAAAATATTCTTTCAGTATTGTATGTTTGACTTGCCAAGGACTGAATTAAATTTCTTAGCAGTCTTTGACAGATAATATAGTCACAATTTTTAGAAATAATAACATAAGAACTGTTTAATATGAAATATTATTATTGTTATCACCTTCAACATATTTCCATACCAATCAAGAAGAGAGAAAAAAGCCATCCTGGGACCCAGTGTCTGAGTCAAATGCTTGTTTGGAATCTCTGGCTTGTGGTCACTTTCTGCTATGGATTTAGCAGTTTGAGTGCATAAAAGCAGGATCAGTTAGTCAAAAAGATTTTGCTTGGAAGATTTGCTTTTCCCCTGCTGATTTTTCCTTCTATCCAACAAAAACTGTCCCCTGTTAAAAACTGAGTCTATAAGGCAATTGCAGCAGGAACTTTCTGAAACAGTGTTGTTGCCACTCAAAATTCATCATGAAGTTCAGCACCTGACAGAACTGTTAAATATGGCAATCCTTTCCTCCATCTAGAGTGGTAATGTTAACATTTCATGGCTGTTAACCAAGTGCTAAGTGCCACATGATTTGTAATATTTTCTCATATTACTGTCACACCAACCTGATGAACCAGAATCAGTGCCATTGACTGTTGCCAATATTGTTGGACCAATTTGACCGATAAAACACCAAAACTAAGAAGAATTGAGGGAAATTCCCAAAGGCTAGAAGGTGCAGAGTCAGGTTTTGCTTCTGGGGCTGTTGGCTACAGAGCCTGTATCATTTTGCCCTGTGCTGTGCTGTGCTTAGCTGCTCAGTCATGTCTAACTCTTTGTGACCCCATGGGCTGTAGCCTGCCAGTCTCCTCTGTTTTACCCTAGTCAGGAGGTTATTCCATATTCGTTGTCATTTTGTCTCAGAGCAATTAAAATAGGAGCAGTAGGTTGTCAGGATGTATCAAGCATGGAGAGTGCATGATCGAAAACAGAGCTAAAAATCTGAAGAGGAAGGAAATGCTAGAGAAAGAGTGAGGAAGAACTACCTGTCCTAATGTTAGGGTCATCAGGTTGCTGGTAAAGATTGACCTGCAGGCAATGTGTTCCTGAAAAATGATTCTCCTTTGTTCTTTAAGTAATCAATACCCTATAACATTTCTCACTCTGTTTCCTCTGTCCCTAGCAAAGGGCAAGCACACATACTTACACAAAAAAGGCATTTCAATAAAATAGATATCTTCCCAATGAGGATGAATGGGTAGCTCTTACTCTTAGAGGTTGTGCCCTTTGCAGCTTGCAACAGTCTCTTGGGTGTTTCTTTGCCCTTAATAAATATCAATGATCTTATTATTTACTTACTACCTCTGCCATTAGACGATCAATTTGAATTCTACTGTCTGCAGTCACACGTGGTTATCTTTTCTGGAATTTCATATTTGTTTAGTTTGGAATGAGAAATTTGAATGTTTGTATAAATATATGAGATCACTGTTTGAAAATTAAGCAAATATAATATGGTTGAGGATTGTCAGAAATGGACCATACACCCATGTAAATGATAACTTTGACTTTTATTGGCTCTAGCTGAGCTATCCCTTAGAGATATAACAAAAGAAATGAACTATTTATTGCCATATTGCCCAGAAGAAACTGAAATGAGAAAATACCTATGTTGCCTTAAGTCAAACATATGGTGCCTGGAAAGAAAATTAAATGCCCATGCTGCCATAAAATATGATGCTTGGTGGCTGTTTTTTCTAAAACCTGAGTTGGGCTATTAAAAAAAAATAGTTTAAGAAAGGCAGGAAGGAAAATTATGTTTCATCTAAGTGCCTCAAGTGGTGCTGGTTTGAATAGTATCTAAATCTCGCTTTAATAAGTGAATGTTTAAGCAAGATTAGGATTTGAGCTAATTTTATTTTATCCTTGATAGGTGATGTGTGTTCTTCAGGAGAATCAATTTTATATACGTTATATCTGCCTGCCAATGCGTGAGACATAGGAGATGTGGGTTCAATCCCTGGGTCGGGAAGATCTCCTGGAGAAGGGAATGGCAACTCACTCCAGTATTCTTGCCTGGAGAATTCTATGAACAGAGGAGCCTGGTTGGCTATAGTCCGTGGGGTCACAAAGAGACAGACACGACTGAGCACAGACTCATGAACCTCTCCCTTACCTCTGCCTTGGGCCCATTACACACTTCCCCAGAGTGATGGATGTTAAAGATCTGCCAATATACTGCAATGGTTCTCTGAACATAATAGGAAGCTTTGCTGGAAATAGTAATATTTGTAGATGTTGCTAGGTCTATTTCAGTGTGAGCTAGGTTAGGTATATTCTTCCTCCATAAAAACCATTGATTCTTTATAATACTGTGGCTGTCATCTTTAGGATAATGGAAGTTCAGAGCAGAAAATTATTAAAAGGGTAAGGAAATGGCAACCCACTCCAGTACTCTTGCCTGGAAAATCCCATGGATGGAGGAGCCTGGCAGTCCTTGGGGCCACAAAGATTTGGATGTGACTGAGTGACTTCATTTTTCAAGAAAAGAGCAGAGAAAAAGGAAAGAGGAAATAAATATTTTCAAAAGGTATTAAGGTTATACTTGATAAAATGGACATGTGAGCAGGAAAGCAAGTAGTGGTAGATAGTTATGAATTTGGAAATAAGAGGCTATTTGTGTTTGAAATCAAGGGGAAAAGGCATCTCTTAGGACTCTAAACAAGAAAGAAAATCTATATTTTGAGCCTGCATTCAAAGATCTACTGAGCTCTGAGCAATTAGCAGTGCCCCTAAAGGATCAGAAATAAAGACAGTGAAGAAAGTGACAAAGAGTTTGTATTCAACCTGTAGAAATTCTTTCTATGATGCTTCTCATTGCTGTCTGCTGATGTCACAGATTGCTAGCATGGACCTAGTTGCCTTGAGGAAATGAAGGGAAAAAATAAACTCCTCTCAGATAGTAAAAATGGACTGGAAGTATTTTGCCACTAAGGATTAGTTGGGAAGGTCTGCGAGGGTGTTCATGATCATGATTACCTACCTTTTACTCTGAGATTTGACAAGCTGTCACGTTTGTAGAAATTGGTAATGTATGTATTTCTATCCCCTTTTTCACTGATGTTGCATAAACTGAGGCAGGCAGAAGCATGAAGCTATGAATCAGGGAGGAAAAGAGAAGGAAAAGCCAGGTAAATGTCCGAAGGAAAATGTAAAGACTTCGGGAGCCCAGAAATCTGTGTGACTTACGGAGGAAAACAGAAGCTTTCTTAAAATGAGAGTCTGAGTCACAGAAAGATGAAATTTTCCTCTGAAATCTGAGTACAATTTGAATTTTAGAGAAAACCAAACCAAATATTGATTTAAAAGTCCAAACCAAGGATAATGTGTACTCTGAGCTACACAAAATTTATGTTTCTAGACACTATACTAAGGAAAAACAATTTTTTTGCAACTCTTGGCAATTTTGTGTATAATAAAATTGCATTTTCCTATTTGGATGTGCTTACCTAGTACCACCTGGTGGCAACTAAAAATATTTCAGGAAAGGAGAAAACTAATTCCTAGTTTCTCAAATTCCAATTGCAGTCTCAGGAGGGAGATGCTAAGTCCTAGAAATATTACTTGTATGGGCTAATGTGAGCTCAGTGGTTTGAACTCATTGGAGAGTCAGCACTGAAGCGTCTTGTCATGTTGCCAGTGCCAAGAGTCTCCCCACTGTTTACAAAGAACTGTTTTCTGATGAATTTTCTTTAGCCACAATACATAGATGTTTACTTTCTCACTCCCTTCTCCTTGATTTCAGGCACTGATGCATCAGACAATAGACTAGCAGTAGGAATGCCGAGTGGATGACCATAGAAGAGAACCACCCAAAGCAGAACACACAAAGCTGTCAAACTTATCACCTTGGCCTCGTTAATACCAGGTTACACTTAACTGTGCTGACAACACTTTCCAGTCTCTCCCCCATCGTTACGTAACAATGACTTTCTTTTTCTCATTACTGGCTAAAATTGGTTTTTAGATCTAGTTCCCTGAAAATTTCTTATCTTCCTCAAGGCACCCTCCTCTAAAACATTTATTCAACTATTATTGAGTGAGTATACACTATTGCCAAATGCTATTCTAGATTCTATGGATTTAACACCGAACTGAAGGGCTAAATTTCAACTCTTTTTTTGTTCGAATAGAAGGAGACAACTACTTTCACTAATATTACTACTTCGACTATTACTACTACTATTGTTACTACTACTAATATTAATTTATTTAGCCCTGTTTTATGCCAGGCTCTGTTCCCAGTGATTTAGTTTGATTGATCCATTTAATTCTCACAACAGCCCTATGAGGGAGTACTATTTTTAGCCCAACTTATTANCTACTTCGACTATTATTTACTACTATTGTTACTACTACTAATATTAATTTATTTAGCCCTGTTTTATGCCAGGCTAAAACATATTCCCAGTGATTTAGTTTGATTGATCCATTTAATTCTCACAACAGCCCTATGAGGGAGTACTATTTTTAGCCCAACTTATTAATGAAGGAATTGAAGCACAGGGAAATTAAGTAACTTGCTCATGATCATCCAAACAGTAAGTGACAGAGATGAGATTCACAACCCAAGCCTACTCCAGAGTCTCCTCTTCACCACTGCTTTTCACCACCTCTCAAAAAACAAGAAAACAAACAACAAACAAGCCTACTAATAAGTAGATTTATAGTAATTTACAACAAAAAATAATTGCTTTCCAATTTACTATTATTGTAAAATAGTTTACAGTAGCAAAATGAGCCATGCTGCTGTTCTCAGTAATTCGCTCGTGTCCAACTCTTTGCCACCCCAGGGACTGTAGCCTGCCAGGCTCCTCTGTCCATGGAATTTTCCAGGCAAGAATACTAGAGTGTGTTGCCATTTCCTCCTCCAGGGGATTTTCCCAACCCAGGGAATTGAACCTACAACTCCTGGATCTCCTGCATCGACAGGTATATTCTTTACCACTGTGCCAACTGGGAAGCCCAAAAGACTGAACTAAGCAAAGGATGATTTCAATACATTGGTCTCTGGGTTATGGGTCCAGCATACTTCTGCAGCACCACTCTACAAAATGAGCCATAAGGAAAGTCAAATATAACAGTATGGATAGGGAGTAGTGTGTGGGAAAAGAAAAGGGATGATAGAGGGGCTTCTATAGATTGGGTGGTCAGAGAGGTCTCTGAGGAGCTGAGATCCGAAGAATATGAAAGAATCCATCCTGCAAAGATCAGTAAAGAAAAGCCTAACAGGTAGAAGGAATGGCAAGTGCAAAGGCAAGAGGGATGTTTGAGAAGTTTCAGGGAGAAGAAAGATAGCTCTTGCAGTTGGAGTGTAGAGAAAGGGATGTAGAGGGGAAGAAGCTGCAGAAGTAGCAGGCCCCTGATCCTGCAGAGTCCTAAATCTGAAGGCAAAAAGTAAGAAAATGCGTCATCTGGTACTGCCATGACTCTGCCAGGCCCTCTGAAATTCTAATAACAAGAAGTCTCTGGGTGGCTTTGAGCAAAGAAATGATACAAACACTTCCATTATCCAGATCATTTCTGCTAAAAATGTTTTCTCTATTCATAGCTTCAACCTGGATATCTCACCAGGTACGTAGGTGACCTGTGTCTAATATTCTAACTGTCCTTGGCTTATTTTCTTGTTGAAAGACCAATAGCTTTTTCTCTCTTGAGTATTATTATCCAGACATTCTTCTTTCTAATTGGTCTAAATGTCCACTTACAGTATTCAATATCAGTGAAGGCATAGCCATAATTGTTATCTCCTCTGACTAAGAACTACAGTAGATGCATTCTAGCAGTGCAGAAAGCAAAAGAAATCATGTTTTATTGCTAGAAACTGGAGACTGTTTGGCATTTAGTAAAGCAAATGTTTGACCCAAGGGCACTAGTGTGCCACTGCTAGTCATGAATCTCCTCTAGGTTTGTTTTATTAAGTTTCAAGACTTTACTATCTAATGAATAATGTTCCCACAAAGAATGGTAAAGGCCCAAAGAAAAGAATTATGTTGTCTGTAGTAATGTATATAATGAATGCAGTGAGAATAGAAGCAACCCATGTCGTTTCCAGAAGGAGGCAAGGCACAAGCTTCTTCAAATGCATGGAGTCTGAACTTCCTCAGCATTCTGCCTATACCTATATCTTAGGGTTACCTATTAGACTGAAAACTCCCCAAACAGAGTAGCTTTACAGCTTTTTCTTCTACCACATCAAGCTTGATGACTTGTAATTTACAAGATATGTATGATTGGTTTGGATGTATGGGTGGGTGAAGGATAAATGAGAACTCGAAGATCTTGAGAGTCAGAGTGCAGTCTAAGAAAAATGCTCCCTGTACAAACAAGGGAACCTTGGTAATGATCAAACTGGATGTGATAACATAACCGGAAAAATTACGAATTATCAGTTTTAGAGAGGTATCAACTTTAATATCTGGAGAAAAGCTGATTTTTACCACTACTGTTTCCAACAGTGGAGCCAGGCAAGTCAAGGACATTTAATCAANACCTTGGTAATGATCAAACTGGATGTGATAACATAACCGGAAAAATTACAAATTATCAGTTTTAGAGAGGTATCAACTTTAATATCTGGAGAAAAGCTGATTTTTACCACTACTGTTTCCAAGAGTGGAGCCAGGCAAGTCAAGGACATTTAATCAAATGATATTGACAAAACTTGAAATCTATCCTGATTCTCTTTTAGACTGGCTAACTCTTTCTGTCTCAGATAAGATTTCTTTAGGTCATGTTTTTCAGCAATATATTCCTAAGCTCCAAGGCATTTTGCATGCTTACCAAGTGCCTCTATGATACAGGAATATACTGTAATTTCTATGTAAATGTGACATCACATTATTTCGAGTTACAACCTCAGTGGTTGAAATCTGGTGTATGCTAAAATTAGCAAAGAGGTTACTTCTTAGTGGAAAAAGTCAGTTTAGTTGTAATTCAAACATAAAATAGATCCCTTTCTTCCAGCAACAACCTTTAAATGTATCCCTGTAATCAGGAGATCAAATTGTTGCTGTAATCATTTTGTGATCACCATTGTATTTTCTACATAAGATACTATAAATAGATAGATGGATAAATAGATAAATAAGTAGATAGATAGACATTTGCATTTTTAATTGACAGAGGATATCTGTAAAGACATAATATAGTCATTCTTTTTTGTATTTGCCTAGAAGTAGTCATTGTGTGGGGCTTCCCAGGTGATGCTAGTGGTAAAGAATCTGCCTGCCAATGAAGGAGACATAAGAAATGTGGTTTTGATCCCTGGGTCAGGAAGATCCCCTGGAGGAGAGCATGACAACCCACTCCAGTATTCTTGCCTGGAGAATCCCATGGACAGAGAAGCCTGTGGGCTATCATCCATTGAGCTGCAAAGAGTCAGACACGAATGAAGCAGCTTAGCATGCATGTACACATTCAGAGTGGGAGCGATATGGGAGAACACTTGAAGGAGAGAAACCATTGCAACCTGAAACATTAGAAAAAATTATATTTTAATATTTCTAAAGTAGAACTCTAAGTACACAGCTCTTACTATTTGCTATTATTTTGTATCAATCAGATTTGCTTATTTTTAAGCAACACAAATTTGAAAATATGGTGTTGGAATTCTAGTCATAAACTCTGGAACTGGAAGTCTTATTCACATAATTAATCTGGTATTACTTTAAGAGCATTTTAAGTATTTGTTTATGGATTCTGGAAGGATACAGAACAGATTTATAAGACCTTAGGCAATTGTGTTTTTAGGCATTTATTTAAAATGGTGTCATCATAAACATTTCAGTGTATTTGTGTTCTTTGTGGAGTTCCTGCTTGAGTAATTAGGTATAATAGAAAGAGCACTTGGTGTCCTAGCAGCCTGTTACAAGTCCTTGACAGAAAAAAACTATGTATTGTCTGAACTGCATCCTCAGCCACCAACATCATCACTTCAGTGACCTGCTCTGCACTGTGCACAGTGTGTGACTCAAGTGGGGCTTCATGAATTGGCATTGGCATGAATATTAAATGAGCTGGAAGAAGTGAAGGTAGATGTTGTAAACTCTAAAGAGTGTGTGTGGGAGTGCTAAGCCACTTCAGTCATGGCCTGCTCTTTGCAACCCTATGGACTGTAGCCAGCCATACTCCTCTGTCCAGAAGGTTCTCCAGGCAAGAACACTGGAGTGGATTGCCATGCCCTCCTCCAGGGGATCTTCCAGACCCAAAGATAGTCTCTTAAGTCTCCTGCACTGGCAGGCAAGCTCTTTAGCACTAGTGCTAAAGAGCTNCCAGGGGATCTTCCAGACCCAGAGATAGTCTATTAAGTCTCCTGCATTGGCAGGCAAGCTCTTTAGCACTAGTGATACCTGAGAAGCCCTTACTTCAAGGAGGTGGATAGCTAAAGAGAAAAAAAAAAAGAAAGAAAGAAAGAAAGAAATGTCATTTAGAAGAGGACATGGTCCAAAAAAAAAAAAAAGCATTTATAAGTACCATTGTTTTCTCATCTATTATAAAAGCAGCAGGAATTTGTTATAAAAAATCCAAAAAATTCACAGAAAATTAAAGCACCCCTGATCTCTCAAGAATTATCATTTCTGTGATAATTCTAATCCTTTCTTATTGTATATACTCACATGCCCACACACACACACACATACTAATTTATATGATTCTTAAAAACAAATTTGGGATATTTACTCATGACTCAACATTTTCCCATGTCATTAGTTATCTGTCTAAAACATTACATTATTCCCTCCCCCATTCTCTCTCTTTATCTCCTAATTTATTTAACCAACTTATATTCTTGGCCATTTAGGCATTTTTCAGTGTTTGCTACTATATTTCCACAATGGTTATCCTTGAGCAAAAAAATATTTAGACACATCTCTATTATTTCCTTAGGGTAGATTTAATGCAAGTATGATTTGTGCATTGAATAAAATTAAAACTACTTTCAGGGTTGAAGGAAATAAACTAGGGTGAACAGAAACTTAGAAATTTCACTGGAAGAACAGAGAAAATAATGCAGCAAGGTATGGTGAAAGATCAGATGACATGGGTAAACCTTAACATGAAAAATGGGTCTTTAAAAGGATCCATGATCTACTTCCTCTAAGATAGAAAAGAAGAAGGGAAAATGGTGGAAAATACAGATGTTTGATGTTGGAAGAAAGAAAGCAGAGAAAGTCCTCTTCTACTACTCTTTTCATAATCCTTCTTTTCAGTGACCCAGGAAATATGCTCATATTATGAGAATGAGAAGTTGGAAATGCAAAGACTTAAAGAAAATTTTAGAATAATCCATGTCTGAAAGGGAAAGTAAGCAATGCAGTAAAAATACTGACACTTTCTGAATACCAATCACGGTCCAGGAATGGGGCTTGGACTTTAATTGTATTGTTATTTAATTGGCTCACCAACTCCCCCAAATAGGACTATAGATGAAAAAATTAAGCTCGTAGAGCTTGAGTAACTATAAAAGACAAATGGTTACTATATCTGAAAATAAACTTAGATCTACGAATCCACTGCCCTCATGCAAATGCTAGTCGCAGTAATGGAACTGACACCAGATGACACTAGGTGACATGCAGAGGTGACATCATCAAGTTTGAAAAACACTGCTCTGGACAAGAGGTAAAGCTGCAACAATAAATCTTCATTCTGTCATATTTATTTTTCAACTAGAGAAAATGATTAAAAACTTACATTGACTTTGAAACATATTTTCTAACCTATAATTGCATATATAACCAAAAGTAAGTCTTGAGAAACTGGCTTATGCCCTTTGGAGCCCCTGGACTAACAACTTTCATTAAGAGGTAAGATCTTATTTCTAAGGAAGATAATTAAAATATGTTGTAATGAAGATAAAGATGATAGTATCTTACACTAAGTAAGTCCACAGGGATTTGTAGCTGAACTAGATTGAAGCTTTAATAGTGAAAAGATGTTTTTGATAAACCTCCCTGTATTGCTAACAGACAGGACTTGTTCAAGCTAAGGTTAACAGTTGAATGCTGAATTTAATTTGAAAAATTGTGATAACTTATGAAATATGGCAGAGTTATTGGAAACTTTGTTTAAGGTTTGCTTTTTAGATGTGCTATAATGCTAACACAGGAAGTAGTTTTAGTAATGTTTTTAGCCATGTTTTAAACCCTAATATGTTCAAGGTGCCTGTAAGGTGGAAGGTGAGAGAGAAGAGACATAAAGTTGAGTGATAGCTCCCCTGACCTTGGGAATCCCATAATCACAAGTTACCCATAATATATGATGTGATAAGAGACCATGCACACACTTTGTGCTTAAAGCATTCTTAATGAACTAGAACTCCAAGGAACCCAACCAGCAGTTGTATAGAACGGACTTTTGACATCTGGGGGAGAGGGAGAGGGTGGGATGATTTGGGAGAATGACACTGAAACATGTATACTATCATATAAGAAATGAAGCGCCAGTCTATGTTCAATGCAGGATATAGGATGCTTGGGGCTGGTGTACGGGATGATCCGGGGAGG
>SJYW01012700.1:339640-352334 GCA_006410735.1 Raphicerus campestris
AAAGTTATGACCAACCTAGATAGTATATTCAAAAGCAGAGGCATTACTTTTCTGACTAAGGTCTGTCTAGTCAAGGCTATGGTTTTTCCTGTGGTCATGTATGGATGTGAACACTGGACTGTGAAGAAGGCTGAGCGCCAAAGAGTTGATGCTTTTGAACTGTGGTGTTGGAGAAGACTCTTGAGAGTCCCTTGGACTGCAAGGAGATCCAACCTGTCCATTCTGAAGGAGATCACCCCTGATATTTCTTTGGAAGGAATGATGCTAAAGCTGAAACTCCAGTACTTTGGCCACCTCGTGCGAAGAGTTGACTCATTGGAAAAGACTCTGATGCTGGGAGGGATTGGGGGCAGGAGGAGAAGGGGACGACCGAGGATGGGATGGCTAGATGGCATCACGGACTTGATGGACGGGAGTCTGAGTGAACTCCGAGAGATGGTGATGAACGGGGAGGCCTGGCATGCTGCGATTCATGGGGTCGCAAAGAGTCGGACACGACTGAGCGACTGAACTGAACTGATAGCACCACTGATGAAGAAGGCAATGGCACCCCACTCCAGCACTCTTGCCTGGAAAATCCCATGGACGGAGGAGCCTGGTAGGCTGCAGTCCATGGGGTCGCTGAGGGTCAGACACAACTCAGCGACTTCACTTTCACTTTTCACTTTCCTGCATTGGAGAAAGAAATGGCAACCCACTCCAGTGTTCTTGCTTGGAGAATCCCAGGGACGGGGGAGCCTGGTGGGCTGCCTCTATGGGGTCGCACAGAGTTGGACACGACTAAAGTGACTTAGCATAGCACCACTGAACCACAAATATACACATGCCCAAGACACTGTGTATATAAACATCAGAAATTTTATCAGTAATTCAGACACAATTAAGCCACTGTTCACTAATGGTAATTAGAACCACATGCTGTAGAATCAGAGCTTCTGATTTGAACATGAGCTCTTCTACTTGGCTCCATTTTACCAGCCATGAGCCTTTCTTCTTTATCTCTAAAACAGATTTGATTATAATATATTCTTCACAGGATGTTATTAAGTGTGAAATTAAAGAGCAACATTTCCTACTGCTGATCACAAAATAGGTGCTCAATAAATATATCGACATTTTTACTTTTATAACCCTTATGAATGTTAACCCACAAGATCTTTCTATTACTTAACTTCCTAAAGCAAGAAATATCTTCATCATCATTTGGAAATTGTCTTCAGCTAATTTTATCATGAATTATCATTTTGGGCAAATAAGAATAGAAGCATTTTATATATCATAATGCAGTATGTATGAATCGAACATAAAAGGGGTATGCTGACAGAGAAGAAAGGGAATTTCTATGTACTCATTTTAGATAATACAATCTAGATTCTAAAATTAACAATGTGACCCTGAGTAAATAACTCAAACTTTTTGAATTTTAGATTCCATAGATATACATGTTTTTAGTTGCTACAGATATGATATGCTACTTATAAGAATTACATACTGAAATTTATAGGCCTGGTGCAGAGTAGCTGCAAAATGTTATGATGCTCCATGTTGACAGAAATCAGGTTGGTTTGGTTTGTTACTCCAACATTAGGGTAAAATAAGTGGTGTAGTCTAGGACACTAATAAATATTGGCTGTATTGATTAAAGACTGCATAACCAGTCACCTCAGCATTCAAGGGCACTGTAATGCTTCCTTGCTGGTGACTAAACATGTCTGATTCTCAGGTTTTCCCAGCTATTCCTCAAACCCTCATCTTTGTACTTTGGGTCCAGTTGATTCCCTTGTCCTAGAGCACAGTTTGTCCCTGAGGTCAGCTAATCAGAAGAGTCATCTGTAATCTACTCCTCTCTTCTTCAGCTCCCATTCCTTCCTCAACAATTCAGTCAAGCTTCTGTCTTAAATACTGCGTGCGTATGTGCTAAGTTGCTTCAGACAGGTCCGACTCTTTGCGACCCCATGGACCATAGCCCCTCTGTCCAGGGATTCTCCAGGCAAGAATACTGGAGTGGGTTGCTTGGGGATATTCCTGACCCAGGGGTCAAATCTGGGTCTCCTGCAGTGACAGCAAATGTCAAATCCACCGTTCCCAGTGCTCTCTTCTCTGTCATGTTTTTTCTCATTTCACCCTCCTCTTAGTCATACCACAAATAGGCACTCCCCCCTTCCTTGAAAAATCTAAGTTCCCTTGCTCTCTGCATCACATTCTCTCGGTTGTCATCAATGTCACTGGTACTCCTACTAAGAGCCCTTTGCTGACTTACTCACCCTGGCTCGCTTCTTGCCTTCTGCTACTTACTCCCTCTCCATGTGCAACTTTAACATAGCTGTCCATGACCACAACATATATATATATCTGCAGCCCTGGCTTCCCCATGAATTCCAGTCTCATAAATACAGCTAGTCCTTTGACAGCTCCTCATAAATATCCAAAAAATTATTTTAAACTTAAAACTTTTATTCCTAACCACTTACTTCAAGTTTTTTTCTCCCTTAGTCTTCCCTATCTCAATAAGCAGGATCCTTACATTTATTCCAGCAATTCAAGACAGAGTCCTGAGGGATAAGCTTGATTTTCTACTCCTCCATATCTATTTCAAATCTATTCCCTTTCTCTTTACCACTGTGTTTGTCACCACCACAGTAAATGAGGACATAAGCACATCTTCCCTGGAGAATTCTATTGCAATCCTGCGTGGTCTCCCTGATGAATCCCTATAATCCAATATACACTAGAATTATTTTTTTAGTAAATATAAACTGACTCTCTTTGGAACCCTTCAGTAGCTTCATATATCTTTTTCCATAAATTAAAAAAAAAAATCTTACCTTAGCCATCAGGGCCAAACGATTTAGTGCCTAATTTACTCTTCAACCTCGTATTTCTGCTCATCAACTTACTTACTCTGCTTCAGCCACTCTAGCCTTTTTCGATCCGTTAAACACAGCACATATCTTGCCACTCTTGGTTCTTTCTCAGTTGTCTTATGTCTTTTACATAACCACTTCCTTCTCATCACTCATTTTTCAACTATTAATAGAAGTCTCAAGGAGGCCTCCCTAGCCACTTAAAGTGAAGTCAAGTGAATCCCATTTTCTCTGTCCTATGACCCTGATATACTTTTTATCAGAGCACTATTGCTCTCTGAAATGTTTTTCTTTGTTAATTGGAGTATCTTTCTCTCCTGTCACTAGCTAAGTTTCATGATAATTGGGATTTTTCTAGCACTATTATTCATATAGACTCCAGATAGAGCCCTGTATATAATAGTTGCTCAGAAAAACATCAGTGACCTAAACAAATAAATTCATGGTCTGGGGAATTGATTATTATGAGGATCTTGGAAAAGAAGAAGGAGCTCCAGTTCCAACACTTTCATTTTAATGATATTATGTCCCTTCCACTTCCTGTAACAAATTCAGACAAAGTTTCTATTTCTTCTTCTACTATTTGCCTGAAACATTCACAGGAACTAAAAAGATGATTTTAAAGCAAAAGGGAAATTTTCATTAAGTTTTATCTCATCCAGTGGATCTATTATAATGCTGGGGGTCTGTACAAATGTTGGGGACTTTCAGTAATGGTGATGACAAAGCTGGGGAAAAGAGAGAAGAACTTGAAGGGGAGATAACAAAACATGATTAATTAAGGAACATAGTAGACATGATGAATGAACCTTTTATTTATTCTCTACTAGTTGAATCTCTTCTCATGTGCTCAAATCAAAGAATGAAGAGATGTAGGAGAAAATAATCATCTGGAAAGTTTCAAAATACATTCATAGTGAACACTAACCTGTGTTAGGTCTTCAGAAGATGCTTTAAGTTCTGTAAAGCATCAAAGAACATCCCATGCATGCTCCTCATCTAAAGAGTTATTTCAAGTACTAAAGATTACTAGAAGCTGTTTAAACTTTATCCAGCTTTATCCTGGTATTTATTCAGGAGAAACAGAAAACTAGCCCCAGATTTTGCCAGAGAACCTCCAGGGTAGGGATACAGACATTTTTAACATTACGGTTCAAAGGAAAGAAAAGATATGGTGGAGACCCGTTGATATATTCTCACATATTAGAGAGAGGCACCAACATCACAGATCCTCTTGCAGACATAACACAGAATCTTCTAGGAGGGATCATTCTAATTCTTTACAGTTTCTTATAAAATTCTGAGAGAAATTTTCCCTTTCCCAGGCATAACTCAGCATAAAAAGGAAAATGCCAATGGGAAATTATTTGGACAACTTTATTTCTAAATCCTTTTAAGACACTGAAAGAATGGGATGGAAGGCTAGGGATGTTCTATTGGAGGAGAAGTGAGAAAAAGAAAACTGTGTTTTATACATATGGAAGCCCCTGATGCAGCTCTATAGAGGGCAACTTATCTACATACTTTTTGTTGTAGAAAGAATTGGGGATCCATATGACAAATATAGCTGGTCACTGAAGATTATATCGCAATATTTAAGGGACATGACCTGGACACAGTGACAAAACTAAGCTCCTTCCTTCCCCTACCTCACAATAGCTCACTATCCAAGGTATATACTTATACTGGGTCTCCCTGGCCTGAGGGCTCAGCACCAATGTTCTGTCAGAGCTGCCATCCAGGAGCCTCTGAACAAATAGAGGCACACCATGCTGGAGAACAGGAAAGGACAAGGTGTGAGGGGAGCAGGCAAGCCACTCAAATGGGTTCTGTGATCCTCCTCCACCCAAGTGATAGCAACCAAGGAATTCAGTATTTGATCCTGGATTGGGTGATCCAATCCAGACTTTATTTTGGGGGTCTCCAAAATCACTGCTGATGGTGACTGCAACCATGAAATTAAAAGATGCTTGCTCCTTGGGAAAAAAGTTATGACCAACCTAGACAGCATATTAAAAAACAGAGATATTACTTTGCCAGCAGATTCCAGTAGTCATGTATGAATCTGAGAATTAGACTATAAAGAAAGCTGAGCACTGAAGAATTGATTCCTTGGAACTGTGTTGTTGGAGAAGACTTTTGAGAGTCCCTTGGACTGCAAGGAGATCCAACCCGCCAATCCTAAAGGAAATCAGTCCTGAATGTTCATTGGAAGGACTGATGTTGAAGCCGAAGGAAGCTCCAATATTTGATGCGAAGAAGTGACTCATTTGAAAAGACCCCAATGCTGGGAAAGATTGAAGGCGGGAGGAGAAGGGGGTGACAGAGGATGAGATGGTTGGGTTGCATCACCGACTCAATGGACATGAGTTTGAGTAAACTCCGGGAGTTGGTGATGGACAGGGAAGCCTGGCGTGCTGCAGTCCATGGGATCGTGAAGCATCGGACAATACTGAGTGACTCAGCTAAACTGAACTAGGTGATCTCAGTATTAGAGACCAATTAGCATCACAGATGAAAAGCATCCTCAGTTACTGGTCAGAGATTTAGTATGATGGTCTTCTTTCTCTAACAAAAGGATTGTTTTAATTTAGTGCTTTAAAGGTTTGAAGTTGGGTCTGAAACATTTTAACTGGGCCCCTATTGTGAGTCAGTTCTGTGCTGATCAGTGAAGAATCACACATTTGAGCCTTTTAGGAGCTTTCATTCCTCTCTATTTGGAGACTGAGCTATTTTGACAAATGTATGTGTGCATGTGTTTAGGAGTTGAGGTGCTGGAGAGAAAATGATTGCAAGTTCGGAGACCTTTAATCCAGCCCTTTTTGCACCATAACTTAGTGTTGCAGATGTGGGGAAATTACTTATCCTCTACAGTAGAAACGAAAGCAATATAATCTTTCAGTTACTTCAGTACTGGAAAGTGCTGTGATTCTGTGGACTCCTCAAGGAAGAGCATCTCCTGGAAACAGATGATGTGACAAAATTATAGCTGTTGATTAGAGCATAGTCTGTACTTCCTTATGGGTCGAAATGTCCCTGATAAACTAAAGGAAATTTAAAGTTAGTCAGTTATTTAACCTGAGTGAAAAGGTTTTTCTTTCTTTTCTGTCAGGTCTGTCTCCTGTTGCTGTCACTGAGTTTAGTGGCACCTCCAGAAAATACTTATGGACACAGTGGGGGAAGGACAAGTGGGATGAATTGAGAGAGTAATAGATAGCTAGTGGGAAACTGCTGTATAATACAGGAAGCTCAGCTCAGTACTCTATGATGACCTAGAGGGTAGAATGGGGAAAGGGGCTGAAGGGAAGCTCAAGAGGGAGGGGATATATGTATACTTACAGCTGATTCACATTGTTGTACAGCAGAAACTCACACAACATTGTAAAGCAAGTTTCTGCCATCTAAATTTTTTAATTTATAAAATTTTTAAAAAGAAAATAAATAAATAGACCTTGCTAATGAATATATTACAGAGTGTTCGGGAAAGAAAACACCATGGAAAAACTATGAATTGTGTATTGTGATATATAATTTAATACATAATTTTATTTTCAAATAAACAGTACACAGCAATGCAAATATCTCACATTTAGAATGGACTTTTAGAGGTCAATTATCATCTTAAAGTTCTGAATTAATTCACACTTCATTACAACCCTGATAAGCAATCCCTCTATACATACCTTAATAGTTCTTGTGACAATTCTCACCATATCACAATAAAAATAACCAAAATTTATTGAGCAACTTTTAAGCCTTTTACTTTCTACCATGAATTAATTTTGCTAGGCTTTTTTATACATCTTTTAAAAATTCAATTCTCACATCATCTCCATGAAATACACTTTCTATTTCTACAGATGGAGATAAAGAGATGATGAACGGAAGGTAATTTTTGCAATGATGCAAGACTGGTAAATTGAGCCATTTTATGTGATTCCAAACTCCACAAGCTCAGCCATTGCATCATACCACATTATGTTCAATTTCCAAAGAGAATAGTGCCCCTTACATTGAATCTATTTTTATCACTTTAATTTCATGGATATGCATATCCATAAAACTATTTTTAATGAATGCCAAGCACTTGACTCACTGGAAAAGACCCTGATACTGGGAAAGATTTAAGGCAGGAGGAGAAGGGGACGACAGAGGATGAGATGGTTGGATGGCATCACTGACCTGATGGACGTGAGTTTGAGCAAGTTCCAGGAGATGGTGATGGACAGGGAAGCCTGGCGTGCTGCAGTCCATGGGCTCACAAATAATCAGACAGGACGGAGCAATCGAGCTGAACTGCACTTGATATAAATTGAGGCAGCTACTTACAGCAATTCTAGTTACTTAAAGACTGCCCTCATCAGCACTGTTACTCTCCTCTGGAAATAATTAAATTTGACTTGATCTTATGTAATGACACCATAAGTCCCCACAAGTCTCCACCTTATTGAAAATAACAGTGTCTTTAAAATTCCTAAATCCAATCTATTGTTCTCAACCACTACTTCCAATTTCTCAGCATAATGTAATGCAAGTTTGAAATTTTGGGATGCAATATAAATAGTATCTCCCTTAATTTGGAAAAATGTATTTCTCTTAATATGGGCAGTTCAACACTTCTTGGAGAGGTCGGATAGNAACTGAACTAGGTGATCTCAGTATTAGAGACCAATTAGCATCACAGATGAAAAGCATCCTCAGTTACTGGTCAGAGATTTAGTATGATGGTCTTCTTTCTCTAACAAAAGGATTGTTTTAATTTAGTGCTTTAAAGGTTTGAAGTTGGGTCTGAAACATTTTAACTGGGCCCCTATTGTGAGTCAGTTCTGTGCTGATCAGTGAAGAATCACACATTTGAGCCTTTTAGGAGCTTTCATTCCTCTCTATTTGGAGACTGAGCTATTTTGACAAATGTATGTGTGCATGTGTTTAGGAGTTGAGGTGCTGGAGAGAAAATGATTGCAAGTTCGGAGGCCTTTAATCCAGCCCTTTTTGCACCATAACTTAGTGTTGCAGATGTGGGGAAATTACTTATCCTCTACAGTAGAAACGAAAGCAATATAATCTTTCAGTTACTTCAGTACTGGAAAGTGCTGTGATTCTGTGGACTCCTCAAGGAAGAGCATCTCCTGGAAACAGATGATGTGACAAAATTATAGCTGTTGATTAGAGCATAGTCTGTACTTCCTTATGGGTCGAAATGTCCCTGATAAACTAAAGGAAATTTAAAGTTAGTCAGTTATTTAACCTGAGTGAAAAGGTTTTTCTTTCTTTTCTGTCAGGTCTGTCTCCTGTTGCTGTCACTGAGTTTAGTGGCACCTCCAGAAAATACTTATGGACACAGTGGGGGAAGGACAAGTGGGATGAATTGAGAGAGTAATAGATAGCTAGTGGGAAACTGCTGTATAATACAGGAAGCTCAGCTCAGTACTCTATGATGACCTAGAGGGTAGAATGGGGAAAGGGGCTGAAGGGAAGCTCAAGAGGGAGGGGATATATGTATACTTACAGCTGATTCACATTGTTGTACAGCAGAAACTCACACAACATTGTAAAGCAAGTTTCTGCCATCTAAATTTTTTAATTTATAAAATTTTTAAAAAGAAAATAAATAAATAGACCTTGCTAATGAATATATTACAGAGTGTTCGGGAAAGAAAACACCATGGAAAAACTATGAATTGTGTATTGTGATATATAATTTAATACATAATTTTATTTTCAAATAAACAGTACACAGCAATGCAAATATCTCACATTTAGAATGGACTTTTAGAGGTCAATTATCATCTTAAAGTTCTGAATTAATTCACACTTCATTACAACCCTGATAAGCAATCCCTCTATACATACCTTAATAGTTCTTGTGACAATTCTCACCATATCACAATAAAAATAACCAAAATTTATTGAGCAACTTTTAAGCCTTTTACTTTCTACCATGAATTAATTTTGCTAGGCTTTTTTATACATCTTTTAAAAATTCAATTCTCACATCATCTCCATGAAATACACTTTCTATTTCTACAGATGGAGATAAAGAGATGATGAACGGAAGGTAATTTTTGCAATGATGCAAGACTGGTAAATTGAGCCATTTTATGTGATTCCAAACTCCACAAGCTCAGCCATTGCATCATACCACATTATGTTCAATTTCCAAAGAGAATAGTGCCCCTTACATTGAATCTATTTTTATCACTTTAATTTCATGGATATGCATATCCATAAAACTATTTTTAATGAATGCCAAGCACTTGACTCACTGGAAAAGACCCTGATACTGGGAAAGATTTAAGGCAGGAGGAGAAGGGGACGACAGAGGATGAGATGGTTGGATGGCATCACTGACCTGATGGACGTGAGTTTGAGCAAGTTCCAGGAGATGGTGATGGACAGGGAAGCCTGGCGTGCTGCAGTCCATGGGCTCACAAATAATCAGACAGGACGGAGCAATCGAGCTGAACTGCACTTGATATAAATTGAGGCAGCTACTTACAGCAATTCTAGTTACTTAAAGACTGCCCTCATCAGCACTGTTACTCTCCTCTGGAAATAATTAAATTTGACTTGATCTTATGTAATGACACCATAAGTCCCCACAAGTCTCCACCTTATTGAAAATAACAGTGTCTTTAAAATTCCTAAATCCAATCTATTGTTCTCAACCACTACTTCCAATTTCTCAGCATAATGTAATGCAAGTTTGAAATTTTGGGATGCAATATAAATAGTATCTCCCTTAATTTGGAAAAATGTATTTCTCTTAATATGGGCAGTTCAACACTTCTTGGAGAGGTCGGATAGAAGTCACCATTGTTTCTAGATCTGAAAAGAATCTATGTCCCTAGATACCAACAATAATTAGAACTATTAGAAATTGTGCTATTGCAACCAGGAAAATATCATGTTTAATTTGACAAATAGAAAATCATAATTTACTCAGAATTCACTACTATGACATGGTAATCGGGTAAAGCCAAGTTAAAGTTCACCATATCATAGAATAATAGGACTGGCAAAAAAAAATGTAATTCTATATCAAGGACATTCTGAAATACAATTAAAGAGAACACTATCAAAACTTGTTCATATAAATTACACATACAATTTACAAATCATACTAATTTATTTTTTAAAAGAATGAATCAATTACTACAACCTAAGTTCTATGTGTTGTATACATTAATGAATAACAAAAATGCGCTGTTTTAAACATTACTGGACATGACTGAGTAACTGAACAACCTCAACAGATGAGTCACCCTTATGCCTGAGACATCTGATTGTTTCTGAAAGTTAATGTCTTGTTTTTCTGTCTCCACTCTTCTCCCTTCCCCCCTGGCTTCTGAGGATCATTAGTAAATCAAATTTCTGGATTTGGCAATAGAAAATAAAGAACAAGGAGAGAGACACCGTGCCTGAAACTCCAGTGTCCTTTGCGTGCATTTAGCTAATCAATAAATGAACAGGTGCGAGAATCAGGGTAATGGACAGAGCTCAGAAAGTCCTTTTTGGAAGGTATTGGAAAATAAATCTTATACAGGCTATGAAATGACAGAGAATGGGGTAAAATGAGAAAGCATCATAAGTATTGCTATGTGTTACAAATTAATTTTTTTCATATTTTGAGATTGGCAAGCTAAACATTTAAATACTTTTTAAGAATACTCCTGATGAGGAACAGGGCTTGTAAGACTATTGTATATAATATCTGAAAGGACATTGTTTCCAGCAACTAGCCATGTATAGTTCTGAAAAACCAAATTAGAAGCACAAATGTTGAAGGGGCACAAATGCTGAAGTGCCACACACTTCAGAAACATTTTAAAGCAATCACTAATTTATTAATGATTTAAAAATTAGCATATGAAATAAAAATCCAATTAGTAAAACATCTGACAAAGTGCTATAAGATGAAGAAATAATTTTCTTCAATAATAAAGTTATTGAATGTATTAAATTAATTTAAAGATTATCCAGTTTAGTTCAGTCATGTCCAACTCTTTGCCACTCCATGGACTATACCACGCCAGGCTTCCCTGTCCATCACCAACTGTGGATCATGCTCAAACTCATGTCCATTGAGTCAGTGATACCATCAACCATCTCATCCTCTGTTGTCTCCTTCTCCTCCTGCCCCCAATCCTTCCCAGCATCAGGGTCTTTTCAAATGAGTCCGTTCTTCGCATCAGGTGGCCAAAGTATTGGAGTTTCAGTTTCAGCATCAGTCCTTCCAATCAATATTCAGGACTGATTTCCTTTAGGATGAGCTGGTTGGATCTCCTTGCAGTCCAAGCGACTCTCAAGAGTCTCCAACACCACAGTTCAAAAGCATCAATTCTTTGGTGCTCAGCTTTCTTTATAGTCCAACTCACACATTCATACATGACTACTGGAAAAACCATAGCTTTGACTAGATATACCTTTGTTGGCAAAGTAATGTCTCTGCTTTTTAATCTGCTATCTAGGTTGGTCCTAGCTTTTCTTCCAAGGAGCAAGCATTTTTTATTTCATGTCTGCAGGCACCATCAGCAGTGATTTTGGAGCCCAAAAAATTAAAGTCTGTGACTGTTTCCATTGTTTCCCCATCTATTTGCCATGAAGTAATGGAACCAGATGCCATGGTCTTCATTTTCTGAATGTTGAGTTTTATTAAGCCAACTTTTTCACTCTCCTCTTTCACTTTCATCAAGAGGCTTTTTAGTTCCTCTTCCCTTTCTGTCATAAGGGTGGTGTCATCTGAGTATCTGAGGTTATTGATATTTCTCCTGGCAATCTTGATTCCAGCTTGTGCTTCTTCCAGCCCAGTGTTTCTCATGGTGTACCCTGCATATAAGTTGAATAAGCAGGGTGACAATATACAGTCTTGACGTACTTCTTTTCCTATTTGGAACCAGCCTGTTGTTCCATGTCCAGTTCTAACTGTAGCTTCCTGACCTGCACACAGTTTTCTCAAGAGGCAGGTCAAGTGGTCTCGTATTCCTGCCTCTTGAAGAATTTTCCACAGTTTGTTGTGATTCACACAGTCAAAGGCTTTGTCGTAGTCAATAAGGCAGATGTTTTTCTGGAACTCTTGTTTTTTCTATGATCCAGCGGCTGTCAGCAATTTGATCTCTGGTTCCTCTGCCTTTTCTAAATCCAGCTTGAACATCTGGAAGTTCACGGTTCATGTACTGTTGAAGCCTGGCTTGGAGAACTTTGAACATTACTTTGCTAGTGTGTGAGATGAGTGCAATTGTGCGGTAGTTTGAGCATTCTTTGGCATTGCCTTTCTTTGGGATTGGAATGAAAACTGACCTTTTCTAGTCCTGTGGCACGGCTGAGTTTTCCAAATTTGCTGGCATGTTGAGTGCAGCACCTTCACAGCATCATCTTTTAGAATTTGAAATAGCTCAACTGGAATTCCATCACCTCCCCTAGCTTTGTTTGTAGTGATACTTCCTAAGGCCCGCTTGACTTCACATTCCAGGATGTCTAGCTCTAGGTAAGTGATCACACCATTGTGGTTATCTGGGTCATAACCTGCCTCTTGAGAAATCTGTATGCAGGTCAGGAAGCAACAGTTAGAACTGGACATGGAACAACAGACTGATTCCAAATAGGAAAAGGAGTATGTCAAGGCTGTATACTGTCACCCTGCTTATTTAACTTCTATGCAGAGCACATCATGAGAAATGCTGGGCTGGAAGAAACACAAGCTGGAATCAAGATTGCCAGGAGAAATATCAATAACCTGAGATATGCAGATGACACCACCCTTATGGCAGAAAGTGAAGAGGAGCTAAAAAGCCTCTTGATGAAAGTGAAAGAGGAAAGCGAAAAAGTTG
>SJYW01012700.1:363144-374709 GCA_006410735.1 Raphicerus campestris
AGAGTTTTGGAGTATTTTGAGAGTCTTAATTAGCATAGGGCTTTTCTCATTGTTGAGTCAATGATTGCCGCCAGGCCTCCATATCCTTAGGCACCTGGGAATATATTAATCAATGTATTTGGAATATAGAAAAGGAAATATAGTAGTTTTTAAGATTAGCAATATTAGACTTTTCGAGTTAATGAATTTTCTCTTTTGTAATAGATCACTGTACTTTGTTATAAATCACTGTGTCCTTGCTATGCAAAAATGTAACTTTATCACTATCTTAAGACTAAATAGATCTTAAGGGGAACATTGGTGAAGGGTTTTCATTTGTTGGGCTGATGTTTGCTGCTAAATCTCCATATTCCCTGCTCTTATAATGAAAATCACTAGCATATAGGAGAAATAAGTATTAACCTTTAAGATTAATCATGTTAACCTTGGGTTAAATAAATTCCTTTCTTGATTGTAACTCACTACACCCTCATCCTATAGGAATGCAACTTTATTTGGAGGGTGGTGCCTGGTTTAAGAAAAAACACCCTTGGAAGAAATAAGTTTTTTGGTTATCAGAAAGAAATGATCATAAAATGTCAGCAGGTCTCATGGCCAAAAGATGATGTAAAATCCCTAAGATCTTTTTTTATGTGAAGCACCTGATTTTGATAAAGGTCAGGACTGCTGACCCCCGCGTGACTCTGTATTCATCCCTTTGTGTAACGAAAGGTATATAAGCAAACCTAAAAATAAAGAAAATGGGATCGGTTTCTGGAAAGACTGATTCCCCCATGTCGTTCCTTCTTGCTCCCGTTTTTCTGGCTGAATTAATATGGGTACTCACCAAGCCTGCTAATTATGACAGGGCTTCTAAGATCAGACCGGGGAGGCCTCAATGCCTCCTCTCCTCCAGGAGAATGGGAAGATGCCTGCGGCCTACATAGGTGGTGATTGGTATTCCATGTAAACCAAGTTATTCAGCCTCTTTTTCTCCACTAATTTTCCTACTACACTATCTGTTTCTAATCCCTCTCTATCTGTAATTAAATAAGTTATTTCCAAGGACACCGACTCCATCTCCACCTTCAAATCACCCTGGATCCACCAGGGCTGGACCCTGGCAGAAAGATATTACTAAGATTCATGGCAAAGAGCATACTGTCTATGTTTGCTTCCAGGAGTTTTATGGGTTCACTTTCTATGAATGTAGGAGTCTCTAATTGATTTTGAGTTGTTTTTGTATAAGGTGTAAGAAGGTGGTTTATTTTTCATGTGGCCATCTTGTTTCCCAACATCTTTTATTGAAGAAACTATTCTTTCTCCATTTTTTTTTGCTCTTTTGTTGTAAATTAATTGTCTGTATAAGTATGGATGTATCTCTGGGCTCTCTCTTCTCTTTCATATCTGTTTGTGTCTATTTCTCTGCCAATATATAGCTTTGTATTATAATTTGAAATCATGGAGTGTGTAGGGAATAGCAGTTCATTTGGAAAAATTGTATTTATTATAGTTAAGACTATTGAGAGACTTTTCCAAAATCAAAGGATGAAGGGAGAAGAGGAAGGAATCTAAAGGTGAGAGCACAATATATTCAATTTAAACTCCACAGTTACTCTGTAACTGTAAGGATTAATTTGAATCCATACTGGATCTGCATCTGTGACTTCAATTCTTATTTTGTTTTTCTCATTATAGGCATACATAACAACCTGCCTCAAGGAGACTTGCCCAGCCCTTTCCACTTCACCCTTGGTCTAAGGTGTTTTGTTTGGCTAACAGGGGATAGCTTGACCCTGCCCACTGTGAAGGGCTATAAAGAAGTGAAGCAAACATATTTCCTGCTGGAGGCTTGCCATTCTAGGAGTATTTGCAAGAATTAAATGGTCTTTTTACTTTGTTTCCTCATCTCCACCCATCTCTGAAAAGAACCCTACATTCAGGCTCTGACAAGATGGTTATTTTCAGGCACTAGCCTGCCATCTTCTCAGTCAGCTAACTTTCCAAATAAAGTCCCAGTTTATCAGGGTTCAGTCTCATTCAGAGGATCTGCAAACAATCCAGTTGCTGCAGTCCAGTTCTCATCTGGAAAAACCTAGAGCAGTGTTTGTCTGTTGGCAGATCTCTACTTAGCTCTAGGTTCAGAATTTGTTATGGTTCTTGATTCTCCAGGTCAATGAAATATTTGCACCTTCAGTAGAATGAATCTGAAAACCTAGGGTTTGGCTTCTGATAGGGGGTAAGAGAGATGGTGGGGAGGAAATGGCAATGGAGTGGGGAGCAGAATAGAGGAGTATCTATTTACACACAACAGAATTTATACATCAACATCACCCACTCCAGACTTAATGAGGATTGATATTGGACACTGAGGATGGACATCACCCATTTCATTCATATATACTGGGATACCTGCTTTATTACCAAGAGACTAGCCTGCCTTATTCTTGGAGCCATCTTGTTTTTGAAGATGTGTTACTGAGTGAAAAACCTGAGTAAAAGATGGGGGAGATACAGCTTAAAGTGGGGGCAAAGAATGTTTGAGTCACAATGAGCTATTTCTCATTTATCTTTGAAATTATGACTTGATTAATCTATTTCCAAAATGATCAACAGAACCTACCCCAAATCAAAGGGACTAAGTCACCCTGCTTATTTAACTTATATGCAGAGTACATCATGTGATGTATTAGCTAGATGAATCAAAACCTGGAATCAAGGTTGCCAGTAGAAATATCAGCAACCTCAGATATACTTCATATATACAGATGATACCACCCTAATGGCAGAGGGCAAAGAGGAACTAAAGAGCCTCTTGATCAGGGTAAAAGAAGAGAGTCAAAAAAGTTGGCTTAAAACTAAGATCGCGGCATCTGGTCGCATCACTTATGGCAAATAGGTGGGGGGAAAGTGAAAACATTTTCTTGGGCTCCAAAATCACTGCAGATGGTGACTGTAGCCACAAAATTAAAAGCTGCTTCCTCCTTGGAAGAAAAGCTATGACAAACCTAGACAGCATATTAAAAATCAGAGGCATCATTTTGCTGATAAAGGTTCATCTAGTCAAAGCTATAGTTTTTCCAGTGGTCATGTACAGATGTGAAAGTTGGACCATAAAGAAAACTGAGTGCCAAAGAATTGATGCTTTCAAATTGTGGTGCTGGAAAAGACTCTTGAGAGCCCCTTGGACAGCAAGGAGATCAAATCAGTCAATCCTAAAGGAAATCAGTCCTGGATATTCATTGGAAGGACTGATGCTGAAGCTAAAGCTCCAAAACTTTGGCCACCAGATGTGAAGAATCAACTCATTAGAGAAGACCCTGATGCTGAGAAAGACTGAGGGCAGGAGGAGTATGGAGCGACAGAGGAAGAGATGGTCGGATGGCATCATCAACTCAATGGACATGATTCTGAACAAATGCTGGGAGATAGTGAAGGACAGGGAAGCCCAGCATGCCACAGTCCATGGGGTCACAAAGAGTTGGACGCAACTAAGTGACTCAACAAAATTATCCCTGATAGTATGGTAGACTGGCAAATTAGTGCTGTTGAAATGAATTAAACTTGGGCTTCATCTTGACTCTGTCATTTGCTAGCTATATATTCACTGGTGTCTACTTAAATTAGCCTGATTCCTCTTATGAAAACACTGATGAATTGTAATGAGAATTAAAAGAAAAATTCAAGCAAAGTAATTTGGTACATTGCTTAGTAATAATAAAGTTGCAAAAAATATAATTCCATTATTTTTCTCAAAATTTTTATAGCTTTCTGATAAAAATCTACGATAAGTAAAATAAAATCACAAAGCAGAAAGCAAGGCAGCCTGGCCTTGAAGGGGAGCAAAGTATGCTACCCCAAAATATGCCTACAGGCATAAGAATTATTCTGCCCTTATAGGGGTTTAGATAAAGAATTGTTTTAGATTACTTGTTGGCTGAACAAACAGGAGTCTGTGCCATCACAAATATCTCCTGTTATACAAATATCTCCTGTTATACATGGTTTAATACCTCTGCTATTAAAGAAATGCAAATACAAGTAAAGAACTAACAAGCTACTTGAAGAAACTGATGTCTTTAGGTAAATTCTTTGATTTATTTGGTACAAAATGATTTGGTTCATAGGGGCCCTGGCTAAAATGCATATTTCTGCCTCTTGATATTATCTTCTAATAGCCATTATTTTAATCTCTGCTTCAATAGCTTTATAAACCCTGCAATAGTCCAATTGTTCTCCTCAGTGAGGACNGGGGTTTAGATAAAGAATTGTTTTAGATTACTTGTTGGCTGAACAAACAGGAGTCTGTGCCATCACAAATATCTCCTGTTATACAAATATCTCCTGTTATACATGGTTTAATACCTCTGCTATTAAAGAAATGCAAATACAAGTAAAGAACTAACAAGCTACTTGATGAAACTGATGTCTTTAGGTAAATTCTTTGATTTATTTGGTACAAAATGATTTGGTTCATAGGGGCCCTGGCTAAAATGCATATTTCTGCCTCTTGATATTATCTTCTAATAGCCATTATTTTAATCTCTGCTTCAATAGCTTTATAAACCCTGCAATAGTCCAATTGTTCTCCTCAGTGAGGACAACTATCTTTCAGCACTTTGCAGTCTCTTAGCTACTCTAAATGTAGCAACACCTTCCTTCTATGAAAGCACAGGAGAAGAAACAGTTGTCTTTTCCTGCATTTCAGATAATTGGTGATGCCACCAGCCTGATAACCAACTCTGCAGATTTACTACCTTAGGTCTATGTGTTATGTGATATAATAATGAAAAGTAAAGCCAGTTAAAACAGGTTTTCTAACAGAAAGCATCTTAATTCAGATATTCACATCATTCCCTTTTCTACATTATTTTTCAGAACACTGATCTCAAACAAAAGGAGACAAGTCATTTCTTCATCTTGAAGAACAAAACAAGAGTAAAGCTGCAACCCTAGCATCAAACAAAATTTATACCAAATGTATATATAATGCAGATATGACTATCAGCTT
This sequence comes from Raphicerus campestris, assembly GCA_006410735.1. Classification (NCBI taxonomy): domain Eukaryota; kingdom Metazoa; phylum Chordata; class Mammalia; order Artiodactyla; family Bovidae; genus Raphicerus; species Raphicerus campestris. Next base: position 368,135 of record SJYW01012700.1, read on the forward strand.
ATCAAATTCCTATGATGATAACCTGTTTCACACATAATCAACATATGCATAAAATAAATTTTGACTATGGTTGAAAACAAAATAATAGTTGCTTCTGACTATGGAGAAATTATGTTCAAATTACCATTACTCTGAAATGAGTTTCAGATTCATGACTTCTGAATCTACTATCTACTCTTTAGATTTGACTTACATTTAAAGCTAACTCTTCAGAAGGAATATAAAAGCAAAACCCACTATCTGCTTATCAAATGTAGTCACCTTTCTCAGAACATATCCAACTCCTTTATACAATTGAAGTCTATGGAATTTATAAATAAATGCTGATTTACAATTATAGTTCCACAATGTTCTATGCAAGAGTTAAAAAACACTAAAAAAGAAAAGCAAAAAATTACTTTTCTAGCTTGTTTCTCATCATATATTTTTGACAAGTCTGTTTCAATCATTACAGCTTTTTAGTTTTTGATATCATCTTTTACATATTAAATTTTTATTACACAAAATATTCAAAAATACCTCATTAAAATATTAAATAATATTTGGAAAAGTCCAGCTTTCATCTTTGTCCCCTTCAACTTATCCCCTCATTCTGCTTTAAAGGCAACATTAAAAAAAATCTTTCCTTTGTCTCTACTTATGAATATAAAATGATATGTAGATAGATTGAATGAATGGGTTTACATGGTACATGGTACATGTTCTTATTATCCTCTTCTACCTTATTAAACAAAATGCTGTGTATGGTACACATACTTCTGTATATACTGAAAGTGAATTCTGGAGATTACTCCATAGCACATCACTGTATTCGTATAATCCCTTTTGTTTCCCAGCATGGTCTCTGATTTCTGCTAAGACCCATATGGGATTTCCCTGTGACAGACAGTAAGTTTGTAACAGAAACTGGAGGGCCTCAGAAATGCATGTTATCGACTTGTGGCTTTGTCCTGATAGACTTCTTAGAACTATTTATGGTGAAGAATGCATCCCAGCCAAAGAACTAGCACATCAATGATGTTTATTGGAGAGAGAGTAAAAGATTGATTATAGCCCACTATCATCATAACAATTAAAAAAAATAGTTTAAGAAGTACCCTAGTTTATGTACTTTCTTTTAAAAAATCAGTGAAAGAGACAAAAAGAGCATGATTACAAAAATGTTGAGGGCAGCACATCCTTACAAGTTATTTGCATTTCTTACATTTGTCATCCCAATTCTGTATCCAATAGTGTAAAGTAACTTGTCTTTGAAAATGCAGAGATGTAGAGGACCATCATGAAATGGGTTCATTAAGGGCTTTCTCAGGAAAATGGGTTCATTAATGGCTATCTCAGGAAAACATGTCTAATAACAGAATGCAGAAAACCCAAGAGAAAAGTAAAGGAAGAAAGGAAACTTTCTAGATCCACAGGTGACCAAAATTCAGGCATATAAATCAAAATGCTATTGTTGCGTGATGTAATCCTCCCTTTATCTTTTCTTTGACTTCTCTTTTTGAAGATGTATGAAGTAGAGGATTTTCACTCCGTATTTATTTGAGGGAACACATTATAAAGTAAAATGAACAGATGAGCTCAGATGCACAGGAAACAGAAGTTGAAAATAAAGGGAACCAAGAAAGAAAGAACATAAGGTACTGGAATCAATATCGAGAACTTCCGGGTCAAAGGCTGAGGGCAGGGAGGTGGGGGTGACTGAGAAAGCCATCGAGGACAGTTTCTACAGGGTTACTGAGCCAGGAGCAAATAAGATCCTGAGAAAGTACTTCATTGTGGAAGAGTTAGCGCTAAGCAGGAAACCTTTCCATCTGAAAGAGCTGGGACAGAAGGTTCTTCCTTGAGTGTGACCATCTTCACTTCAGCTTAGAAGCCCTGCAAGAGAGAGAGGAGAGGGTTGTTTCTAGACATAACTCTACAGGGGAATGTTAATGTTAATATTAAAGCATTACAGTTAGAAGGGGAAAATATTCTTAAGTTTCCTGAGCCAAAGCTACTTTAGAGCACAAGCCTTTTATTTAGTTGAAAGAAGAAGCTTTAGTGTAAACTGGAGAAGGAAATGGCAACCCACTCCAGTGTTCTTGCCTGGAGAATCCCAGGGACAGGGGAGCCTAATGGGCTGCCGTCTATGGGGTCGCACAGAGTCGGACACAACTGAAGCAACTTAGCAGCAGCAGTAGCCTGATAAGAAGTCAAGTCCAAAGTCTTTCATTATTTCTGCCTCTGTCTTGTTACTTCTACCATCTGTTCTAGGGAGACTAAACACAATTCTAAAAGATAAAGAGCATACCTGTTGGCTGAAGTGTAGGGCGTCCTAGGAGAGACAAAAGAAGATATATACTTAAAAGATATAGAAGTTGATCCATCCTCAAAACACAATGTCCCAAGCCCCAGGGTCCCACCCGAGATCTTCCTAATACCATAACCCATATCATCTGATTTCAGGGTTTATATGAAGGCAAACACTGACAGCATGTGACCCACGAAGTTTCTCTCATATCAATTCAATGCAATTAAGTCAGCCTTATTGTCTCTTCCTGCATTTGTCCCAGGATCTTCACCCCAAATCCCCTGCCTGTTAACCTTTCCTTATCTCTACAAGCCACAGTCTCTTATGTTTCACCCATAAGTTACCACGGACTACAGATTTCTGGATCTCCAGAATATTAAAGTCAGTTAGGGAAATAAGCTTTAGACGAGGCCATTGATATACAGAGAACTAACTTGAGCAAAACCATATGTCTTCCTCCAAAAGTCAGTGGGGAGGCTCAGCTGCCCAAAGGCTCCTTACCTTTCTGATTCCTGAAGTAGATGAAGAGCCCCACCACAAGGAAGAGCAGACCCAGAACGAAGCCCCCAACTCCACTCATCATCTTGCTCTGAGCAGAGTCAGACCGTGCCCCTGAGAAAAGAAGCCAGTTTTAGTCATTTTTATCCCAAATTCTCTTCTCTAATTGTGATGCTGAAATTGTGAACTATGGAAATGAGGAAAGAAGGCTGCCCTGGAAGAATTAGAATAATTGGCCATTTCTGGAAAAAAGATTAAAATCACATTCAGTAGCTACAAGGTTCAGTGGACTTATTTAAATATCACAGCCATGCTATTAGGTCACATGACTTCAACATCTAATGGATGAGGAGCCAAGGACTCAATGAGGTTAAAGTAGCTTGACTAGAAAGAAAGTGAAAGTGCTCAGTTGTGTCCGACTCTTTGCGACCCCATGGACTGTAGCCCACCAGGCTCCTCCGTCCATGGGATTCTCCAGGCAAGAATACTGGAGTGGGTTGCCATTTCCTTCTCCAGGGGATCTTCCTGATCCAGGGATCAAACCCAGGTCTCCCGCATTGCAGGCAGATGCTTTGGTGACATGTAATAAAAAGCATAGCTGAGGTTGGACTCCACTCATGCCAAGCACATCCTTACATTGTAGAGGGTGCATCTCTTTTCATATCACAGTAAAGAACTCAGAGCAAGTGTCAGAAGCCCAATCTGAGGCAAGGAACTGGTGCCCAGGGCCACGTAGTGTCTGTGACTTGTGATATCACGGGACGCTCAGAACAGTTCAGTTCAGCTCAGTTCAGTTGCTCAGTCNTGTCAGAAGCCCAATCTGAGGCAAGGAACTGGTGCCCAGGGCCACGTAGTGTCTGTGACTTGTGATATCACGGGACGCTCAGAACAGTTCAGTTCAGCTCAGTTCAGTTGCTCAGTCATGTCCGACTCTTTGCAACCCCATAAATCGCAGCACGCCAGGCCTCCCTGTCCATCACCAACTCCTGGAGTTCACTCAGACTCATGCCCATCGAGTCCGTGATGCCATCCAGCCATCTCATCCTCTGTCGTCCCCTTCTCCTCCTGCCCCCAATCCCTCCCAGCATCAGAATCTTTTCCAATGAGTCAACGCTTCGCATGAGGTGACCNTTCACTTTCATCAGGAGGCTTTTTAGTTCCTCTTCACTGTCTGCCATAAGGGTGGTGTCATCTGCATATCTGAGGTTATACAGGGACACCTCTTTTCTCCTTGTCAGGCAGAAGTGCTTCCCCACAGGGTGTAGGTATTTGGAGAAACTATCCCAGGATATCTGTAAACTATCAGAGGATTTCTATCATAGGCTATCTCAGGGCTCCCCCAATAACCTTAGCTGAAGGACAGAAGAACAAGAAGCAAATGAACACATGGTGTAGGGAGAGGCGACACTCAGGGGACACTCAGGGGAAAGCAATGAGATCAGAAAGCTCACTCCATTCTACTGTGACAGGGCTTGTCTGGCTGGGGTGATCCACTTGGCAGGTGTAGACCTCTCCACTCTGAGGAACTGTTTCAAGCATCACCATGGTCTGGAAGGTCCAGTCTCCATTCTGGATCAGGCCTGTGGAGATGACCCCAGCCTCTTCTTCATGGCCGTTCCGGAACCACTTGACTTCAATGTGGCCTGGGTAGAATCCGTTCACAGAGCAGACCAGGAGGTTGTGGTGCTGCAGGGCCTGGGTCTTTGCAGGATACACAGTCACTATGGGCTCCACTAGGAGAGAAAAGGTGGTGGGAATTACTGAGGACAACAGAGTAAGTCTCCTTGGTTAGCTGTATTTCAGCCCCCACTCTAAAGTTCCAGACTGCAGCCTTGGGTAGGCCTCCCTCATAGCTGGCCCAGTGGCACAAGAGGAATTAGTGCCATGAGCTTTATCTTTAACATTTACACACTGGACCATTAGTTTGAAAGATATTCAGAAAATGTGTGTTTTCTCTTGCAGTGAAATAGTTATTCATTGTTGAATTAAAGTGTTTACACATCTTTGCAAGGCATATAGCATCTAATTAAAAGCATAATTTCTGAAGCCAGACTGCCTGGGTTCAAATCCAGATTCTACTTCTTACTGATTGACCCTGGGAGAATTTTTACATTCCTCTGTGCCTTGACTTTCTCATCTATAAAGGAGGATAGTAGTACTAACATATCTGTTAGCATTCATTATGTGAGGATTAATATACCTAAACTATGTAACACAATAACAGGAATTTACCCTATAATATATATTAGCTATTATTATCCAGATAAACTGGGGGAAAGCAGTAGGATAGGTGTGGAGAGAAAGGATGAAATCCTGGGAAAGCTCTCTCAAGTCACTCATATCTTAGAATATCTCAGAAATGGTTCTACCCTATGAAAGACGCATGTGATTGTACTCTGTGAGTTAAATCTCAAGAAAAGGATGACTCCTGAAGGAGAGGAAAAGCCATTAATTTTTTTAAAATGTATATAAATTCTTACATACCACTGACCAACCCATCTCCTTTGCAAAACAAGCATATTTACTATTGGAACTATTATTATTTTATATTTTTATTTCTTTTTAAGCTCATATTTGAGCTCAAGAGAGGATGGGAGACTCATTAATATGTATGCTTAGTGCCTGATACAATCCCTAAAGCTAACAGGTTCAATTAAAAAAAAAGAAATCTGAGGAAAAGACATTTTTACAATATCATAAGATGAAAGATTTAAGATTAATCTAAAGCATCTTTTCCAACCACAACACTGTGAGATTAGAAATCAATTACAGGGGAATAAAACTGTAAAAAACACAAACACATGGAGGCTAAAGAGTATGTTACTGAATAATCAATGGATTAATGAAGAAATTAAAGAAGAAATTTTAAAATGCCTACAAACAAATAACAAGGCAAATGCAACAACCCACAGCCTGTGGGACACAGCAAGAGCGGTTCTAAGAGGGAAGTTTATAGCAGTACAATCTTAACTCAGAAACAAGAAAGACCCCAAAATAAACAACCCAACCTTCAACTTTAGAAAAAGAAGAACAAACAAAATGCAAAGTTAGTGGAAGGAAAGAAATAGTAACGACCAGAACAGAAGTAAATGAAACAGAGATGAAGAAAATAATAGCAAAGATCAATGAAATTGAAAGCTGATTCTTGAGAAGATAAATACAACTAATACACTTTTGGCCAGACTCAATCAAGAAAAAAAAGAGAGAGAGAGAGGAGTCAAATCAATAAAATTAGAAAACAAGAAAGAAGTTACAACAGACACCACAAAATGCAAAGGATCCTAAGAGACTACTACAAAAGAGACAACTGGAAGACATGGGCAAATTCTTACCCTCCCTCCTGCATGCCTCCCCAGCACCTTCCCTCCCTCCAGGCCCACTCAGACCCCAGGGCACTGTTCCTGTCACACACACTCTTCTCTTCCTCCCACCTCACACACACATTCCCCTCAACACTCACTGACAGATCCACACACTGTCTCTCCAACAACAGACTCTCACAGGAACCCAGCTTCTTCTTGCTCACATTCTACATATCAATACTTACCCTGGACCAGTCTACCTCTGTCTCTGGCCCTGTCTCTTTCTGTCTCTCTCGCTTCACAATCACACATTGACAAAATCACAGTGTCTGCTGACAACACGCCCTCGCAGGAACCCTCCTAACTTGTACTCACTCGCCCCGGCTTGAGTGAAGTATCTCTGTTTCAGTCTGCCTCTCTCTCTCTCTCTCCCACTATCTCTCTCTCTCTCTCTCTCTCTCTCTCTCTCTCTCTCTCTCTCTCTC
>SJYW01012700.1:390751-447815 GCA_006410735.1 Raphicerus campestris
AAAAAAACACCTCATTCTCCAATCTGTCATAAAAGATCCAAAATAAAATTGATTACTTGCCCCCATTTGCTTTGTGTGTGTGTTAGTCCTTCAGTCATGTCTGACTCTTTGTGACTCCATGGACTGTAGCCCACCAGGCTCTTCTGTCCATGGGATTCTCCAGGCAAGAATACTGGAGTGAGTAGCCATTTTTGTCTCCAGGGAATCTCACGACCCGGGGATTGAACCTGGATGTCCCACCTTGCAGGCAGACTGTTTTAGCCACCAGTTATGGCAAAAAAGGGCTTCCCAGTGGTAAAAGAACCTGCAGGTAAAGAACCTGCCTGCCAATGCAAGAGACCTAAGATCCCTGGATCAGAAGATCCCCTGGAGAAGGAATGGCAACCTACTCCAGTATTCTTGCCTGGAGAATCCCATGGATGGAAGAGCCTGGTGGGCTACAGTCCATGGGGTCACAAAGGGACAGACACGACTGTAGTGATTTAGCATGTATGCCAAAAAAGTTTCACCAAACATTTTCTGTGGATTCAAAAGGAATTAGAAAGATCTCTCCTAGAAGATCCTGTGTTGTGTGTGTCCTCAATAGGACCTATGCTGTCTCTCCTTCATATGTAAGAATATATCAAAAGGTCTCTCCCCATTAAGCTGTTTCCTTTCTCCTGAGCTCCAGTGTTTATAAGGATTATGTCCCTGTAATGGAAGTCCTCTGACAAAAGTTGGGGTTAGTTTTCTCTCTATTCTGTGGAAAGCAGCCTAAAGCTTAAACAGAGATTCTTAGTACTTTTAATGACTCTGTAGATAAGGAGCATCTTATGGGATGTTCTATGACACTTAATGAGTTCACATATATTCTGAAAACCTGACATAGGTTAGTATTCATCACAAATCTATTTTGAACCTTTCTGTACAATCAGTTTCTCCTTCGTCTCCCCGTTCTCTGCCCTGAACCCATGAGAAGGGATTTAACTAGTGGAGGACAAATTATATAAAATTCTGCTTTTGTAAGTTAATAGCAATCAATTATCAGCAATTTCATGTTGTTCAAACCATGAACCCTAAGCAGGGTACAGAGTATGAAGGTTGTTTCCATCCCATAGGGTTGAAAGTCAAGTCAAGGGGGTTCATTGGCCTACTGAGGTCTTGGCCTCAAGTTTCATAGCTTCATTTATCATGTAGTCTCTGTTGCTTAATTATTCATGTTAATAAATCTTTCCAGTTATTCTCTACTCCTTTTCCAGTCATGTCATCACCATTACTGAGAGTCTCCAAGTTTACACAGACCATCAGCACTATATAGTCCATTAGATGAGATGAAATTTAGTGAAAATTTCTCTCTTTTTAAAAAATCACCTTTTACTTAACTTTGAATGTTTCTTACAACTAGTGGGAGGAGAAAGAGGAAATTTGTCTGAATTTGTCATAGAAGGTAGAAGAAATTTAATGTATCATCAGAATAAAAGTGTTGGAGCTGGAGCCCCTTCTGGATGCTTTTCAAGATCCCCACAAAAATCAGCTTCCAAAACTCAGGGTTTATTTGTTTAGATAAAAAAAAAATTTTTTTTTTCTGAACAGCTATTATCTATTGGGCTCTGTTCTAGGCCCAGAAAATTCTATTTGAATAAGGAAGAAAAGACCCCTGCTGTCATGGAGACAGGAGAGAAAGACAACAACCCAATGAAGTTTAACAAATAAAAACATTTCAGAGACAAATAAGAGCTCTGAAAAAAAATGTCAGGGCCACGGAACAGTGAGAATTGCGTTCACCTGATTTCAGTTCAGGTGGCTAGTGAAAGTGACATTTAGTTGAAATATGAATGNAGTTTAACAAATAAAAACATTTCAGAGACAAATAAGAGCTCTGAAAAAAAATGTCAGGGCCACGGAACAGTGAGAATTGCGTTCACCTGATTTCAGTTCAGGTGGCTAGTGAAAGTGACATTTAGTTGAAATATGAATGATGGAAAGCCAGTCATGTGAAGGATGTAAGGGAACAGGGAAAGAATGAAGTGAGGAAGATATATGATTTTCTAAAGGAACAAAAAAGAAGGCAAGAAAGTGGCTGAAGCATAGAAAGCAAGTTGGCATGTGGAATAAGATGAGGTTGAAGATGAAGTCAGGGGACAAATCATATTAGGTCCTGNGAGTATTCAATTCACAATATTTATTGAGTGCTTCCTATATGCATAGAATTCTTCTAATGCTAAGGCTTAAAATATACACATGACTTAGATTCTACTTTTAAAAAGACCAAAACCCATAGTAAAGATAGATATATAAAATATTTTTTTAATGTGACAAAACCTACCATGGACACATCTGTTAAAAACAAGCAAAACACGACTTGGTAACACTAATCTTCAAGATAAAACAAAATAATTAAAAATAAGTAAAAACATACTTTATAACAAAAAGGAAGTATTTGTAGAGATGTTAGTTCTGGAGGAAGTGAGACTTAGAACATAGAGGAAGGGGTTATGTTTCAAGTTGTCTAGAGACATCTGGGGATTAGGAACCACAGTGAAATCATGTGTGTAGGGGCAGGGGTGGTCAGGAGGTGGTACCTAGTGAGGAGTCCTTTTGACAGAATTAAAATTTCTCCCTTAGTAACACTGGGGTATCAGGGTCGATATGCAAAGTTTAAACTATGCTAGGTAAGGCACTGGAAAAATATAAAGAAGTCACATTGTTTAGAAAGGAAGGAATGAGATTAGAAAAAATATTAACTAGGAAAACACTTGGCAGTCCAAGGTTAGTTATGATGAGTTGGGCAAAGAGATTAATGTGATGACAGTAGGAATATTATGCATTTTTGGACTTCCAGGCATGTATTACAACTAATATTTGATAACAAAGGGAGGAACCTGAGGTCTTTCATAGTGTGTCTCTTATTTCCTTTTGGAGACAGCACCCAAAGATCATTCTTTGTATTAGTCTGGGTGTCGGTTGTTTCCTTCTGAGTAAGACACTTTGAAGAAATATAAAGAGAAAGAGAAAGGTTTTCTGGGAAAACCACATCCTTTCTCAGATAACTGGGTTTATATATATATAACCAATGGAGATGGAGAATGAGGCAGCATCACTTATCTCCAGCAGATACTAAGATACATACAGCCACAAAGTCTTATTTAAAGTCTTGGGTAGAAATTAGGAAAGGATGGGATAACTAAGTTAGATGTTGATAATAAAAGACAAAAATATCCCGGACATGGTTAGGTGGTTGTGAAGGAAAGAGTTTGCAGAGTAAAGCAAAGTGTGGAGTGAGGACTGGAGGAGACAGGCTTTTAGAGTGAAAGAGAAATGATGCCTGACTTTTCAAACTATATGAGAAGTCCCTGCCTACGATTTAAAAACACAAATAAAAAGCTATGATGTTGGTCTCTCCCCACTGTTCCTAGCCTAGAAGAGATGGGGACTGTGAGTGAGGTCTACTGTCCCAACTCTGGTTTCACAGACAAATGAAGGGAAAATCAAATAACAAATTGTCAATTATTTTCTACAAGGCACTGAGTTATGTTACTTCCAGAAGCTTTAGTTCATTTAGTTCTCATCATAACCTTGAAATAGCTGTGTCGAATCACATTATATTTTCAGTTAAGTGCAAATCTATCACAGCTCTTGTTACAGTGCATTATAACAAGAGTAGGTAGGCTCTGAACCCCTAGGTGCAAGATCTGCAGGTCCCATTCATGCTGGCAATGCCCGCACCTTGAGGAAAGTGTGTGTGTGCTAAGTGTGTGCTAAGTTGCCTCAGTCATGTGTGACTGTTTGTGCCCCCATGGACTATAGCCCACCAGGCTCCTCTCTCCAGGGGATTCTCCAGGCAAGAGTACTGGAGTAGGTTACCATGACCTCCTCCAGGGGCTCTTCCTGGCCCAGGTATCAAACCTGAGTCTCTTACATCTTCTGCATTGGCAGAGGGTTTCTTTACCACTAATGCCACGCAGGAAGCCTTGAAGAATACTTAGCTCAATTTTCAACACTAATACATTTTTACTAATTTATAGCTTCCGGAGAGAGAATCTTCTTTTTGAAATCATGACAGAAATTCTTTACTCCTACTATCACTTCCAAAAAATAGTATAAAATGTTATTTGCAGATGTGTTATAAAGATTAACAGAGAAGACAATGGCACCCCACTCCAGCACTTTTTCCTGGAAAATCCCATGGACAGAGGAGCCTGGTGGGCTCCAGTCCATGGGGTCGCTAATGAGATAATTGAAAAATGCTTAATCGGGACCTGGAACTACTGATTTCTCTATCATTGTCCCTGCACTTTCTCATGATAACCAGCAGGTGGAGAGATAGCCCTTAACACCTCTCTCCCCTTTTCATCTTCTCCCCACCACAAATATTAAATTTTTACCAGCAATGAGATACTAGTATCATAGCAATTTCCTTTCCATTTAATCCCATCCAGGGGCTTTCCAGAGATGCTCAAAAAGGAACAGATATCCTGATTACTGCACTCTGCATGTGTGTGTGTGTGTGTGTATACACATGCACGTGCTAAGTTGCTTCAGTCTGCCTGACTCTTTGCGACCCCATAGACTGTAGCCCATCAGGCTCCTCTGTCCATGGAATTTTCCTGGCAAGTATACTGAAGTGAGTTGCCATGCCCTCCTCCAAGGGATCTTCCTGACTTAGGGATTGAACCCGTGTCTCTTATGTCTCCCAAATTGGCAGGCGGGTAGCACCACCTGGAAAGCCGTTGTAGCACTCTACACCTATCTAAATTATGCTTAAAATTGAAAGGGGAACGTGCTTGGCAATCCACATAGTCATATCCTGTTTCTTTTCACAAACTCCTTTCAGCACATAACTCATAACCTGTCCCTTTCTCACAGAATCTTGAAGCCAGACTAATACTAGGACTGTTTCATTAGCATTATTCTGTCTGCTCTTACCCCACACTGTTCTTCAATGTGGACATTCACTCCAGTCAATCAGGGCTTCTTCTTAAATTACATCACCCCTAATTCTTCCAGTACTTCCAACCCTGAGCCAGTACTATTTTTGCTCATGTGATTCATGGTTATTTATTTTTCCTTACTGTTCTTCTGAATCATTTCTTTTCAAAGGCAGCATCTACAGGCTCAGCACTCAAACCCAGGATCTGCCTCATCCATTCATTCAGGTCCAGGTTAATTCCTTTTTAGGGAGGTATTAGAGCTTTTCACATCGAGGCATTTTAAGAAAGAAAAGCATTTTCAGAAATCCCCATCCCTTTGAACTTTGTCTTTAACCAATAGGAAAAGAAAATTAAGCAGCATCACTCATCTCTAAGCAGATGAATCTTTTAAGAAGGCAGCAGCAGCAGCAATCTGATCCCAGGTCTTGAGGAGAAGGTGGAAAAGGGATGGAATGACTAATATATGGTGAGAGGAGTGGCTGACAAACTAGTGTCATGGGGAAAAAATGATATTCCGTGTTTAAGTACCAAGAAACCACAGTTTGTAGTTGTGAGGCAGAGTATATGGTGAGTATTTAAGTACTGGGCTTCCCAGGTGGCTCAGTGGTAAAGAATCTGCCTCCCAACGAGGGAGATACAAGAGATGTGGGTTCAATCCCTGGGTCAGGAAGATCCCCTGGAAAAGGGCATGGCAAGAACACTTTAGTATTCTTGCCTGGAAAATCCCATGGACAGAAGAGGCCGGCAGGCTATACTCCATGAGGTCGCAGACTGAGCACGCACACACACATCTGAGTACCTAGTGTTGGGTAGAAAAGAAGAGGGAACCTGATTTTTTTGTGCATCTGTGGGAAGTCCCTGCTCAGGTTTGAAAGAGGAGGAAACAGTTATGACACTGAACTTTCCCTGCTTCTGATGCATACGTACCTGTGGTGGACGAGATGGAAATTGTGAAAAAGTCCACAGGCCCACCTGCTGATTATCACAGGACAATTTGAGGGAAAGTCGCATTACCACCTGCTGATGATTTTGCTCTAGAGAAGCAGCACTTCCAGATGTATTATCTCTCTCTATTAATCATCATAACCGTCTTGCATTTTTCTTAACTGCTGAATCTGTAGCACCCAGAATAGTTCTTAACATGCAATAACTGACTAGGCAAATAATCAATAAATTAATAAGTGACTAAGAATGAGTGAATTTAAGAAATATAAGGTCATAATTATTAGGATCCAAAGTTAGTTCTAAGTTCAAAAATCCAGAAAATATTAGTTTTTCTGAGCTTAGAAGAGTATCTGGAATAAAAATTGAGTGGACATTCAGTCTATGAATTTCACATACCTCAATTTAATATTTCCTCTTCTAAAAGTCCTCCATACAGAGCAACATTTCACTTGATCAGAGAACCCTGGAGCTAAGTTAGTGAATATGTACCACATGGTGGAAAAAGCAATTTTGATTGTCATTCCAGGTTGGAATTCTGTGGCCTAATCTGTAGCCTTGTCCAATGACTTACTCTTTTGAGCTTCTAATTCTTCATCACTAACATCAAGAGACTGAATGACATCATTTCCCATGTTAACACCCAACTGATTCCTGGAACATAAGAAATGTTAATAAACACTGAACCTTTATTCCACTGGCACTGATCATTTCACTAACTGAAAATAATTACAGAAAGGGACTCTCAGAGAGGTTGTGGCTGCATGAAAGACAACTGGGAGTTGTCTTTCATGGATCTAATGAAGATACAGCCTAGACTAAAGGTTGACTAGTTTGCAAGTAAAAACCAGGGAATAAGACAGTGGAGAGGTGCCCTCTTGGAGTCACAACAAATATCAAACACTGACCTCAGAAACTATCCCACAGAAGAAGTCACAACTTTATTGGATTTGTTTATAGAGGAATTTATGCCCCAAAGAACTGTTGAAATCAGTGGTTGTTCAGTTCAGTTGCTCAGTCATGTCTGACTCTTTGCGACCCCATGAATCAATCGCAGCACACCAGGCCTCCCTGTACATCACCAACTCCCAGAGTTTACCCAAACTCATGTCCACCGAGTCGGTGATGCCATCCAGCCAGCTCATCCTCTGTCATCCACTTCTCCTCCTGCCCCCAGTCCCTCCCATCACCAGGGTCTTTTCCAATGAGTCAACTCTTCACATGAGATGGCCAAACTATTGGAGTTTCAGCTTGAAGCATCCCAATATATTTGATTAAAATATAATTATTAATGTATTAGAAAGGAGAAACAGACAACAATGTAACAAGGGTAGGAGACTTCAATAACCCACTTTCAACAATAAATAGATCATCATATTTAAAAATTAATAAGAAAAAAATGGACTTGAATGACAATTTAGATCAAATGGCTCTAATGGACATAAATAGAACATCCAAAAGCACACAGAACATTCTCCAGGATAGACCATATGTTTAGGTCACAAAGCAAGTCTTAAATTTTTACTCTGACCAAAATGGTATGAAACGAGTATAAATAAGAGCATGAGACTGGCCCAGGGACAGGCAAATAGACACAAACAAGGCCTAGAACCAACCCATTCGTACTGGAGTCAGCATTAGAATTCACTTAGGAAACAGTGCAATTTTTCATAAATCATCCTGTGAGATTTGGTCACAGAGGGAACACTCAACATTGGACCCAGACCACATAACAAAAGTCAGTGAGTGCTATGCAGAATAAATACTAAATGTGAAGAAGAAAATTTTTTAACTTCCATTAAAAAAAATAGTTTGCTTTTATGAGCTTAGGTAAAGAAGCATTTCTTAGCAGGAACACAATGGCAAAAACATTGTAAAATATTGATAAATTGACTTTATTACATGCCTTTTAAAATTATATCAACTTTAAGGCAGTTTATGAAACATGTAACAAATTGGGAAAAATCATTTTAATACATAGAACTTATATAGAAAATTGAGATTGAATTTGAATTGAATAAACTCCAAACCCTATTAACTTATTTCTATCTAGATATGTGTCTATTTTTATATTTATAAAAATAATAAGGAACTTAATATCACTGGAAGAGCTAGAGTTAGATTATGAAAAGGAAATTAGCAGTCTAATACACATGTGAGGATTCACAACCTTACTAGTAATCAGTAAAATGCATTCTGAAACCAGCAAGAGACACCATTTAATACTCAAGAGATGGACAAAATGAAAAAGTTTGAAAATACCAACTACTGGCAAGAAAGTCCATTATGGGATTAGTTGTACACTGGTAGTGGAGGTGTAAATTCATACAGCTAGCAGTTAAATTTAGTAAAGGTATAAATACACATACAGTGCACGGAAATTCTACCCTTACACATGCTGTACACAACTTTACACACATGGACCAGGAGAGAAGCCAGGATGCTCAGAGAGGCAAAGATGATAATAGCAAATGAAAAAAAATTGAAATAATCAGAATTCTGTTATGGAAAAGGTTCTCAGAAACAGTCTCAGAATCTTTTTACCATTTATAGGGATCCTCAGAGGCTTGATATGAAGTCATTCAGATCAAAACACTCAGGGTAGGGGAACTCATCAGTGCCTTTCACTGAACTACTTGGCACAGTGCAGCTGATCTCCCATGACCAACCCCACAAAGCCAGTCATGTCCTCCATTTTCCCCAAGGGACATAGTGAGGACTCCCATATTAAGGAGATCTCAACAGTGAAGATAACTAGCAGGGAAACTTACTGATGCCAGGTTGTATTGGTGACCTCCAGACTCAACAGCTCATAGGAAGATTGGTAAGTAAAGGGAAGAGAGAGATGCTGCCTTTCGGTATCCAAGGGTCAGAAAGGATTATTAGTCTTAAAATTTAGATATAGGAAATTATTGGAAGAAAGGGGCTACAAAATTTACAAGCTTAGTTGAGAATGCCTCAGCAGAAGTAAGAAAGATAGAACAAGCTACAAGGGAGAAAACCCAAGAAAGCTAAAAATTAGCATTCTATGGTACCAGTCTTATTACAGTGAAAGTGAAAAGTGAAAGTCACTCAGCTGTGTCCAACTCTTTGTGATCCCATGGACTATATAGTCCATGGAATTCTCTAGGTCAGCATACTGGAGTGGGTAGCTGTTCCCTTCTCCAGGGGAGCCCAGGTCTCCCTCATTGCAGGAGGATTCTTTACCAGCTGAGCCACAAGGAAAGCCCAAGAATACTGGAGTGGGTAGCCTATCCCTTCTCCAGGGGATATTTCAGACCCAGGAATCAAAGCGGGGTCTCCTGCATTGCAGGTGGATTCTTTACCAGCTAAGAGCTACCAGAGAAGCCCAAGCAGTGTCCCTCTGTTTAATACTGTGTATATCTTTATTCAGCACTCAAGAAGAACAGGTATAAGTATAGGCAGTGAGACAGATTATTTGTCACTGGTAAATTTGTATGTGAAATTTGCTCAGTCATGTCCAACTCTTTGCGACCCCATGGACTACTGGGGCTCAGTGCCTGTAGTAATAAGGAGAAGGATGCTTAGGAATGGCTGCTACCTAACCCTGGGGGAACTTGCAAATGTCACCCAATCCATCCTGGCAACACCACATTTATAAAGCAAGAAACTACAATGGTCATCTCTCCAGAGGTTATGGTGCATAGTGAAAGTCGCTCAGTTGTGTCTGACTCTTTGCCACCCAATGGACTATACAGTCCATGGAATTCTCCAGGCCAGAATACTGGAATGGGTAGCCTTTCCCTTCTCCAGGGGACCTCTCCAACCCAAGGATTGAACCCCAGTCTCCCGCATTGCAGGCAGATTCTTTACCAGCTGAGCCAGAAGGGAAGCCTAAGAATACTCCAGCGGGTAGCCTATCCCTTTCTCCAGCAGATCTTTCCAACCCAGGAATTGAACTAGGGCCTGCTGCATTGCAGGTGGATTCTTTACCAACTGAGCTATCAGATAAATTGTTATATCAATGGATAATTCTATTCTTATACTTGAGTTACCACTATACACTGTTCTTGAATCAGTAGCAATAGCTATCTGACTCAAAATATCAGCCATCACATTTAGCAAATCCTGTAATACAAAGCAAATTAGGGTTGCTTTACCAGATTTACCACTGGATAGGGTGAAGGGAGAGAGGGCATTGGCTAATTTAATGCAGACCCTGAAGTGTTCACTGTTCCAGAAAATATACTTGTACCCTTACTATGGTCCAACATTTGCACAGAATTTGAGGTTTGGCCTCCAGCAGGGAGCTTTTGCCATGGCCTGGGCCCCAGAGCTGGCAGTCAGCCTTGTTCCAATCCCTGTTCAACTGTGAACTGCATAGATCCTGCCCCCTGGCCAATGCAGTCCTCACCATTCAAAACCTGCCTCTGTCAGAGACTGAAACAGGAGACCTCATTCTGTTTGACCGAGAGCTGGACACAGTTCTCACTATTTTGCCAATTGCAGATCCTTCTTACTGCAATGGGTTTCCTAAATGCTTTTTTTTTTCTTTTTGAGACGCTTCTACAATGTTATTACTGATATGTTGGATTCATATGTTCAGAAAGTACCCTGTAAAATATAGTCTTAGTGAAAACTGCCTTCACCATTGAGAGCCTTAACCTACATTCCTTTGATTCACTTCCTTATTAATAGTTTCTTATGATCTTTACATCTTACATGAAGATTGTTGGAGGATTGATCAAAAACTATATCACTATTGAAAAACCTCAGAGAAACTAATAATCTATTTGACTCTTGTAGGAAGAGAGAAGGAGAAGGCAACGGCACCCCACTCCAGTACTCTTGCCTGGAAAATCCCATGGATAGAGGAGCCTGGTGGGCTGCAGTTCATGGGGTCAGGAAGAGTCGGACACGACTGAGTGACTCCACTTTCACTTTTCACTTTCATGCTTTGGAGAAGGAAATGGCAACCCACTCCAGTGTTCTTCCCTGGAGAATTCCAGGGACGGGGGAGCCTGGTGGGCTGCTGTCTATGGGACTGTGCAGAGTAGGACATGACTGAGGTGACTTAGCAGCAGCAGCAGGAAGAGAGGAGATATTTGGGAAGTGGATATTAGGCCAGGGCTGTGTTTGAAGAGGAAGGATATTGACGTAAATCTTTGCATAAACCACGTTTACATGCATTGTGATGTATTATAAAATACTTTCCTTTCTAGCTAATAGGATAAAAAAAGGAAGGCAGCATCATTTGTCTCTGGCAGACTAAAGTCTTCAAAAGGCACACTCAGAGTCATGGTGGTGGGGCAGGGATGAGGGAAAAGAAATTCCATTTACATCTCACTTTAGTGAAATTATTATATGGAATATTTGAATAAGGAGCATTATGTAGAATTTCTGTGAAGCTATCTACCCACACCATCCCCACTGTGTCTATTCTCTTTCTTCTTCTCCCACAGGCATTCGTGGTTCCCCTGGGATTGTGGCCATAAACATGTAAATTTCCAACCTTTGTGAGCTCTCAAGCACACTTTTATATCCTTTTGCATATTTTTGGCCTTTTTTAAAAATTGAAGTGGAATTCTAGCTGAGCTATTTAAAATCCTAAAAGATATGCTATTAAAGTGCTGCACTCAATATGTCAGCAAATGTGGAAAACTCAGCAGTGGCTACAGGACTGGAAAAGGTCAGTTTTCATTCCAATCCCATAGAAAGGCAATGCCAAGGAATGTCACTGCCACATCAGTGGGTAAAATTCACAGTTGGTTTTATGAGCATATTTGTTTGTTCAGTCGCTCAGGGGTATCTGATTCTTTGAGAGCCCATGGACTGCAGCACAAGCTTCCCTGTCCTTCACCATCTCCCAGAGCTTGCTCAAACTCATGGCCATTGAGTTGGTGATGCCATCCAGTCAGCTCGTCTTCTGTCGTCCCCTTCTCCTATTACCTTCTATCTTTCCCAGCATCGAGGTCTTTTCCAATGACTCGGCACTTCGTTTCAGGTGGCCACAGTAAATAGGCCTTCAACTTCAGCATCAATCTTTCCAATGAATATTCAGGTTGATTTCCTTTGGGGTTGACTGGTTTGATCTCCTTGCTGCCCAAGGGTCTCTCAAGAGTCTTCTCCAACACTACCGTCTTAAACTGTGAACTACAAATACAGTTATTCATATACTTAACTGTATATATATGAGCAAATACAGTTTAGTAAACAGGTTGCTGCTGCTGCTAAGTCACTTCAGTTGTGTCCAACTCTGTACGACCCCATAGACAGCAGCCCACCAGGCTCCCCCGTCCCTGGGATTCTCCAGGCAAGAACACTGGAGTGGGTTGCCATTTCTTTCTCCAATGCATGAAAGTGAAAAGTGAAAGTGAAGTCGCTCAGTCGTGTCCGACTCTTCCTGACCCCATGGACTGCAGCCTTTCTGGCTCCTCTGTCCATGGGATTTTCCAGGCAAGAGTACTGGAGTGGGGTGCCATCGCCTTCTCCGAAGTAAACAGGAGCCTAGACCATGAGACCCAATATCATGAAACTCACTTACGACTGAGTGGACATAAAGAAATGAAGTATCCTCAGCATTTCCAGAAGTAGAAACATTTTAAGATGTTCATATTTACGGTTGTCATTTCTTTACAGCTGTATAGGTGAGAGGCCATTCTTGGTTTAAATTCCAGCACTTGATCATGACCTACATTATAAGGGTAATGCAATATGTGTTCCCTCAGCTGACTGCTAAGCCGATCTCTTCTCTTTTCATATGGGACACTTTTCTAGACAGAGAAGCAGAGCCCCCTAGAAGGCACACCCATAAGTGCTATCTACATTTCCTCACCCCAGTCTCCACAATGCCTCTCTTCTAGCCACTAGTTTGTTTGGTGACAAACAAACTTTGCAGAAGTTGGGTTTAACTGAAACCAAAATGAGACATTGAAAATTTGCCTCTTAGGCAATTTAAGACCATATGGGAGGCAGCATCATTTGTCTCTGGCAGACTTAACTGTGAAAGCCTATAAGAAAAAGCAGTAATAGAAAAAGAAGGACTTCCCTGATGGTGCAATGGTTGAGTCTGGCTGTCAGCGCAAGCGACATGGGTTTGAACCCTGATCCAGGAAGATCCCACATGCAACTAAGCCCAGGGGCCACCAAGCCTGCACTCTAGAGCCCGAGTGTCACAACTATGGAGCCCCGCGTAACACAGCTGTCTGAGCGTGCAGACCTAGAGCCTGTGCTCTTAACAAGAGAAGCCACCACCACGAGAAGCCCACAAGCAGCAACGAAGACCCAGCGCAGCCAGGAAATAAGTAATTAATTTAAAAAAAAATTTAAAAAGAAAAAACTATCCATTAATGAGGGCAAAAGCTGCCGTTCATGGGGTTGGAAAGAGTCGGACACAGCTAAGTGACTGAATAACAGCAAGGAGAGTAAAAGTCATACATTTAACAAGAAGTCACTAGCGACAATATTGCAAAACTTTTCTGAGACCACCAAAGAAGATGAATAAGCAGGGAAGAATATGTTGTTCTGAGAAAAGAATATAACACATAGATATCATGATGCTCCCATCAAAAGCTACATGGGATATCGTGCTTTCAAAAATCAATATTAAAAAGTACCTATTTGTATAAGGTTGCTACTCTATTGAGCAATTTTTAATAAAATAATTAGCTTTCTTTTCTACTATATTGCTTAATTTTCAAAGCTGCTGTTTCTTGTTTGTATTATTTTGTTTTTCTTATATGAAGGTGATTTATTCCATCATCTCTGATCACCATATTAGTAATTAGAGTTTGGACCTAAAGAAATAAATCCCAGAGACTGTCTCTTATACACATCTCCCTCTGTTTAATACTGTGTATATCTTTATTCAGCACTCAAGAAGAACAGGTATAAGTATAGGCAGTGAGACAGATTATTTGTCACTGGTAAATTTGTATGTGAAATTTGCTCAGTCATGTCCAACTCTTTGCGACCCCATGGACTACTGGGGCTCAGTGCCTGTAGTAATAAGGAGAAGGATGCTTAGGAATGGCTGCTACCTAACCCTGGGGGAACTTGCAAATGTCACCCAATCCATCCTGGCAACACCACATTTAGAAAGCAAGAAACTACAATGGTCATCTCTCCAGAGGTTATGGTGCATAGTGAAAGTCGCTCAGTTGTGTCTGACTCTTTGCCACCCAATGGACTATACAGTCCATGGAATTCTCCAGGCCAGAATACTGGAATGGGTAGCCTTTCCCTTCTCCAGGGGACCTCTCCAACCCAAGGATTGAACCCCAGTCTCCCGCATTGCAGGCAGATTCTTTACCAGCTGAGCCAGAAGGGAAGCCTAAGAATACTCCAGCGGGTAGCCTATCCCTTCTCCAGCAGATCTTTCCAACCCAGGAATTGAACTAGGGCCTGCTGCATTGCAGGTGGATTCTTTACCAACTGAGCTATCAGATAAATTGTTATATCAATGGATAATTCTATTCTTATACTTGAGTTACCACTATACACTGTTCTTGAATCAGTAGCAATAGCTATCTGACTCAAAATATCAGCCATCACATTTAGCAAATCCTGTAATACAAAGCAAATTAGGGTTGCTTTACCAGATTTACCACTGGATAGGGTGAAGGGAGAGAGGGCATTGGCTAATTTAATGCAGACCCTGAAGTGTTCACTGTTCCAGAAAATATACTTGTACCCTTACTATGGTCCAACATTTGCACAGAATTTGAGGTTTGGCCTCCAGCAGGGAGCTTTTGCCATGGCCTGGGCCCCAGAGCTGGCAGTCAGCCTTGTTCCAATCCCTGTTCAACTGTGAACTGCATAGATCCTGCCCCCTGGCCAATGCAGTCCTCACCATTCAAAACCTGCCTCTGTCAGAGACTGAAACAGGAGCCCTCATTCTGTTTGACCGAGAGCTGGACACAGTTCTCACTATTTTGCCAATTGCAGATCCTTCTTACTGCAATGGGTTTCCTAAATGGTTTTTTTTTTTCTTTTTGAGACGCTTCTACAATGTTATTACTGATATGTTGGATTCATATGTTCAGAAAGTACCCTGTAAAATATAGTCTTAGTGAAAACTGCCTTCACCATTGAGAGCCTTAACCTACATTCCTTTGATTCACTTCCTTATTAATAGTTTCTTATGATCTTTACATCTTACATGAAGATTGTTGGAGGATTGATCAAAAACTATATCACTATTGAAAAACCTCAGAGAAACTAATAATCTATTTGACTCTTGTAGGAAGAGAGAAGGAGAAGGCAACGGCACCCCACTCCAGTACTCTTGCCTGGAAAATCCCATGGATAGAGGAGCCTGGTGGGCTGCAGTTCATGGGGTCAGGAAGAGTCGGACACGACTGAGTGACTCCACTTTCACTTTTCACTTTCATGCTTTGGAGAAGGAAATGGCAACCCACTCCAGTGTTCTTCCCTGGAGAATTCCAGGGACGGGGGAGCCTGGTGGGCTGCTGTCTATGGGACTGTGCAGAGTAGGACATGACTGAGGTGACTTAGCAGCAGCAGCAGGAAGAGAGGAGATATTTGGGAAGTGGATATTAGGCCAGGGCTGTGTTTGAAGAGGAAGGATATTGACGTAAATCTTTGCATAAACCACGTTTACATGAATTGTGATGTATTATAAAATACTTTCCTTTCTAGCTAATAGGATAAAAAAAGGAAGGCAGCATCATTTGTCTCTGGCAGACTAAAGTCTTCAAAAGGCACACTCAGAGTCATGGTGGTGGGGCAGGGATGAGGGAAAAGAAATTCCATTTACATCTCACTTTAGTGAAATTATTATATGGAATATTTGAATAAGGAGCATTATGTAGAATTTCTGAGAAGCTATCTACCCACACCATCCCCACTGTGTCTATTCTCTTTCTTCTTCTCCCACAGGCATTCGTGGTTCCCCTGGGATTGTGGCCATAAACATGTAAATTTCCAACCTTTGTGAGCTCTCAAGCACACTTTTATATCCTTTTGCATATTTTTGGCCTTTTTTAAAAATTGAAGTGGAATTCTAGCTGAGCTATTTAAAATCCTAAAAGATATGCTATTAAAGTGCTGCACTCAATATGTCAGCAAATGTGGAAAACTCAGCAGTGGCTACAGGACTGGAAAAGGTCAGTTTTCATTCCAATCCCATAGAAAGGCAATGCCAAGGAATGTCACTGCCACATCAGTGGGTAAAATTCACAGTTGGTTTTATGAGCATATTTGTTTGTTCAGTCGCTCAGGGGTATCTGATTCTTTGAGAGCCCATGGACTGCAGCACAAGCTTCCCTGTCCTTCACCATCTCCCAGAGCTTGCTCAAACTCATGGCCATTGAGTTGGTGATGCCATCCAGTCAGCTCGTCTTCTGTCGTCCCCTTCTCCTATTACCTTCTATCTTTCCCAGCATCGAGGTCTTTTCCAATGACTCGGCACTTCGTTTCAGGTGGCCACAGTAAATAGGCCTTCAACTTCAGCATCAATCTTTCCAATGAATATTCAGGTTGATTTCCTTTGGGGTTGACTGGTTTGATCTCCTTGCTGCCCAAGGGTCTCTCAAGAGTCTTCTCCAACACTACCGTCTTAAACTGTGAACTACAAATACAGTTATTCATATACTTAACTGTATATATATGAGCAAATACAGTTTAGTAAACAGGTTGCTGCTGCTGCTAAGTCACTTCAGTTGTGTCCAACTCTGTACGACCCCATAGACAGCAGCCCACCAGGCTCCCCCGTCCCTGGGATTCTCCAGGCAAGAACACTGGAGTGGGTTGCCATTTCTTTCTCCAATGCATGAAAGTGAAAAGTGAAAGTGAAGTCGCTCAGTCGTGTCCGACTCTTCCTGACCCCATGGACTGCAGCCTTTCTGGCTCCTCTGTCCATGGGATTTTCCAGGCAAGAGTACTGGAGTGGGGTGCCATCACCTTCTCCGTAGTAAACAGGAGCCTAGACCATGAGACCCAATATCATGAAACTCACTTACGACTGAGTGGACATAAAGAAATGAAGTATCCTCAGCATTTCCAGAAGTAGAAACATTTTAAGATGTTCATATTTACGGTTGTCATTTCTTTACAGCTGTATAGGTGAGAGGCCATTCTTGGTTTAAATTCCAGCACTTGATCATGACCTACATTATAAGGGTAATGCAATATGTGTTCCCTCAGCTGACTGCTAAGCCGATCTCTTCTCTTTTCATATGGGACACTTTTCTAGACAGAGAAGCAGAGCCCCCTAGAAGGCACACCCATAAGTGCTATCTACATTTCCTCACCCCAGTCTCCACAATGCCTCTCTTCTAGCCACTAGTTTGTTTGGTGACAAACAAACTTTGCAGAAGTTGGGTTTAACTGAAACCAAAATGAGACATTGAAAATTTGCCTCTCAGGCAATTTAAGACCATATGGGAGGCAGCATCATTTGTCTCTGGCAGACTTAACTGTGAAAGCCTATAAGAAAAAGTGGTAATAGAAAAAGAAGGACTTCCCTGATGGTGCAATGGTTAAGAATCTGCCTGTCAACGCAAGCGACATGGGTTTGAACCCTGGTCCAGCAAGATCCCACATGCAACTAAGCCCAGGGCCACTAAGCCTGCACTCTAGAGCCGGAGTGCCACAACTATGGAGCCCCATGTAACACAACTGTCTAGCCTGCATACCTAGAGCCTGTGCTCTCAACAAGAGAAGCCACCACCACGAGAAGCCCACAAGCAGCAACGAAGACCCAGCGCAGCCAGGAAATAAATAATTAACTAATTAATAAAAACTTTTTTAAAAAGAAAAAAGTATCCAGTAATGAGAGCAAATGCTGCCGTTCTTGGGGTCGGAAAGAAGTCGGACACAGCTAAGTGACTGAACAACAGCAATGAGAGTAAAAGTCATACATTTAACAAGAAGTCATTAGCAACAATACTACAAAACTTTTCTGAGACCACCAAAGAAGATGAATAAGCAGGGGAGAATATGTTGTTCTGAGAAAAGAACATAACACATAGATATCATGACGCTCCCATCAAAAGCTACATGGGATATTGTGCTTTCAAAAA
Source organism: Raphicerus campestris (assembly GCA_006410735.1). Classification (NCBI taxonomy): domain Eukaryota; kingdom Metazoa; phylum Chordata; class Mammalia; order Artiodactyla; family Bovidae; genus Raphicerus; species Raphicerus campestris. The sequence continues at coordinate 408,609 of SJYW01012700.1, forward strand.
TCAATATTAAAATGTACCTATTTCTATAATGTTGCTACTCTATTGAGCAATTGTTAATAAAATAATTAGCTTTCTTTTCTACTGTATTGCTTAATTTTCAAAGCTGCTGTTTCTTTTTTTGTATTATTTTGTTTTTCTTATATGAAGGTGATTTATTCCATCATCTCTGATCACCATATTAGTAATTAGAGTTTGGACCTAAAGAAATAAATCCCAGAGACAGATTCAGATTACCAGAGGGAAAGAAAAAACACATCCAGAGTAGCTTTACAGCTTGTCTTTCTCAGCTCAAGTCCCACCCCACCACCACCTCTTGCCCACAAAGAAAGCATAAGCTAAAACTGATAAATATCATTTGCAAAAGTTACATTTAAGTGGAACAGCAATGTGGTATTGAACATGTTATCTCCAGCCAATGAGGATCAAGTAGAGGGTAACGTCACTTGTCTCTGGAAAACAAAGTTATACAGAGAACTCACAGTAATGAACTACAGCGTACAGAAGTGTCTGTCTTCACAATAACAACACAATGTATTATGTAAGAAGCAAAGAATGTAACCAAACTTTACTAATGTATTTAATGTAACATGAAAAGCTGAAGAGATAAAATATAAATCAAATGCCACTTGAAACTGTAAATTTAACAATGTGATTCTAAAAGTCAGTAGGCATGATAACTAGATAAGACCAATGAACACTTAATTAATTTCACCACTTGGTTTATAGTTACTGTCTTCTCAACTACATTGTCTAATTTTCAAAAATGTTTCCTTTTTAAGCATGCATTTCCTTTTCTTAAGGAGACAATAATTTCTCAAATATTTCTGTATTTTGAGGGGATGGAGCTTTTCCTAAAGTCAGTAGTTGAAAGGGACACACAAGTATGAACTAACTCCCCAGCCCAAAGGCAGACGGGACTTTATGGTGTCTGCATTTGTCTTGGAAGTGAGCTGTACATTTGAATAGTGAATTTCACCTTCGTTCTGACTGTAAATTGACAATCCCTTGTCACCTCACAGCCAAGCAGTAATGTCAGTGGTATATGCAAGGTATTTGAGAAATACAAGGCTGGAAAAAAAGCCTTCTCAAAAGTCTATGCTTGTGACTTCCCTGATGGTCCAGTGGTAAAGACTACCTTGCAATTCAGGGGACATGGGTTCAATCACTGGTGGGGGAATTAAGATCCCACATGCCATGAAGCAGCTAAGCCCATGAACCACAACTACTGAGTCCATGCACTCCACAACCCTTGTGCCACAACTAGAGAGTCCATGTGTCACAACAAAATATCACACATGAAGCAGTGAAGATCCCATGTGCCACAACTAAGACCCCACAGAGTCTAATACATAAATACATTTTTCTAAGTCTATGACTGCCTCATATGCTTGCAGCCTGGAGGAGGGACCTTCACAAACATATCTACCCTTTCCATACCAGATGCTCAGGCTGTCACCTTCAAAAACTTGTCTCATCAGTCTTTCAAACTCCATTGCTAGGGTTTTTTTTTTTTTTAAAGAATTTTTAATGTGGACCATTTTTATTGAATTTGTTACTATATTGTTTTATGTTTTGGTTTTTTGGCCATGAAACATGTAGGATCTTAGCTCCCCAACCAGGGATTGAACCCATACCCTCTGTGTTGGAAAGTGAAGTCTTAACCACTGGACCACCAGGAAAGTCCCACCAAGGTATTTTAAAGAAGTAAACTTTTCCAGGTTTATGACAGCTTGTATTCAGCTTTCTGAAGGACAAAGAATCTCTCCTTTTCAGCCCCAAAGATCTGAATGGGTCTAAGGAAAACAGATGTTCTTTTTATTCACTGTAGTAATCCATGGGGTAGGGAGTGAGAAAACCAATTTACATATTATAAAAGAGTAGTTGAGACATCATTTTTTTAATGTGATTATGGTTCTAAGAACACTCTCATTGCTAATTGGGCCGTTCACTACCATGTCCTAAAAGCTCATGACTTACAGATCCCTTGACCTTCTAGACTCAGAAAGAAGAAAACCAGGTTGGCAGGAGTAGGAGAAGGAAAACTGTGTACCTGATTGACGTGGTTAGTTGAATCTGGGCTCTAGACCTGTGCATGTCTCTTGTCCAGACTTTGCCCGCTTAACAGAAATTAGATCTACAGGTCCTAAAGCACAGCCTCTGTGTTTAAGTGTCTAGATGACTCTACAAGTAAAGTGATTCCAGTTCACTTGACAAACTTCTCAAAAATATCAGAGACATCATTTTCATAGTCTACTAATATTTTATTTTGAACTTCAACAGCTTGACAAACACCCTCCCCACCACTCACCCCACTCACCCACCCCCAACCCACTCTGGTTACCATCAGTCTCCCGATAAAGAATCAGTGTTCACCTGAACTCCAGCCACACCCTAGGTGTTTTGAAAGGCAAGGCATCTCTTAACAGTCCAGCCTGACACACTCATATATATTGGGACAGATTCCTCAACTCTTAGACTGATCCAGGCCCATGTACATTATTGACCAGAGACTGTATTTTGAACTTATTTCTTGCACTAATCAACTAAACCAGAGAATCTATGTTACTCATTATGAGGGGAAACTTGAAGTAGTAAGCAGTTTTGAGGCAATGAAGCATTGGATAAAAGAAGCTTAATATGCCTTGAATATCAAGTTGTTGTTCAGTCACTAAGACATGTCTGACTCTTCATGACACCATGGTCTACAGAATGCCAGGCTGTCCTCCACTATCTTCCGGAGTTTGCTCAAATTCATGTCCATTGAGTTGGTGATGCTATCCAACCCTCTCATCCTCTGCCACCTTCTCTTCCTTTTGCCCTCAATCTTTTGGGTCTTTTTCAATCAGTCTGCTCTTCGCATCAGGTGGCCAAAGTATTGGAACTTCAGGTTCAATCTTTCCAATGAATATTCAGGGTTGATTTTCTTTAGGACTAACTGATTATCACTACGCAAACTAGAACTATCATCTCCTGCAAGCCACACCACTAGTATATCCCTCCATGAATCTGCTCTTAAGGAAAACGAAATATAAGAGCATACTGGAGTTTCCACTGTGCAAAGGAGATTCAGCCTGTGATACCCAGATGTACGCTAGATCAATTCATTCAAATTCTATGAGAGAGGATCTGTGACCCAAACATCAGTATCTTTAAAGGTCTCCAGATGATGCCAGGATACAGCCAACTTGGGGGCTAGTACTATAGAGCAGTGATTCTCAAGGCAGTCCCCTCCACTCTCTGCCAAGAGGATATTTGACAACACAGGAGGCATTTTTGGTTTTCAAAAACATCTAAAGATCTGGGTGGCTCTAGGTAATGCTGCTAAACTTTCTGCGATGCACAAGACAGTCTCTTAACAACAAAGAATTATACTGCACCTAGTATGAGTAGTTTTAACAAAATAAATGTTTAAACCTAAATAAAATAGTGCAGAGGTTAGAAATTCTATTGCAGAGCCTTGCCCTTGAAACAGGGATCTGTAGACTTTGGGAGTTTGTTGGAAAAGCTGAATCTAGGACCCATCCAAACCTAGTAAATAAGAATCCATACTTGAACAAATGATTTGGATGTACAATAAAGTTCTAGAAACCCTGCTTCACAGCAGTGGTCTCAAACAGAGCTGCACATAAAAATCATCTGATGCTCAGCCTCCTTCCTAGCAAGTCAAATGAGAATATATGAGAGAAGAGCTCAAGCATATTTTAAAATCTCCCAGGTGATTCTTACTCCCAGCTGGCTGATAAACTCTGCACTAAAGCTTTATAATCAGTCTACTTTACAATCAGTCACAATCAGATGGGAGGAAAGACTCCTGAGCTACAGACTCTGGGACCCAAGTGAGCACATTAGGAAACAAACAGGATGAGGCATCTGGTGTTAGTGCAGATGCAGAGTCAAAGACAGAACTACAGGAAAGAAAGAAGGAAGAAAGAACCCTGACCTCAGGCAAGGTGGCTGACACAGACAGCCTGATCACAAAGTCTAATTCCAAAACACTAAAGCTAACACCTCAGCAATAACACCTCACCTCTCCCTAATTCATTTGTTCCAGAAACTCAGAGTAAATAATTATCTGCATTAATCTGCATGTAAAACTGGCTCCAAATAGGAAAAGGAGTATGTCAAGGCTGTATATTGTCACCCTGCTTATTTAACTTCTATGCAGAGTACATCATGAGAAATGCTGGGCTGTAAGAAGCACAAGCTGGAATCAAGATTGCCAGAAGAAATATCAATAACCTCAGATATGCAGATGACACCAACCTTATGGCAGAAAGTGAAGAAGAACTAAAAAGCCTCTTAATGAAAGTGAAAGAAGAGAGTGAAAAAGTTGGCTTAAACCTCAACATTCAGAAAACAAAGATCATGGCATCTGGTCCCATCATTTCATGGGAAATGGATGGGGAAACAGTGGAAACAGTATCAGACTTTATTTTGGGGGGGCTCCAAAATCACTGCAGCCATGAAATTAGAAAACGCTTACTCCTTGGAAGGAAAGTTATGACCAACCTAGAGAGCATATTGAAAAGCAGAGACATTACTTTGGCAACAAAGGTCCGTCTAGTCAAGGCTATAGTTTTTCCAGTGGTCATGTATGTATGTGAGAGTTGGGCTGTGAAGAAGGCTGAGCGCTGAAGAATTGATGCTTTTGAAGTGTGGTGTTGGAGAAGACTCTTGAGAGTCCCTTGGACTGCAAGGAAATCCAACCAGTACATTCTAAAGGAGATCAGCCCTGGGATTTCTTTNACCTTCATATAAGAAAAACAAAATAATACAAACAAGAAACAGCAGCTTTGAAAATTAAGCAATATAGTAGAAAAGAAAGCTAATTATTTTATTAAAAATTGCTCAATAGAGTAGCAACCTTATACAAATAGGTACTTTTTAATATTGATTTTTGAAAGCACGATATCCCATGTAGCTTTTGATGGGAGCATCATGATATCTATGTGTTATATTCTTTTCTCAGAACAACATATTCTTCCCTGCTTATTCATCTTCTTTGGTGGTCTCAGAAAAGTTTTGCAATATTGTCGCTAGTGACTTCTTGTTAAATGTATGACTTTTACTCTCCTTGCTGTTATTCAGTCACTTAGCTGTGTCCGACTCTTTCCAACCCCATGAACGGCAGCTTTTGCCCTCATTAATGGATAGTTTTTTCTTTTTAAATTTTTTTTTAAATTAATTACTTATTTCCTGGCTGCGCTGGGTCTTCGTTGCTGCTTGTGGGCTTCTCGTGGTGGTGGCTTCTCTTGTTAAGAGCACAGGCTCTAGGTCTGCACGCTCAGACAGCTGTGTTACGCGGGGCTCCATAGTTGTGACACTCGGGCTCTAGAGTGCAGGCTTGGTGGCCCCTGGGCTTAGTTGCATGTGGGATCTTCCTGGATCAGGGTTCAAACCCATGTCGCTTGCGCTGACAGCCAGACTCAACCATTGCACCATCAGGGAAGTCCTTCTTTTTCTATTACTGCTTTTTCTTATAGGCTTTCACAGTTAAGTCTGCCAGAGACAAATGATGCTGCCTCCCATATGGTCTTAAATTGCCTAAGAGGCAAATTTTCAATGTCTCATTTTGGTTTCAGTTAAACCCAACTTCTGCAAAGTTTGCTTGTCACCAAACAAACTAGTGGCTAGAAGAGAGGCATTGTGGAGACTGGGGTGAGGAAATGTAGATAGCACTTATGGGTGTGCCTTCTAGGGGGCTCTGCTTCTCTGTCTAGAAAAGTGTCCCATATGAAAAGAGAAGAGATCGGCTTAGCAGTCAGCTGAGGGAACACATATTGCATTACCCTTATAATGTAGGTCATGATCAAGTGCTGGAATTTAAACCAAGAATGGCCTCTCACCTATACAGCTGTAAAGAAATGACAACCGTAAATATGAACATCTTAAAATGTTTCTACTTCTGGAAATGCTGAGGATACTTCATTTCTTTATGTCCACTCAGTCGTAAGTGAGTTTCATGATATTGGGTCTCATGGTCTAGGCTCCTGTTTACTACGGAGAAGGTGATGGCACCCCACTCCAGTACTCTTGCCTGGAAAATCCCATGGACAGAGGAGCCAGAAAGGCTGCAGTCCATGGGGTCAGGAAGAGTCGGACACGACTGAGCGACTTCACTTTCACTTTTCACTTTCATGCATTGGAGAAAGAAATGGCAACCCACTCCAGTGTTCTTGCCTGGAGAATCCCAGGGACGGGGGAGCCTGGTGGGCTGCTGTCTATGGGGTCGTACAGAGTTGGACACAACTGAAGTGACTTAGCAGCAGCAGCAACCTGTTTACTAAACTGTATTTGCTCATATATATACAGTTAAGTATATGAATAACTGTATTTGTAGTTCACAGTTTAAGACGGTAGTGTTGGAGAAGACTCTTGAGAGACCCTTGGGCAGCAAGGAGATCAAACCAGTCAACCCCAAAGGAAATCAACCTGAATATTCATTGGAAAGATTGATGCTGAAGTTGAAGGCCTATTTACTGTGGCCACCTGAAACGAAGTGCCGAGTCATTGGAAAAGACCTCGATGCTGGGAAAGATAGAAGGTAATAGGAGAAGGGGACGACAGAAGACGAGCTGACTGGATGGCATCACCAACTCAATGGCCATGAGTTTGAGCAAGCTCTGGGAGATGGTGAAGGACAGGGAAGCTTGTGCTGCAGTCCATGGGCTCTCAAAGAATCAGATACCCCTGAGCGACTGAACAAACAAATATGCTCATAAAACCAACTGTGAATTTGACCCACTGATGTGGCAGTGACATTCCTTGGCATTGCCTTTCTATGGGATTGGAATGAAAACTGACCTTTTCCAGTCCTGTAGCCACTGCTGAGTTTTCCACATTTGCTGACATATTGAGTGCAGCACTTTAATAGCATATCTTTTAGGATTTTAAATAGCTCAGCTAGAATTCCACTTCAATTTTTAAAAAAGGCCAAAAATATGCAAAAGGATATAAAAGTGTGCTTGAGAGCTCACAAAGGTTGGAAATTTACATGTTTATGGCCACAATCCCAGGGGAACCACGAATGCCTGTGGGAGAAGAAGAAAGAGAATAGACACAGTGGGGATGGTGTGGGTAGATAGCTTCTCAGAAATTCTACATAATGCTCCTTATTCAAATATTCCATATAATAATTTCACTAAAGTGAGATGTAAATGGAATTTCTTTTCCCTCATCCCTGCCCCACCACCATGACTCTGAGTGTGCCTTTTGAAGACTTTAGTCTGCCAGAGACAAATGATGCTGCCTTCCTTTTTTTATCCTATTAGCTAGAAAGGAAAGTATTTTATAATACATCACAATTCATGTAAACGTGGTTTATGCAAAGATTTACGTCAATATCCTTCCTCTTCAAACACAGCCCTGGCCTAATATCCACTTCCCAAATATCTCCTCTCTTCCTGCTGCTGCTGCTAAGTCACCTCAGTCATGTCCTACTCTGCACAGTCCCATAGACAGCAGCCCACCAGGCTCCCCCGTCCCTGGAATTCTCCAGGGAAGAACACTGGAGTGGGTTGCCATTTCCTTCTCCAAAGCATGAAAGTGAAAAGTGAAAGTGGAGTCACTCAGTCGTGTCCGACTCTTCCTGACCCCATGAACTGCAGCCCACCAGGCTCCTCTATCCATGGGATTTTCCAGGCAAGAGTACTGGAGTGGGGTGCCGTTGCCTTCTCCTTCTCTCTTCCTACAAGAGTCAAATAGATTATTAGTTTCTCTGAGGTTTTTCAATAGTGATATAGTTTTTGATCAATCCTCCAACAATCTTCATGTAAGATGTAAAGATCATAAGAAACTATTAATAAGGAAGTGAATCAAAGGAATGTAGGTTAAGGCTCTCAATGGTGAAGGCAGTTTTCACTAAGACTATATTTTACAGGGTACTTTCTGAACATATGAATCCAACATATCAGTAATAACATTGTAGAAGCGTCTCAAAAAGAAAAAAAAAAAGCATTTAGGAAACCCATTGCAGTAAGAAGGATCTGCAATTGGCAAAATAGTGAGAACTGTGTCCAGCTCTCGGTCAAACAGAATGAGGGCTCCTGTTTCNAAAGGCAGACGGGACTTTATGGTGTCTGCATTTGTCTTGGAAGTGAGCTGTACATTTGAATAGTGAATTTCACCTTCGTTCTGACTGTAAATTGACAATCCCTTGTCACCTCACAGCCAAGCAGTAATGTCAGTGGTATATGCAAGGTATTTGAGAAATACAAGGCTGGAAAAAAAGCCTTCTCAAAAGTCTATGCTTGTGACTTCCCTGATGGTCCAGTGGTAAAGACTACCTTGCAATTCAGGGGACATGGGTTCAATCACTGGTGGGGGAATTAAGATCCCACATGCCATGAAGCAGCTAAGCCCATGAACCACAACTACTGAGTCCATGCACTCCACAACCCTTGTGCCACAACTAGAGAGTCCATGTGTCACAACAAAATATCACACATGAAGCAGTGAAGATCCCATGTGCCACAACTAAGACCCCACAGAGTCTAATACATAAATACATTTTTCTAAGTCTATGACTGCCTCATATGCTTGCAGCCTGGAGGAGGGACCTTCACAAACATATCTACCCTTTCCATACCAGATGCTCAGGCTGTCACCTTCAAAAACTTGTCTCATCAGTCTTTCAAACTCCATTGCTAGGGTTTTTTTTTTTTTTAAAGAATTTTTAATGTGGACCATTTTTATTGAATTTGTTACTATATTGTTTTATGTTTTGGTTTTTTGGCCATGAAACATGTAGGATCTTAGCTCCCCAACCAGGGATTGAACCCATACCCTCTGTGTTGGAAAGTGAAGTCTTAACCACTGGACCACCAGGAAAGTCCCACCAAGGTATTTTAAAGAAGTAAACTTTTCCAGGTTTATGACAGCTTGTATTCAGCTTTCTGAAGGACAAAGAATCTCTCCTTTTCAGCCCCAAAGATCTGAATGGGTCTAAGGAAAACAGATGTTCTTTTTATTCACTGTAGTAATCCATGGGGTAGGGAGTGAGAAAACCAATTTACATATTATAAAAGAGTAGTTGAGACATCATTTTTTTAATGTGATTATGGTTCTAAGAACACTCTCATTGCTAATTGGGCCGTTCACTACCATGTCCTAAAAGCTCATGACTTACAGATCCCTTGACCTTCTAGACTCAGAANATATTATAAAAGAGTAGTTGAGACATCATTTTTTTAATGTGATTATGGTTCTAAGAACACTCTCATTGCTAATTGGGCCGTTCACTACCATGTCCTAAAAGCTCATGACTTACAGATCCCTTGACCTTCTAGACTCAGAAAGAAGAAAACCAGGTTGGCAGGAGTAGGAGAAGGAAAACTGTGTACCTGATTGACGTGGTTAGTTGAATCTGGGCTCTAGACCTGTGCATGTCTCTTGTCCAGACTTTGCCCGCTTAACAGATATTAGATCTACAGGTCCTAAAGCACAGCCTCTGTGTTTAAGTGTCTAGATGACTCTACAAGTAAAGTGATTCCAGTTCACTTGACAAACTTCTCAAAAATATCAGAGACATCATTTTCATAGTCTACTAATATTTTATTTTGAACTTCAACAGCTTGACAAACACCCTCCCCACCACTCACCCCACTCACCCACCCCCAACCCACTCTGGTTACCATCAGTCTCCCGATAAAGAATCAGTGTTCACCTGAACTCCAGCCACACCCTAGGTGTTTTGAAAGGCAAGGCATCTCTTAACAGTCCAGCCTGACACACTCATATATATTGGGACAGATTCCTCAACTCTTAGACTGATCCAGGCCCATGTACATTATTGACCAGAGACTGTATTTTGAACTTATTTCTTGCACTAATCAACTAAACCAGAGAATCTATGTTACTCATTATGAGGGGAAACTTGAAGTAGTAAGCAGTTTTGAGGCAATGAAGCATTGGATAAAAGAAGCTTAATATGCCTTGAATATCAAGTTGTTGTTCAGTCACTAAGATATGTCTGACTCTTCATGACACCATGGTCTACAGAATGCCAGGCTGTCCTCCACTATCTTCCGGAGTTTGCTCAAATTCATGTCCATTGAGTTGGTGATGCTATCCAACCCTCTCATCCTCTGCCACCTTCTCTTCCTTTTGCCCTCAATCTTTTGGGTCTTTTTCAATCAGTCTGCTCTTCGCATCAGGTGGCCAAAGTATTGGAGCTTCAGGTTCAGTCTTTCCAATGAATATTCAGGGTTGATTTTCTTTAGGACTAACTGATTATCACAACGCAAACTAGAACTATCATCTCCTGCAAGCCACACCACTAGTATATCCCTCCATGAATCTGCTCTTAAGGAAAACGAAATATAAGAGCATACTGGAGTTTCCACTGTGCAAAGGAGATTCAGCCTGTGATACCCAGATGTACGCTAGATCAATTCATTCAAATTCTATGAGAGAGGATCTGTGACCCAAACATCAGTATCTTTAAAGGTCTCCAGATGATGCCAGGATACAGCCAACTTGGGGGCTAGTACTATAGAGCAGTGATTCTCAAGGCAGTCCCCTCCACTCTCTGCCAAGAGGATATTTGACAACACAGGAGGCATTTTTGGTTTTCAAAAACATCTAAAGATCTGGGTGGCTCTAGGTAATGCTGCTAAACTTTCTGCGATGCACAAGACAGTCTCTTAACAACAAAGAATTATACTGCACCTAGTATGAGTAGTTTTAACAAAATAAATGTTTAAACCTAAATAAAATAGTGCAGAGGTTAGAAATTCTATTGCAGAGCCTTGCCCTTGAAACAGGGATCTGTAGACTTTGGGAGTTTGTTGGAAAAGCTGAATCTAGGACCCATCCAAACCTAGTAAATAAGAATCCATACTTGAACAAATGATTTGGATGTACAATAAAGTTCTAGAAACCCTGCTTCACAGCAGTGGTCTCAAACAGAGCTGCACATAAAAATCATCTGATGCTCAGCCTCCTTCCTAGCAAGTCAAATGAGAATATATGAGAGAAGAGCTCAAGCATATTTTAAAATCTCCCAGGTGATTCTTACTCCCAGCTGGCTGATAAACTCTGCACTAAAGCTTTATAATCAGTCTACTTTACAATCAGTCACAATCAGATGGGAGGAAAGACTCCTGAGCTACAGACTCTGGGACCCAAGTGAGCACATTAGGAAACAAACAGGATGAGGCATCTGGTGTTAGTGCAGATGCAGAGTCAAAGACAGAACTACAGGAAAGAAAGAAGGAAGAAAGAACCCTGACCTCAGGCAAGGTGGCTGACACAGACAGCCTGATCACAAAGTCTAATTCCAAAACACTAAAGCTAACACCTCAGCAATAACACCTCACCTCTCCCTAATTCATTTGTTCCAGAAACTCAGAGTAAATAATTATCTGCATTAATCTGCATGTAAAACTGGCTCCAAATAGGAAAAGGAGTATGTCAAGGCTGTATATTGTCACCCTGCTTATTTAACTTCTATGCAGAGTACATCATGAGAAATGCTGGGCTGTAAGAAGCACAAGCTGGAATCAAGATTGCCAGAAGAAATATCAATAACCTCAGATATGCAGATGACACCAACCTTATGGCAGAAAGTGAAGAAGAACTAAAAAGCCTCTTAATGAAAGTGAAAGAAGAGAGTGAAAAAGTTGGCTTAAACCTCAACATTCAGAAAACAAAGATCATGGCATCTGGTCCCATCATTTCATGGGAAATGGATGGGGAAACAGTGGAAACAGTATCAGACTTTATTTTGGGGGGGCTCCAAAATCACTGCAGCCATGAAATTAGAAAACGCTTACTCCTTGGAAGGAAAGTTATGACCAACCTAGAGAGCATATTGAAAAGCAGAGACATTACTTTGGCAACAAAGGTCCGTCTAGTCAAGGCTATAGTTTTTCCAGTGGTCATGTATGTATGTGAGAGTTGGGCTGTGAAGAAGGCTGAGCGCTGAAGAATTGATGCTTTTGAAGTGTGGTGTTGGAGAAGACTCTTGAGAGTCCCTTGGACTGCAAGGAAATCCAACCAGTACATTCTAAAGGAGATCAGCCCTGGGATTTCTTTGGAAGGAATGATGCTAAAGCTGAAACTCCAGTACTTTGGCCACCTCATGTGAAGAGTTGACTCATTGGAAAAGACTCTGATGCTGGGAGGGATTGGGGACAGGAGGAAAAGGGGATGACAGAGGATGAGATGGCTGGATGGCATCACTGACTCAATGGACTTGAGTCTGAGTGAACTCCAGGAGTTGGTGATGGACAGGGAGACCTGGTGTGCTGCGATTCATGGGGTCGCAAAGAGTCGGACACGACTGAGCGACTGAACTGAAGGCTTCCCAAGTGGTTCAGCTGGTAAAGAATCTGCCTGTAATTCAGGAGACACAGTTTCGATCCAAGGAGGATATGGTAACCCACTCTGGCATTCTTGCTTGGAGAATTCCATGGACAGAGAAGCCTGGTGTGCTACAGTCCATGGAGCTGCAAATAGTCGGACAAGAATGAGTGACTAACACTTTCACTTTCAAGAAAGGATCATACTGTACGCTACTCTGGGAAAGGGAGGAGGGACAATACCAATTGTTTGTCTGATGACTAAAGGTGTTGAACATTTGTTATTTATCTGTTGGCAAGGTACCTAAAGTCTTTTATGAAATATTTCACTTTTTATTATTATTGACATCTTTGTCTATTTATTACTGACTTATTGGAATTCTTGAAATAGTTTGGATGCAGTTTAGCAGATATATGATGCAAGTATTTTCCCCTATTATGTAGCTTGCATTTCAATGGTAATTCTTAAGAAGTTTTCAATTTCCATGAAATGCAATTAACCAATCTTTAAAAATCAGTCTTTTATGGTTAGTGATTTTGCATTCAAAGTCACTGCTACCTCAGATTCAAGGATATTGTCCTGTTTTCTTCTACACGCTTCACAGTTTTAGCTAATAAATTTGAGACACTTTTGAATTAATTTTTGTATACATTAGGAGTCAGGATTCATTTTTCTGCACAGATATTAACCTATATTGTACCACATATTGAAAAGATCAATCTTCCCATGTTAAATTATAGGTATCTATATTGAAGATCAATTGACAGAATAAAAGTAGTTCTATTTCTAGACTGCTCTGTTCCTTTTATTGATTTGTTTAAAGCTGGCTTAAAACTCAACATTAAGAAAACTAAGATCATGGCATCCAGTCCTATCACTTCATGGCAAAGAGATGGGGAAACAATGGAAACAGTGAGAGAGTTTATTTAGGGGGGCTCCAAAATCACTGCAGATCATGATTGCAGTCATAAAATTAAAAGATGCTTGCTCTTTGGAAGAAAAGCTATGACCAACCTAGAGAGCATATTAAAAATCAGAGACATTACTTTGCCAACAGAGATCTGTCTGGTCAAAGCTATGGTTTTTCCATTAGTCATGAATGAATGTGAGAGTTGGACAATAAAGAAAGCTGAGTGCAGAAGAATTGATGCTTTTGAACTGTGGTTTTGGAAAAGACTCTTGAGAGTCCCTTGGACTGCAAGGAGATCCAACCAGTCCATCTTAAAGGAAATCAGTCCTGAATATTCATCGGAAGGACTGGTGCTGAAGCTGAAACTCCAATCCTTTGGCTACGTGATGGGAAGAACTGACTCATTTGAAAAGACCCTGATGCTAGGTAAGATTGAAGGTGGGAGGAGAAGGGGATAACAGAAGATGAGATGGTTGGGTGGCATCACTAAATCAGTGGACATGGGTTTGAGTAAGCTCCAGGAGCTGGTGATGGACAAGGAAGCCTGGCATGCAGCACTCCATGGGGTCACAGTCAGACAATACTGAGTGACTGAACTGAACTGAATCTTATGCTAATACTAAGTTGTCTTTTTTATTGTAATAATATACTTTAATCCAATATATACAAAATACTATCATTTCAACATACAAGGGGCTGTTGTTCAGCTGCTAAGTCCTGTCCAACTCTTTGGTACCCCACAGACTATAGCACACCAGTCTTCCCTGTCCTTCACAATCTTCTAGAGCTTGCTCAAACTCATGCCCATTGAATCAGTAATGCTATCTAACCATCTCATCCTCTGTCATCCCCTTCTCCTCCTGCCTTCAGTCTTTCCCAGCATCAGGGTCATCTCCAATGAGTCAGCTCTTCACATCAGGTGGCCAAAATATTGGCACTTCAGCTTCAGCATCAGTCCTTCCAGTGAAAATTCAGGATTGATTTCCTTTGGGATTGACTAGTGTGATCTCCTTGCAGTCCAAGGGACTCTCAAGAGTCTTCTCCAAAACCACAGTTCAAAAGCATCAATTCTTCAGCTCTCAGCCTTCTTCATGGTCCATCTCTCACATCTTTAATGACTACTGGAAAAACTATAGCTTTGACTATCCAGACCTTTGTCAGCAAAGTGATGTCTATGCTTTTTCATACACTGTCTAAGTTTGTCATAGCTTTTCTTCCAAGAAGCAAATGTCTTTTAATTTCATGGCTGTAGTCATTGTGTGCAGTGATTTTGGAGCCCAAGAAAATAAAATGTGTTACAGCTTCCACATTCTCCCCTTCTATTTGCCATGAAGTGATGGGATCAGATGCCATGATCTTAATTTTTTTAATATTGAGTTTAAGCCAACTTTTTCACTCTCCTCTTCAACTCTCATCAAGAGGTTCTTTAGTTCCTCTTCACTTTCTGCTATTAGAGTGGTATCATCTGCATATCTGAGGTTGTTGATATTTTTCCTGGCAATCTTGATTCCAGCTTGTAACTCAACCAGCCCTGCACTTCGCATTATGTTTTCTGCATATAAATTAAATAAGCAGGGAGACTATACAACTTGCCATAGTCCTTTCCCAATTTTGAATNGAAAAAGTTGGCTTAAAGCTCAACATTCAGAAAACGAAGATCATGGCATCCGGTCCCATCACTTCATGGGAAATAGATGGGGAAACAGTGGAAACAGTGTCAGACTTTATTTTTTTGGGCTCCAAAATCACTGCAGATGGTGACTGCAGCCATGAAATTAAAAGACGCTTACTCCTTGGAAGAAAAGTTATGACCAACCTAGATAGCATATTGAAAAGCAGAGACATTACTTTGCCGACTAAGGTCCGTCTAGTCAAGGCTATGGTTTTTCCAGTGGTCATGTATGGATGTGAGAGTTGCACTGTGAAGAAGGCTGAGCGCCGAAGAATTGATGCTTTTGAAGTGTGGTGTTGGAGAAGACTCTTGAGAGTCCCTTGGACTGCAAGGAGATCCAACCAGTACATTCTAAAGGAGATCAGCCCTGGGATTTCTTTGGAAGGAATGATGCTAAAGCTGAAACTCCAGTACTTTGGCCACCTCATGTGAAGAGTTGACTCATTGGAAAAGACTCTGATGCTGGGAGGGATTGGGGACAGGAGGAAAAGGGGATGACAGAGGATGAGATGGCTGGATGGCATCACTGACTCAATGGACTTGAGTCTGAGTGAACTCCAGGAGTTGGTGATGGACAGGGAGACCTGGTGTGCTGCGATTCATGGGGTCGCAAAGAGTCGGACACGACTGAGCGACTGAACTGAAGGCTTCCCAAGTGGTTCAGCTGGTAAAGAATCTGCCTGTAATTCAGGAGACACAGTTTCGATCCAAGGAGGATATGGTAACCCACTCTGGCATTCTTGCTTGGAGAATTCCATGGACAGAGAAGCCTGGTGTGCTACAGTCCATGGAGCTGCAAATAGTCGGACAAGAATGAGTGACTAACACTTTCACTTTCAAGAAAGGATCATACTGTACGCTACTCTGGGAAAGGGAGGAGGGACAATACCAATTGTTTGTCTCTGATGACTAAAGGTGTTGAACATTTGTTATTTATCTGTTGGCAAGGTACCTAAAGTCTTTTATGAAATATTTCACTTTTTATTATTATTGACATCTTTGTCTATTTATTACTGACTTATTGGAATTCTTGAAATAGTTTGGATGCAGTTTAGCAGATATATGATGCAAGTATTTTCCCCTATTATGTAGCTTGCATTTCAATGGTATTTCTTAAGAAGTTTTCAATTTCCATGAAATGCAATTAACCAATCTTTAAAAATCAGTCTTTTATGGTTAGTGATTTTGCATTCAAAGTCACTGCTACCTCAGATTCAAGGATATTGTCCTGTTTTCTTCTACACGCTTCACAGTTTTAGCTAATAAATTTGAGACACTTTTGAATTAATTTTTGTATACATTAGGAGTCAGGATTCATTTTTCTGCACAGATATTAACCTATATAGTACCACATATTGAAAAGATCAATCTTCCCATGTTAAATTATAGGTATCTATATTGAAGATCAATTGACAGAATAAAAGTAGTTCTATTTCTAGACTGCTCTGTTCCTTTTATTGATTTGTTTAAAGCTGGCTTAAAACTCAACATTAAGAAAACTAAGATCATGGCATCCAGTCCTATCACTTCATGGCAAAGAGATGGGGAAACAATGGAAACAGTGAGAGAGTTTATTTAGGGGGGCTCCAAAATCACTGCAGATCATGATTGCAGTCATAAAATTAAAAGATGCTTGCTCTTTGGAAGAAAAGCTATGACCAACCTAGAGAGCATATTAAAAATCAGAGACATTACTTTGCCAACAGAGATCTGTCTGGTCAAAGCTATGGTTTTTCCATTAGTCATGAATGAATGTGAGAGTTGGACAATAAAGAAAGCTGAGTGCAGAAGAATTGATGCTTTTGAACTGTGGTTTTGGAAAAGACTCTT
The DNA here is from genome assembly GCA_006410735.1 of Raphicerus campestris. Classification (NCBI taxonomy): domain Eukaryota; kingdom Metazoa; phylum Chordata; class Mammalia; order Artiodactyla; family Bovidae; genus Raphicerus; species Raphicerus campestris. The sequence goes on from SJYW01012700.1 coordinate 425,324, forward strand.
GAGAGTCCCTTGGACTGCAAGGAGATCCAACCAGTCCATCTTAAAGGAAATCAGTCCTGAATATTCATCGGAAGGACTGGTGCTGAAGCTGAAACTCCAATCCTTTGGCTACGTGATGGGAAGAACTGACTCATTTGAAAAGACCCTGATGCTAGGTAAGATTGAAGGTGGGAGGAGAAGGGGATAACAGAAGATGAGATGGTTGGGTGGCATCACTAAATCAGTGGACATGGGTTTGAGTAAGCTCCAGGAGCTGGTGATGGACAAGGAAGCCTGGCATGCAGCACTCCATGGGGTCACAGTCAGACAATACTGAGTGACTGAACTGAACTGAATCTTATGCTAATACTAAGTTGTCTTTTTTATTGTAATAATATACTTTAATCCAATATATACAAAATACTATCATTTCAACATACAAGGGGCTGTTGTTCAGCTGCTAAGTCCTGTCCAACTCTTTGGTACCCCACAGACTATAGCACACCAGTCTTCCCTGTCCTTCACAATCTTCTAGAGCTTGCTCAAACTCATGCCCATTGAATCAGTAATGCTATCTAACCATCTCATCCTCTGTCATCCCCTTCTCCTCCTGCCTTCAGTCTTTCCCAGCATCAGGGTCATCTCCAATGAGTCAGCTCTTCGCATCAGGTGGCCAAAATATTGGCACTTCAGCTTCAGCATCAGTCCTTCCAGTGAAAATTCAGGATTGATTTCCTTTGGGATTGACTAGTGTGATCTCCTTGCAGTCCAAGGGACTCTCAAGAGTCTTCTCCAAAACCACAGTTCAAAAGCATCAATTCTTCAGCTCTCAGCCTTCTTCATGGTCCATCTCTCACATCTTTAATGACTACTGGAAAAACTATAGCTTTGACTATCCAGACCTTTGTCAGCAAAGTGATGTCTATGCTTTTTCATACACTGTCTAAGTTTGTCATAGCTTTTCTTCCAAGAAGCAAATGTCTTTTAATTTCATGGCTGTAGTCATTGTGTGCAGTGATTTTGGAGCCCAAGAAAATAAAATGTGTTACAGCTTCCACATTCTCCCCTTCTATTTGCCATGAAGTGATGGGACCAGATGCCATGATCTTAATTTTTTTAATATTGAGTTTAAGCCAACTTTTTCACTCTCCTCTTCAACTCTCATCAAGAGGTTCTTTAGTTCCTCTTCACTTTCTGCTATTAGAGTGGTATCATCTGCATATCTGAGGTTGTTGATATTTTTCCTGGCAATCTTGATTCCAGCTTGTAACTCAACCAGCCCTGCACTTCGCATTATGTTTTCTGCATATAAATTAAATAAGCAGGGAGACTATACAACTTGCCATAGTCCTTTCCCAATTTTGAATCAGTCACCTGTTCCATGTCTGGTTCTAATTATTGCTTCTTGACTTGTAAACAGGTTTCTCAGGAGACAGGTAGGGTGGTCTGGTATTCCCATCTCTTTAAGAATTTTCCAGTTTGTTGTGATCCACACAGTCAAAGGCTTTGGCATAGTCAATGAAGCAGAAGTAGATGTTTTTTCTGGAATTCCTTTGCTTTTCCTGTGATCCAACCGATGTTGGCAATTTGATCTCTGGTCCCTCTGCCTTTTCTAAACCCAGCTTGTATATCTGGAAGCTCTCAGCTCACACACTGTTGAAGTCTGTGCTGTGCTGTGTGCTAAGTCACTTTAGTCATGTCCAACTCTTTGTGACCTCATGGACTATAGCCAGGCTTCTCTGTCCATGGGGATTCTCCAGGCAAGATTACTGGAGTGGGTTGCCATTTCCTACTCCAGGGGATTTCTCCACCCAGGGTTCAAACTGGTGTCTTTTATGTCTCTTATGTTGGCAGGCAGGTTCTTTTCCACTACCAGCACCTGGGAAACACTTGTTGAAGCCTAGCTTGAAGGATTTTGAGCATAAACTTGCTTGCATGTGAAATGACTGCAACTGTGTGTCAGTTTGAACATTCTTTGGCATTGCATTCCTTTGGGGTTGAAACGAAAACTGACATTTTCCAATCCTGTGGCCACTGCTGAGTTTTCCAAATTTGCTGGTATATTGAGTGCAGCACTTTAACAGCATCAACTTTTAGGATCTGAAATAGCTCAACTGGAATTCCATTACCTCAACTAGCTTTGTTCATGGTATTGCTTCCGAAGGCCCACTTCACTTCACATTCAAGGATGTCTGACTCTAGCTGAATGACCACACTATCATGGTTATCTGAGTCATTAAGACTTTTTTTTTGTATAGTTCTGTGTATTCTTGTCACCTTCTTAATCTCTTCTGCTTCTGTTAGGCTTACCATTTCTGTCCTTTATTGTGCCTATCCTGGCATGAAAATGTCCCTTGATACCTCCAATTTCCTTGAAGAATATTTGTCATTATAGAGTGGCTCTCATTTGAGAATACTTGCTACGTTCCAGGCACCGGACTGTATTTAAACCTTATTATTTATATGTATTTATTTCATTTTATCCATATTAACTATCATGTAATTGTTTTCATCCTGTTTTTATGATAAAATACCCTAAAGCTATATTTTGAGTGACTTGCCCACGATGACAGGTAACAAAATCAAAAATATTATTGAATACTTATTCATTTGATTGCAAAGCCCATCTTCTTTTTTACCTTACTACTGTGAATTCTGTTGTTATTGTGACACATCTTTACTGCAAGATGGTAGCGGTTGAGATTTTTAGCAAAATTTCACTAATCATAATAACTAGGGTTGGATCAGGACAAAATAGTTGAAAATCAGAACTGAAGAATTTGAAAATACACAGCTTCTTAGAGAATGTTATAAATATTAATTAGGAGTAACACGAGTTCTACCTAAGTAATTTCTTAGAGGGAGATCAAAGATGTAAGTTACAATGACACATTCCATTTACACTGCCAATTTTAGGTATTAAATCTATAGCAGGAAATTTTTAGAAAAATTATTGGGCAAAATTAATATTTTCAAGTATAATTTTTATTTCCACCATTAACTTATGAAAAGGGTATTTTATTTTCCTCTTAGACAAAGGTGGCAATTGGTTTTTGTCAAAGTGGTATACCATTCCTCTATCTGAGTCTAATTCACTAATAATTTTACTTTATGTTAAAATGATGACCTGAAGACAGAAGCAAGTAGAACAAAATTCATTGCATCATAGCAGAGAAAGAAAATACAGAGTCAAGTTAAATGCAGAGAGCCCATCTTCTCTTAGTGAGTGACATTGCCTTGCTTGGACTTTCCCTGCATCCCACAGAATGTGAGATCTGAGACTGGTCTTCAACTTTCCACCCAAGATACAATTCTGATCTTGAGATTTAACATCCTTAATTTGAGTTGTATTTTTTAACTATAATATTAGTAGCTGAAATTCTGATGCACCATCAAGAAAACTTCTGACTGTTTGCTAAATCATAAGTGATTTCTATAAAATATTAAGCAGGTAAATCTGGATACTGAAAAAAAAAAGAGAAGGAGAGAAATATGTTATTTATTATATAGAAAGGAGGATGCTGTGTGGTAAAAAGAGCATATCTCAAGTAGAACCTGAAAATTTCTCCTGATCCATCCATAACAGAATAGAATAAAAAGAATGATAAAACCACCTATAGGGTCAAATATCTATCCTAATTATGTTAGGACATTGTATTCTGAAGTCATAAAGGTCACCACTCTCTACTCATTGTTTGCCCTTGTCACTTTTCAGCTCTGCACTCATCAGTTGTGTGGCCTTGCAAATACTTTCACCTTTCTGAAATGCAGTCCTCCTTGTCAAATGGAGATGATATTAATATTAATATATTACAAGTATTTTCCACAGTTTATTGTGATCCGCACAGTCAAAGGCTTTGGCATAGTCAATAAAGCAGAAATAGATGTTTTTCTGGAACTCTCTTGCTTTTTCAATAATCCAGCAGATGTTGGCAATTTGATCTCTGGTTCCTCTGCCTTTTCTAAAACCAGCTTGAACATCTGAAAGCTCATGGTTNAACTTATTGGTCCAGGCTCACCCAGGTTATCTAGAATAACCTCTCCTACCTAATGTCAACTGATTATGGACTTTAATCACATGTACAGGATACCTTCAGAACAACACCTAGATAAGTATTTGAGTGAATAACTGAGGACCATAGCCTTGGCAACACCTGAAACTGATCCTTAAACTACTATAAGATTTAGGCTGTGTTGGTGATTTTGAGGACGATTTAAGAAACAGTGACTTTGTTCTCAACTACATTCTGTCAGGAATTATAATAGATGGTGGAGTGGGGTAATTCTATAATCAGCTGTCTAAGTAACTCTTACCTAGAAGGTACTGAGGCTAAAGCTGTAATTAGTAAAGAAGCAGAGGTCATTCATATTATCTAGGACAGAAGTATGCTTGGTCATTTTCACGATTTGGACACTGTTCATGTTCATGTTTTGTCTGTGTCATGATTTCTGAGGGTCCTTGTTTTCTGTTTTGATCCATGCTGGTCACAGGATGGCTGTCTGATGCTGTTGTACAACACTGCTTATATTCAACAAGAAAACACCAAAACCTACCTGTGAGTAGCAGGCCAGCCCCTGGCAACAACAAGGCCTAATTACAAGCAGCTCTAGTCACCAGGGCTTTTTCTGTCTCACTCTTCTTTATAGTCTTTGTCACTGTGAGATAAGATAGTGCTGAGAANACACCAAAACCTACCTGTGAGTAGCAGGCCAGCCCCTGGCAACAACAAGGCCTAATTACAAGCAGCTCTAGTCACCAGGGCTTTTTCTGTCTCACTCTTCTTTATAGTCTTTGTCACTGTGAGATAAGACAGTGCTGAGAAACTGAGGAACATCTAACAGGGACAGAGTGATTGATTCCAAATGGAGCCCCCATTAACTTGTGACTTCCATAACACACACACAAACATAAATTATTTTGAAAAAATAAGTTCCCCCTCTAGAAATTGTCTTTGACTTTAGCTCGGTCATTAGTCCCTCACAAATATCTGGAGTTTTAATATAGCAGGATAAATAATACTAAAATATAGAGTAAAGGAAGAAAGCTAATTTTCTAAGTCAGGACAATTCCCTGAATTCTACCCTCAATATCTGAGTTGACATACTTAATTATACAGCAAGTGAACAAGGATGTCCTTTAATGTAATAAATGACCCCCAAATTCCTTTAAATGTAGGTAGGTTCACCAAAATATAGAACATAAAGAATACTCAAGGCAGGGGAAAAATTCAAATGAAAGATCATGCGGTTACTTTAGGCAGCACTATGTGACCTTACAAGTCTTTTTATTCCCCTGAGTGCAAATATTGGAGCTTTTGAGAGCATGAGAAGAATAATTTACTCAACTGGATTCCTACAAGTAGAAAAGGCAAAAGTATTCCTTGCCTACCATTTGGCAGAAATCACTTAGATCAACTTAATATTTAGAGAATTCCATATGCACTATGGAAACAAAGAGAAAGACAGTTAACCTACATACAGAGTCAATGGAAAGGAGGGAATGGGACCTGCCAGGGAAGGGGACCAACTCACGGAAGGTTTTTTGGAAGCTATAGCCAAGAATATCCTGTTGGACATCAAATTAGCTGTATCTTCATCTATCCATGAGGCTGCTCAGAAATCCCCACCCCTCATCACCAGCAGGCATATACACATATATGAGAAGACTCTCATTTAATAATCTCTCTCCTTTCATAGACAGATCCCTCTTGTCCACTCTGAGTGGAGGCTGCATCAGAACCAGGGGATTTCCCAGTCCCTTCCAGGCCTCTAAGCACAAAGTCTTCATCTGGCAACTGAGGTGTCATCATAGAGGATTTTTCTGATTGGCCAAAACCTAACCTGACAGAGTGTGGCTTGGGTATCTTTAGAATACCCCCTCAACTCAGCCCATATCATTGCTCTGCAACTCAAAACAGCAACTGCTGAGACCACCTTGAGAACAGGATGATCCTGAACAGAGTCCTGATTCTGGGGGCCCTCGTCCTGACCACCATGATGAGTCCCTCTGGGGGTGAAGACATTGTGGGTGAGTGCACGGTTGAAGGATACAGAGACTGAAGTTAGGGAGCAGGGAATTAGAGGGCTTGGGGGGAACTGGCCTAGAAATAGAGACTCCTGGAAGCACTCTCAATATTAAGCAAATCTAAAAGTTACCGTCATTGCACCTTCAGGAAATCAGAGTCCAGACCCACTCTGTCAGTTACCTGTGATGTTCCATGCTCTGTTTCTGATATTGGATCCAGTGAATACATTCTGGAGAGCTCTAGGGCATTCATTCACAATTGTCTCAAAGATTAGAGATGTTTTCACAAGTAAATATTTTGTTACAAAAAATTTCATGAGCTACTGCTCCCAAATTTTCTGTATAACTTTTGAAGCTTTTTATGTATTTCTCTTAAACTTTAGATTGGGGTATATAGTTCCATGAATTATGAATACTGTGTGGATATGAAGAAGAGTGACCTTTACTTGGTCTCAGATCTACATACATTTCTATGCTGGCATTCTGGCACAGCTAGGTGAGCAAGCCCAGCTGAGCATCTTAGACAAAGCATTTTACCACATGGTTCTCACTTAATCTCAGTTCCTTCATTTGTGTCACCTCACAAATAATCAAATGAATAAGGCATGTAGAAATGCTTTCCAAGTAATGAAGACACATAAATACCAATGATTATTCTTGTTTTTTAATTATTACTATCACAAGTATAACTTCATATTTTTCTAAAACAAAGTAGAGGATATATTTAATTTTATTTTAAATTAAGAACTTTTGGAAGAAAAATCTGGAGAAATAAATTATATTATTCTCAATTTGTCAGCCCAAATTGCCTATTTTCGGTTCATGTAATGAAAACCTGTATAGGGAAACTGGGCAAGCATAAGTTAATTACATGGTCCCTTAGGACCCTCTGCCTTGCTGTCCCCCCCTTTCCACCCTCTCTTCATACACTTCTTCATCTTCCTTTCCTTCCAGGATCCATCTCTGGCTCATATCTCTGTTGTTTCGTAGACAGGAAAAGTGGGTTTCTAAAAACCAAAGTAGAAAAGCCAAATGGTTTAAAGGGGAGGTGAAAGAAAGGTTACTCTAACCTTTAACAACTTTATTAACCACGGCAGCTACCACTCTAATTTTGTATGGTAGTGCAAGTTTCACCTGCTTCTCCGGAGCACTTCCAGTTTTCCTCTCTTCCTCATCGCACCAGAGCATCCTTGTCAGGCTTGATTTACACATTAGGCACAGTGGGCACAGTACCGAGGGCCTGCATTGCTTGTAGGGCTCATAAAAATTGTTTCTTTAAAAATTACAAGAAAAACGAACTTATAGAGTAGGGGGAAATGCTTTAAATTTTAATCCAAGCTGAATTATGTTTATCTTTGTATCATATGGCTATAAAATACATTTTTAATATTTTTATAAAAGGAGGTACTCACAAAAGCAACAATGCTTAAGGCTCATAAGCCATAATGTAGCTCTGGTCACTGCTGATTCTGACTTCCATATGGTTCTGCTCCCTACGTCTGTCAGTCTTCCCCCAAATCTCTGTAATTCTCAACGATAACAACTGATGTTTAATACACATTTTTGAGAACACAACAAGCTAAATTTGGGGGATTCAAAGATGAAAAGACATGATTTCTGTCCCCTAGAGGGTATACAGATTAGCGATGAAAAGAAATGGTGCAGGAAAGCAGAAGGACCACTGCTGAGCAGGACCATGGATCCAGCTGAGGCTAAAACTGTAAAAGTGAATTAGTTTCAACTGACACAGTGGAATGATGTTCTTCAGCAACAGTTGGTAGCACAAGACAAGTACCAGATGAAAAGTATATTACATATATTCCTGTCTGGAAAAGGAGTCAAGATGCATTGCAAAGATTAGGAGGCTTTGTTGCAAGGCTTTTTAACTAACTGGACAACTACCAACACAGAGCGAAGAAGCAGCGTACTGGGAATTTTGTCTAGAAACTGGGCCACAAATGAAGCCCACAGTGTTTGATAGTCAGTTTCTTCTTTCACTTGCTTAATGAGGATCTTTTCTCTATTTTTCCCTTTCTTGCTCCTCACTCCAACTCAGCTGACCACATTGGCGCCTATGGCATAAACGTCTACCACACATATGGTCCCTCTGGCTACTATACCCATGAATTTGATGGAGATGAAGAGTTCTACGTGGACCTGGAAAAGAGGGAGACTGTCTGGCGTCTGCCTGAGTTTAGTAAATTTACAAGTTTTGACCCTCAGGGTGCACTGAGAAACATAGCTACGGCGAAACATAATTTGGAGGTCATGATTAAAGAGTCCAACTCTACTGCTGCTACCAACAGTATGTGTTCACCATTCTGCCTCTCTTCATTAATCTACCCCTGCATACCAGCTTCACTCCCTTTTCCCCTAGGGATAGATACCCTTCACCACTCTGTAAAACTCTCTCCTTTCCAAGGAGTAACCATATTTTCTCATGGTAATAGCTGAACCTTCATCCTCTGCCTTCTTCCAACTCACATATTTCCATATGATAGAAAGATCCCTACTCCCATAATGCAATCTTTAAATATTTCATGAAGAGGCCCCACAGACCTCCCACTTGACAGGCAGGTCTTCAAAAGCAGAGGGACAGGGACAAAGCAGAAGCAACATACAGTGCCTCCCAAACAGAAGGGAAACAAGAGCCCCTCCTCTGTCAGACTGGCAACTGCTGGTGGGTGGGCTCCCCCAGGAGGCAGTGCAGAATCAGGGCCAAGCTTTTCCTGTTTCACATCTGTGCTGTTTCCTCACCACAGAGGTTCCTGAGGTGACTGTGTTTTCCAAGTCTCCCGTGATGCTGGGTCAGCCTAACACCCTCATCTGTCACGTGGACAACATCTTTCCTCCTGTGATCAGCATCACTTGGCTGAGGAATGGGCACTCAGTGATAGAAGGTGTTTCTGAGACCAGCTTCCTCTCCAAGGATGATCATTCCTTCTCCAAGATCAGTTACCTCACCTTCCTCCCTTCTGATGAGGATGTTTATGACTGCAAAGTGGAGCACTGGGGCCTAGAGGAGCCACTGCTAAAACACTGGGGTATGTATGAGCTCCACCCTTTTGGAACGTTCTTTTCTCTGTCAAGTCCAGAACACCCTGCCTGTTATCTGCTAAACTGCATGGCCCTAAACTTCACATTCCAAGGGTTTCTAATGACAGACCTCACTCTCTTCCCTAAGCCCCATACCCCTTCCTCACCCTATCCTACCCACATACACAGAAACATTCTTTATTCTGAGTTCCACAATTTCACTTTCACAGAACCTGAGATTCCAGCCCCTATGTCAGAGCTGACAGAGACTGTGGTCTGTGCCCTGGGGTTGACTGTGGGCCTCGTGGGCATCATGGTGGGCACTGTCCTCATCATCCGAGGTCTGCGCTCAGGTGGCCCCTCCAGACACCAGGGGCCATTGTGAGTCACACTCCAGAAGGAAGGTAAAAATTCCTGGGGACATAGTACAGACAAGGGAAAGTGGGAGGAGGCTGTGGACACAAATGTGGCTGAAAGTTGCTGGACTAGGAAACAGCATGGCAATGCACAGGAGCCCCCTGAGCCCACTCATCTCGTGTTTTTCTGTTGCAGGTGCACTGTCCATCCACAAGAACAGAAAAAATGGACTTGCTAGATGACCTAGAACTATTTTCTGGCAAGTCCATCATGTACCTTCTCTTCTCCTACCCTTCTCCTCATACTTCTTCTCTGGGACTTAAGGTGCTGTATCATCTTGGAGCTCACATACATTTAGGATTCTCCCCTGACCTTCTAATTTTTTCTTTTCTCAATTGTTACTTATTATGGGATCACTGAGATATCCCACCCAGCTACCTAATCCACCAATGACCTTAAACTAATATATCCATGGAAGAAATAAATGCCTTTATGAGGTCTTTACTGACTTTTTCCCATCTTTCATATCAGGGCTGATTAGAACCATGGCCTCTTCTGTTTCAGGCCCTTTTAATCTCATTTCCCAGATTATGTTTCACACCCAGTAACACAGGAGCAGCTTGTAGAGACTGATAGTATTTTGCTTTCTTAACTGGAGTTAATATTTCTGTTTTCCCTTTTTTTCCATCCTTAGCCACTGCCACCTACCCCCAAATTCAGATATCAATCAAGGTAATATATACTCTTTGCCTTTGGTGCAGATTTGTTAAAACAAAAATACAAAAACCAAGAAGTAAAGTGATACTTATTTTAATATCACTTTAAAATTTTGACAGAGAAATAAGTTGGGAAAAAGGAATTTTGAATCTCTAAAGTACCAGGAGTCAAAATAAGTTTTCAGAACTTTTAATTCTTAAAGAATTAGTGGTGATAAGAAAAACTTTCTTCTCCCCCTCTCACACTTGAAGAGATAAGAATTATCTGGATAATAAAAAATGTTTGTTAGGAAAACATTAAAATAAGACAATAAAGCAGGTATCTGAGAAGGACCAAATACTTTGTCCTTATTTAAGGTTAGAAACAATAGGAAAATGGATTAAAGTAGAAACCACAGACATATTTAAGAACACAGTTGTAGTTTGCTTCATGTCTTTATGCGAATCCCTGCTAGAAAACCATGTAGACTTTTCCTAACATGGCGTGTGTGGAACAATAGAGTGAATATGGCTCCAGGATGCTCTTAGGAAAATAAGCCTAAGTCAGGCTCACTGAATCTCTGTGCATCCCCATGTGCCCTGGAAATAACCAATCAGTATCCTCAGCTCCTGCCCCTCACCCCTCCTGGCAAAGGAAAATATAAGCTTACAAGAGAGAAATCTCTGGAGGAACAGCATAGATGAGATAATGGACCATATCCTCCTCTAGACTCACTGTCTCCTAGTGGAAGTCCTTGTAGTGAGGATGGATCAACAGATGAGATTCTCTGGCTGTCCTCAGACTGTCCAAGGCCTCACTCTTGGGAATGTATGTGACTTGACTTGGAGTCATTTTGCCATTGAAAATTATTTAGATTCATTGCCTCAGTCTTTCCACTCTGCGTTTACTAAGTCCAGACATTGCATTGCAAATTACTTTATGGAACAACTATGAAATGTATGAGACTGTCCTTGCCCAGGCCATCTGCATCAGTGAAGGTTAATATGTGATTGGAACACAAATCCATTCCCTGAGAGAATGTGTCTTCATTCTTTCCCTGCAAATAGGTTCATCATATCATTGTTCTAGATTCCATATATATATGTGTTAATATACTATATTTGTTTTTCTCTTTCTGACTTACCTTGTAAAGATTTTTTTTAATATATTTAAATCCAAAAAATAGAAAAAGTGTGTTTGGGGAAAAAGACACAATATGAACACAGCAACTGATAGAATACACTTTGGTGCAAAGAAACCTAAATCCAAATACAGGACTCAGCACTTTACAACTAGGATTTTAAATTATAACTAACATTAGGCAAAGTACCTACCATTTCTGAATTTTATTTTCCCATTCATAAAGTGTGGGTGGTAATAAATACTGTCTTTGCAGAGTTATTGACAGAATTTGAATAATCTTGTTATACAGAAAGTACTTTATACATAGTATAGAAATAAATAAGAAAACATTGCTAGTTATATCCATATTTCTTTAAAAGAATGGATTATGTTATATGAAAATTGTTTTTCTGAGCCCTCTAATGATTTAAGAGATTCAAATGGAGCTATAGATGAATTTCTTTTCATATGTTTTTGGAAAAATTTTTTTCCTCTCCAAAATAAGGTGGGAGTGGGATTGGGTTAGACTTAGAGAATAGACAGTGTATAGTGGTTAGTGACACATTACTGGTGAAGGGGTTGCTGAGAGAACTCAGGGAAAGTTGTAATATTTGACTTTGTGTTTTTACTCTCTAATAAAAAATATGTCTCCTCCTTATGGCCTGTGAACTTTTAGTCAAGCTATGGTATATGCAACAGATCTTTATCCATGCTTATTTGGAAGAGAAGCAAGGAGTAGAATTAAAAGCTGCCTGTGAGTTAGAAGCAAGAGAATAATTTAAAGTCCAGACAAGGAATTAGTAAATGCAGGGAATCTGAACCAGAACGGATCATGAAAATATAGGTAATAAAGCATAACAGATATTTAGGGCAATGAAACTACTCTGTATGATGCTACAATAGTACATACATGTCATACAAAGCCATAGAACATACATTAAGAGTGAATCCTAATGTAAACTATTGGCTTTGCATGCTAACAATGTGTCAATGTAGGTTCATCATTTGTAAGAAATGTACCACTATTAGGAGAGGTTTATAATAAGGAAGTTATAGTAAGGGCAGGAGATATGTAGAAATCTCTTCACCTTCCATTTAATTTTGCTATGAAACTGAACCTACTCTAAAATGAGTGATTAAATAAAATTAGATTGGTAATTATCATCCCAAATGTATAAAATAACAATTTTAATATGGAAAGAAATGTAGGTCACCTAAAAATACATAAATATGCTGAGAATTTCTTGGCAATAGAATTTCAAGTAAATGTTATGTAAGTATAATGATTCATCGGCTAACAACCCAGAATATTGGAGATAGTGTGTGTGTTTACATTAGATGTGTAATCATAATATAGGGTTATATTGTGTAGCATTACTATCAGTGTCCTGGAAAAAGACAAATGCTGTACTCCTTCCCCATGAGATACTAAGGAAAGCAAATTTCATGGTAGTTGCATTTTATTAAGGGATTCATTCATTAAGTCTTTGTGCAAGTTTAGCAGAAATAAAATTAATTCCAAAAAAATAAGAGCAAATATTTATTTTTATCAGCCACCATATGACATTACTATAAACAAAGATGGAAATCAGTCCTCATGATGTCAAATTACGTGATTCTTGAACAATTATTTGAATTATTTCAGAGTATATGCATACAATAAGACTTTAATATTTAATATGCTATTTTAAATTTACAAACTGAAAATCACATAACAATATATCAAGTTTATACTTATCACATACAGACAAGGATTTTGAAGGATTTAATATACAAATCAGGCACTTCACACATAGCTGGCTAATACTAAGCAGTCAACAAATGCTAACAGTTTGTGTTATTGTTATTTTCTGGAACCCAGACCATAAATCTAGTGGTAAATTATATCAGAAGGATGCAACCAATAAGATTCAGCACATGGGAAGTTCTACTGACAAATAATTCCACTTCTTCAGTAAATAATTTGCTAAGAAAAACAGAGAACAGATAAACTATAAATTAAAAAAAGAAATATATGGACCAAATGCTAGGATTCATTTGGATTCATATACAAATAAAATAACTTTAAAAATTCTTGTGAGACAATCAGAAAAATTGGACACTAAACACACTAAGGAATTATGTATCTATTTTGGGTGTGCCCATGGCATTATTAGTTCCAAAAACTCATTACATCTTATATTTCTGTAGTAAAATATTTATGAATGAAATGATATGATTCTGAGATTATTTTCCAAGTCTGCATGTAAGAATAAGTAGATGGGTTTACAAAATTCCCCATGAGTTGATACTTGTTAAAGCTAGATTGCCAATATATGGTACTATGCTCCCTACTACTGTATGTAGTTGAAATTTTGAATAATTCAAAGTTTTTTTTTTTAAATATTCAGTGAAAGCAAAAAAAAAATAGTAGGCAGAGGGCCATTCTATTTAAAGTTACATCATTTTTTTTAAAGTTTTCTTCAGTTTTATCATACTTAGGAAACTTTGAGTATACAAATGCTAATCCAGACTACAGGAACCTCTCAGAAATGTAACCCTAAAGATATATATATATGCAACAAAGAATAGTGAAGGTAAGCAAAGTAGCTTTCCCTTTATTATTGGCTGGATACAGTGGCTGACTTTATTTTTCTGGGCTCCAAAATCACTGAGATGGTGATTGCAGCCATGAAATTAAAAGACACTTACTCCTTGGAAGGAAAGTTATGACCAACCTAGACGCATATTAAAAAGTAGAGACATTACTTTGTCAACAGAGGTCCATCTGGTCAAGGCTATGGTTTTTCCAGTGGTCACATATGGATGTGAGAGTTAGACTATAAAGCTGAGCACAGAAGAATTGATATTTTTGAACTGTGGTGTTGGAGAAGGCTCTTGAAGAGTCCCTTGGACTGCAAGAGATCCAACCAGTCTATCCTAAAGGAGATCAGTCCTGGGTGTTCATTGGATGGACTGATGTTGAAGCTGAAACTCAAATTCTTTGGCCACCTGATGTGAAGAGCTGACTCATTTGAAAAGACCCTGATGCTGGGAAAGATTGAGGACAGGAGGAGAAGGGGATGATAGAGGATGAGATAGTTGGATAGCATTACCAACTCAATGGACATGGGTTTGGGTGGATTCCGGGAGTTGGTGATGGACAGGGACCTGGCATGCTGTGGTTCATGGGGTTGCAAAGAGTTGGACACGACTGAGCAACTGAACTGAACTGAATCCCCAAATTTTGGTAACCTGATGATTAATTTAATTAGTAATGCAAAAATGGTTATTGAGTTCCAATGTTATCACACATACCATTCTATGTTCTCAGTATATTAAAATAATGTGAAAAGAGATATATTCATTGTCTTAAAAAAATCTACACTCCAGGGGAGGAAATACACATACATGAAATAATTCCACAAAGATATAATCAGAAACTCTGAAAAATTTAATGAAAAATAAAAGGCAACACAAAAGAGTATTGCACAGACACCATGTAAAATTTGGTAGAGTTTAGAAGAGACTTGAAGAAATGTATCTTGAGATGAAATAAGACGATGCATAGTAGGTAAAGAACAAAGTTAAGGAGGGCAGAACAAATGTTTGAGAAAGTTTTAAAACATGAAATAAAAGATGAGACTAAAAATCATCACATAGTAAAGAACATTCAATGTAAGAGCAAATAAACTGGAAAAAAAGAGCAAACAAAATTATTTAAACAAACTTTAAAACCTTTCTAATTAGAATTATCAGAAGGAAAAAAGATATTGCATCTAATAAAAGTAATGCTTGCTTGCTTGTGTGTGCTCAGTCATGTATGACTCTTTGTGACCCCCTTGGCTGTAGTCCACCAGCCTCTTCTGTTCATGAAATTCTCCAGGCAAGAATACTAGAGTCGGTTGCCATTTCCTACTTCAGAGGATCTTCCCGACACAGGTATCAAACTCATGTCTGTTATGTCTCCTGCATTGGCAGATGGGTACTTTACCAATGTAAAAGTAATAATGGGGGCTAAAAATTAAAAATTTAACATAAAGCTTGGAAAATTAACCAAGAAAATCTCTCTGAAATTAAAAAAAGAAGACAAAGAAATGTAATGTATGGAAGAAAGATAAGACATAGAGAATACATTCAGGAAAGTCTATTGTTACATCAAGTAACAGAGCTAGAGAGAAGAACAAAAAATTGAAATACAATATTACCAAAACAAATAGCAATGGGAAATTTTCCAGATATAAAGAACTTAACTCTTTACATGGAAGGGGACTGTCATATATTTAGCAAAATTAGTGAAAAAAGACTCATTCCTGAATGTATCATTTAAAATTTTCAAGGCCTCAAGGCTTAAAAGAAGACCATAAAGCATCTTGATGGTGGAAAAAATAAAACAAACTTACAGCAGACAAAAATCAGATTGCCAAATACTACTATAATTAATTATACTATACTGCTATAATTATATAATTAACTATAATTAAGATAATTAGAAAGGTCTGGAAGTTCTAAAGAAAATGTTTTCTATTAATAAATGTGTATCTTTTCAAAATCATGATCAGGCATGAAGAAAGAATAAAAATAGTGTTAGAAATGAAAGTATATAAATTTGCCTACCATACATAGTTTTACTGATTGTTGATTAAGATTATGATTTGTTGATTAAGAATATGACTTAGAAAAGTGAGGCTGTTATTCAGAAAATAGGAAAGTAAGGAATCCAAGAAACAGTGGATTCAACCCAGGACATCACTGAAAAGAAATCATACTACTGCAGCTCCAAGGCAAGACTAAGATGATTACATAAGTGATTAAAAAACTTCCCTGCACCTAACTTTTAAAATTAAGCTATGAGCAAAGACCAAAGACAATTACTATTACAGAAGAATGCCAATATTTTCAGCTTTGACAATATATTTTTTAAAAGACCTGACACCACAATTTGGCAAGTGGAAGCATAAAGAAGAGGTGAAGGAAAGCACAGTGACACCAATACCTTCATCTTCTAAGAAGAGTGATAAAAACACTGGTCATATTGAAGGGAAGGAGACACAAAAATAAATATATTTAAATTATAATAGAAACTAAAACAGGAGTTACATAAGATGACTCTTGATTTTATGCAGTCATTATGCAGTCAAGAAAATGTCCTCAGCTTAACCCCAGTGAGTTCCAAAGCTATAAAGGACAGTGAGTCCTTCAGAGTTGACACAAGTTAAGGCAAGACTCAGGGACTTTATAGCCCTGCAATGAGCTGCCATTGGTGGTGAATTCCCTTGAGGTGAGGTGAGGTGAGGTGAAGTCACTCAGTCGTGTCCGACTCTTTGCGACCCCATGGACTGTAAACTACTAGGCTTCTCTGTCCATGGGATTCTCCAGGCAAGAATACTTGAGTGGATTGCCATTTCCTTCTCCAGGGGATCTTCCCGACCCAGGGATCGAACCCAGGTCTCCTGCACTGGAAGCAGACGCTTTAACCTCTGAGCCAAGTGGAATAAAACTGGATGAGACAGCTCTCCTCACCTAAAGTAATTCCGAAGGAGGACAAACAGCTCAGAGGTATCAGTCAGGAACATTCCCAACAATTGAGGGAATAAACCCTTCATTCCCAAAGGGTGGAGACTAGGTGAATCAGGACAGCGCTAGTTTACAGTGAATGGTGTGGGATTCTTGATCTCCAAAGATTTAGCTTTGGGACCAGGGGCCAGGCTTGATCATTCAAGAGCTTTTGTGTAGCAGAGTTTTATTAAAGTATAAAAAGGGACAAAGCTTCTGACATAGACATCAGAAGGGGCATGGAGGGTTCCCCCCGCTAGTCTTTAGCCAGGTGTTTAGAAAGCTATTAATCAGATGAGAGAAACAGCTCAAGGTTGATGGAGTTTCACCAGGCCCCTCTCCCACAATATTGCTTTTTTGAGATAGGATGGCACAAGGTGTGTCATCCCCCAGCCATAAAACCATTGATATGAATACTGGCTTGTTGAGCTATTATCAGCCCAATGCTTGAGAAAAAGCTAAGTTCTAGTGGAACCAGATGTCGTCATGACAACACAGAATTTCAAGAGACACTTGTAGCCTGTTTCCTCCATTTGGAGACCCCTGGCCCTCCTGCCTATTACCCTCTCAACAGCATGCCCTGCAGAAGTACAGTTCTAGTCACTGGGAATACTTTTACTGTCAGGTAGAAGAGAACAAACAGACAAGTATTTTTAAAAATTTATCATCTCTTAACTTCCATTAACTCCACTGGTTCATCTTCTAACTTATGAACTTTATTCTTCAGGAAAACATTCCATTATAGAAAAGCAAAGTTGTTACAGTAAGATCTTAAACTGCAGTAAAAATTTAACCTCGATGGCTTAGCTCACTAAAAGGGACTCCATTCTGCAGTCATTCAAGGGATTCAGGTTATAGAGTTTCCAACATCCTATACACCATCACCTCCACAATGGCTTCCAGGCTTGCAATAACAGGGACAGCAGGCAGAACTTACACCCACTTTTAAGTTTCACTGGCTGGCGCCAGTCACACGACTCCAACCTAACTGCAGAGGCTGGGAAATGTACAGAAGTTCATGGAATATTGTTGAACACTACTGTCCCTGAAAGACATAGTGACTAATTGATGATAAGGCCAAATGCTCATGACAAACAGGTTGTTCTCTAGTACATGCATTTTTCTTCAAGCTACATGTTTACTAAGACTTGAGTTTTTTTGGCCAGCAAACTTGTTTATAAAAGATATGCTTGTTTCAAAGGCAGGAGCCTGCTATGGCCCCTTTGCCTGGCAAAGCTATAAAACTATTTTTTCTACTTCACCTCCCCAGAAACATACTTGTTATTTTAAATTAAATGATCAATAAAGGATTATATTTCCTAATGAAATCTGGATGCAAAAAAAAAAAAATTATTTCTATGAAACTGTCACAGGCAGGAACTAAAGAAGATATTGGCCTCTCATTAAGAAGGAATCTTCCTGCATGGGGCCTGTGTGACAAAGCTGAACTGTAAAGATCTTCACAGAATACACTCCTCTTTTCACTCCTGTAAAAAGGTCCTATGTTTCAACTAGAAAAGTCAGATCTCAATGTCTCCCTAAACTGTGAATCTGGTTGTCTCCAGTCCTGCCTCTTACTTTTGCAGGATCAAAATCTAAGAGCTACGTACTGAGCCCAAGTTTCCCTGGACACCCCACACAAGCCCTCCCAATTTCCCCATGATATCACTCTCTCTTTATTCCTATTGTGAATGTCAACGTCCACCCTAAGGAAGATGCAAAGTCAGCACAGAACCTCTCACTCCACTCAGCATCTTTCTCTGGGCAGATTCAGAATATGACCTCCTTGGGAAGCAGAATCTGGAGTCTCCAGACTCCACTGTGTTCCTGGCTGATGACTTGGAGTGCATCCTGGGGTACAACAGATAAAGATCTCAAGAAAGCCTGGACTTCCCAGGAGAGGGAATGACCTGCCATTGCCTCCTCAGGTACAGTGAGTGGATGAGGGATCAGGGGAAAGGGGATGTCTGGTCCTCAGAGGCATAGCTGTCCATAACCTCAAACATAAACACTCAGCCACCCGTCTTAGTGATTAATTCCAGGGACTGAGATGAAGACTAGGTTTTAGGCCTGGATCAATGTCTTCAGAGCCACCAGGTACAGTGACCTGAGAAGAAAGTCTCATCACAATTGACAGGGGAGCTCTATCTTCTGAGAATTTCACCTCAGCAGTGCCATCAGATGACCGTGGAGGACATGCGGGTTGGGATGAATGTGAGTCAGTACCTCCAATGAGAGACCCCGGATCCAGAGGGAACTCTGCCATTTGTATTTTGGGGTCAGTAAGAAACAAACTCCCCCTTAAGCCACTCCACACTAAGGAGGCTCTGTAGACTGGAATACTCCATTTGACAGATGCAAACATCTCCATGGTGGGAAGTCATTTCCTAATCAGGGGAATGGGCTCAATGCCAGGAGTCCACATGCCAGGTACAGGATGATGTTTCTGAAAGGTGTGCATGTTACCAAGGCTGGGCCAGACACAATCTTTCCTAGAATAATTAAAACTCTGGAAGACAATCCAGAAACATACAACAGAGATAGGGTCATACACACAAACACAGAAACAGAGATGTGATGTTGAGAGAGTCATTTCCTAGGCAGGTTGATAAGAAGTCTAGGGGTCCCCAAGGAGAGAGGGGTCTGGAATTCTCAAGGAGGAAGAAAGGACAAACTTTTTTTCCTTCTCTACATTCCTTAGGATTATATAACAACAATGTATTCTGCCTGAGGACAGTCTCTGGATTAAACCTTCTGGCTAATTCTATTATCTTCAAATGTAAATTATGGGAGTCTGGTGAGGTCTTTACAACCTCCAGACTTTCTTTGGATTTACTGGAGAGTATAATTCCATTGCTAACACGAACAAGGGGGTACTCTTTCTACCCCCTTCTGATGCCTATGTCAGAAGCTTTCTCTATCTACTTTATACTTTAATAAAACTTTATTACACAAAAGCTCTGAGCGATCAAGCCTCGTTTCTGGTCCCGGATTGAATTCTTCTCCTCTGGGGGCCAAGAATTCCGGCGTCATGATTCAACAACAACCTTTCAGTGTGAGGTGGTAAGAAAGAAAGATGCAGAAACTAGAGAGATGCAGATACAGAATGGCAAAGGTGTAGACAGAGAAAAGTTGATTCTCTTTCTCTTCTGTCCACCCACCCCTACATGGCACACAATGGTGCTTCTCGTCTCCTTCTGGTCCTCAGTTGGCTGGTTCACCTCAAAATAGTTTCCTTCATTCTGCAGTGGTTCCTGCCTCTACTCATTTAAAGAGGTTCAGAGTACAAACAACTCATAATCATGTTTAATTATGATTAAAGAAAAAAAAAAACTCTATAGCCCAGTAAATGATTGCAATGTGCTTCTTTTGCACACTCTGTTGGGTAAAAATGGGAGCAGAGGAAGCTCTTGGGGTCTGAGTAGATGCAGCTGACGACGCACAGGCAGAGGCTCCAGGGTCCATGGAGGAGGCAGCATCACAGCCAGATCCTTGGTTGGGGGAAGGCCACGGGAAATGACCTGGTGACCGACTCTGATCTCAGAGTGGGACAGGCTGACAGGCATCTGGGAATTCCAGGCAAGGACAGACACGCAATATAGAAGAGCAAACACCAATCCCAAAATATCCTCAGGAGTCAGCGCATGAGCCCTGTAGAAGAGAGAGTGATCAGCACACAGGACCCACACTTCAACCTGACAAGGAGGCACTGGAAGCAGGGGAGCGGCTCTTGTCCTTCTGGGGGATATGAAGATTTCCATTTTTTAATAAGTTTAATGATAGCTCACCTTCTTTCCACCACATTCAATCACTTATAAATGCCCACAGGCAGTAGCCACCAACATGTGGCACAAAGTAGGCACCATCCTGGTGTCTATCTTTCAAACCAAGTGTCACAGAAAGACGCCACAAAGTTATGGCCTGGTTCTAGGGAACAACCTCAGGAGCTTTCTACAGAACTTCCTATAGAAACTTCTTCCCTAACTCTTGATTCCATAGCAGGGAACAGGTCATGAACGAGACACTGCACCCAGGCACACTCACCTCACACCCTTCCCCTCTTTATCTATCCCCATAATCCCCACTGACACAGAACAGAAATAGAGTACCTGCTGGCAGGGCCCACAGGGTCCCACAAAAGCTCGTATGACACGAACAGCCTCTGCCTCACTCCCCTCAAAGGGAAATGAGATAAGTGACTGAAGGGGAAATGTATTTCTTTGTTATCCATCAACCACAAGGCCTTAACTGCCCTAAGCTAAAATTCCCCCAAATGAATGAAACTGTCACTAGAAGGAAAGGAAACCAGTGTTCTGACCCTCTTAATGGAGGAAGTTTTCAGAAAGGAGCCCATGAGACAGTGATGAACTTTAAGGAAGCCTTAGAATAAATTCCACCTGTCATCTCACATGTCATCTTTCAACCAATAAAGTCAGACTTCAGTGTCTCCCTAGGTTGTTCATTTCCTCCCACCCCCAGCCCCGCCTCCCCCTTTTAGGGTCAGGAAGAAAGAGCTATATCCAGAGGCAGAGGCTGCCATGAACAGAGGGTTGCAGTCACAGCCCATCTTCCCATTTCCCCAGAGTTCCTTACCCTTCTGGCTCCTGTGATGGATGATGAGGCCCAGCCCGAGGAAGATCAGCCCCAGCACGAAGCCTCCAACACCACTCAGCATCTTGCTCTGGGCAGATTCAGACTGTGCTCCTGGGGAGCAGAGCCTGAGTGTCAGCATTTGTCCCCACATCTCAGTGTCCCTTTAGGAAGCCTGAGGTCTAGTCTGAGGTATAGGAGGTGGAGGTGTCAGAGGAACCTGGCTCTCCATTCTCACCACCCCCAGGGGACGGACTCACCAACAGATCTTTGGACACAGTAGGCAGGTGAGAGAAGGTGAAAGTGGATCCCTGCTCTCAGGGACACTTCTATAACTTTAGACCTTAAGACTGTGGTCACCAGTCAGTTCTACAGAGCTACCAGGCTGGGCTCTGGGGCCATGATGTATAGAGTAAGTTCCCTGTATGTGAAAAGACAATGTGATTTCGCTCTTCTGATGCCTCTGCTAGGAGGCATGAGCACTCTTGAGTCCTGTGATTTCCAGCTCAGTAGTGATGCTGGGGACAAGGGATGAGAGGGCATGGACTGGGGAAGTTCTGTCTGCCCTGTCCTGTTGGGCCCACAGTGAAAGGAAACCAAGTGCCCTTACGCCACTCCACCGAGATGGGGCTCTGGAGGCTGGGGTGCTCCACGCGGCAGGTGTAGACATCTCCTCGCTGGGGGGTCATCTCCAGCATCACAAGGATCTGGAAGGTCCAGTCCCCATTCCTAATAAGAGGGGTGGACACAACGCCGGCTGTCTCCTCCCGGTCATTCCGGAACCATCGAACCTTGATCTGGCCTGGATAGAAATCTGTCACTGAGCAGACCAGCAGGTTGTGGTGGTTTAGAGCCTCTGTCCTAGATGGGGAGATGGTCACTGTAGGTTCCACTGAGGGAGGAACAGACAGGAAAAGACACAGTGAGACGTGAGACCACACAGCACATCTCCCACAGGCGGGAGTCCTTCCTTGGTACCAGAGTGGAAAGATTCTTGGAGTCCAAGCCTTGGCTTTAGATCCATGCTGGGCCACTTCACTGAGTTAGACTTGGGCCACCCACAACAGATGGGCCATGGTGGAGAGGTCTGACAGAATGTGGTCCACTGAGAAGGGAATGGCAAACCACTTCAGTATTCTTGCCTTGAGAACC
>SJYW01012706.1:0-12258 GCA_006410735.1 Raphicerus campestris
CTTAAGGAAATTTAGCTTTTTAAAGATTTGTGGTTTGGGGGAATACTTGATAATGGATTTTTAGTGCCCATTTTGTGTATCAAGATTATCCTTATACAAGTTTACATATCCGCTCTCCCCTCAGAGTAGTTTTTTAGCTATATTCCAAATAGCTAAACAAAGTTTGCTTTGATTTGGTCACACTTATCTCATTTCCTATAAAATTCACTAGGTCGAAGGTTATGGTTTTTCTTTGAACCTGAAGGTGTTGCTGCCCTAACAGTGTTACTAGACATTATTCCATCTAGAAGGATAGACCATACCTGTTCACTCTAGAGGCTGTTATCTGATGGAATCACATGGCCAGTAATTGCCTCCTATTAGTGACTTCACTTTCACTTTTTACTTTCATGCCTTGGAGAAGGAAATGGCAACCCACTCCAGTATTCTTGCCTGGAAAATCCCAGGGACAGAGGAGCCTAGTGGGCTGCCTGTCTATGGGGTCACACAGAGTTGGACACGACTGAAGTGACTTAGCAGTAGCAGCAGTGTAGTTATCCTGTTTGTGGCTACTCCTTAAAGACTTAACTATTTAATAAGCATATAAAAAAAGGGAAGGAAACATGACCAAAGGTCAAGTTATTGGTAAAATATTTTAAAAAAATTTTTGTTAAAAAAAAAAATAAAAGCTATCTGCAATATTATACATCTGACTTAAATCAAATATTTAAGTAAAAGAGTTGTTTGGCTAAAGTCATAAATACCCAATTAGCACAAAATGTTAAACTAATGGCATCAAGTCCTGGTTCCAAATCAGGAAAGGAGTATATCAAGGCTGTATATTGTCACCCTGCTTATTTAACTTATATTCAGAATACATCATGAGAAATGCTGGGCTGGATGAAGCGCAAGCTGTAATCAAGATTGCCGGGAGAAATATCAATAATCTCAGATATGCAGATGACACCACCCTTATGGCAGAAAGCAAAGAACTAAAGAGCGTCTTGATGAAAGTCAAAGAGGAGAGAGAAAAAGTTGGCTTAAACCTCAACATTCAGAAAACTAAGATCATGGCATCCAGTCCCATCACTTCATGGCAAATAAATGGGGAAGCAATGGAAATAGTGAGAGACTTTATTTTGGGGGGCTCCAAAATCACTGCAGATGGTGACTGCAGCCATGAAATTAAAAGATGCTTGCTTCTTGGAAGGAAAGCTATGACCAACCTAGATAGCATATTAAAAAGGAGAGACATTACTTTGCCAACTAAGGTCCATCTAGTCAAGGCTATGGTTTTTCCAGTAGTCATGTATGGATGTGAGAGTTGGACTATAAAGAAAGCTGAGCGCTGAAGAATTGATGCTTTTGAAATGTGGTGTTGGAGAAGACTCTTGAGAGTCTGTTGGACTGCAAGGAGATCTAACCAGTCCATCCTAAAGGAAATCAGTCCTGAATATTCACTGGAAGGACTGACGCTGAAGCTGAAACTCCAATACTTTGGCCACCTGATGCAAAGAACTGACTCACTGGAAAAGACCTCGATGCTGGGAAAGATTGAAGGCAGAAGGAGAAGGGGATGACAGAGGATGAGATGGTTGGATGGCATCACTGACTCAACGGACATGAGTTTGAGTGAACTCCAGGAGTTGGTGATGGACAGGGAGGCCTGGTGTGCTACAGTCCATGGGGTCACAGAGTCAGACACGACTGAGTGACTGAACTGAACTGACTGAATGGCATCAATTCATTCTTGACTACATTCAATTTATTCTTTAGAAACTTTCTTGATAACCAAATATTCACATTATTTTCCCCCTAATTTATTTATTTACTTATGGCTATGCTGGGTCTTCCTTGCTGCTCAGGTCTGTCTCTAGCTGTGGCGAGCAGGGACTCCTTTCTAGTTGCACTGTACAGGCTTCTCATTCTGTGTTTTCTCTTGTTGAAGTACAGGCTCTAGGGCACTTGGACTTTAGTAGCTGCAGCGCCTGGGCTCAGTAGTTGTGGCTTATGAACTTGGTTGCTCCATGGCATGTGGGATCTTTCCGGACGAGGGATCAAACCCATGTCTCCTGCATTCACAAGTGGATTATCCACCACTGAGCTACCAGGAAGGCCCCTATTCACGTTATTTTTACTCTTATTTCTTATTTTATATTCAGACATGCAGGTAACTGGTGTTTGAAATTCTTAAATGAAAAAAAAATCTAGCAGATAAGCTAAAAGCATGATATGTGTATCAGGTCATTTTTTCTAGTTAGTCTTAGATTTTATTCATACAAGGACAAACCAACTAGTTGAAAAGGTCAAGTGTTTCTACCTTATATTTTACATAATTGAGCAGTTGTTAGAAAGTGTTTGGGGAGTAGGAACCATCTCAACAGAAAAAGGTCATCGGAATTCTTCAACAAAACAGTACACAACCCCTTCAAGTACACTGAACTGAGTCACATCTGACCCTGGACACACAGAGGAGATCCATCTGGCAACAATGAACAGCTATGAGTAAGCTGTTACTTTTCAGAAAGCAGAATGAAGGGAAATGATTCACCAATAATTAATATAAATAATAATACATACAAAACTGTTCATAATACAAAACCTTTGGACTTAATCTTTTCACAAATGAAATATACTGTCCAGTTTTCCAAAAATAATTCATATTCCACTTTGAGATATAGTTTATTTGGTCTTTACAACAAAATCAAAACTCCACAGAATTCTCTATAGAGCATGTATTTTTTTTAAAGGCTCCACACCTCTTTTTCATTAAAAAGCACTCCTTTGGAGTAGCAGAGCAGGGAAGCTTAGTCCCTACAGGTGGACTTTTAAATTGGTACAAATTTTTTGGATGGTGATTTTTTTTAATCAAAACTTTAAATGTACATACCCTTTACTCAGAAGTTCCACTTCTGAAATATAGCCTAAGAAATTACTTAAGAACATGAAGATGTACATGAGATGGACAGAACTCTAGTTCATCCATACACTCCAGTGCCATGGCGCTGCTAAACAGAATGTGAGAAATCTAGTTGTGCTGACACTTTATAGTGTTGTTCAAGTGAAAAAGACAAGGTGCAGAACTGGAAGTACAGCGTGAGACTATGCTAAGTTATAGCTTAACATAAGCATTTGGCAGAATACACATCAAGTACAGGGGAATAGGCTGGTGGAAAAGGGGGATTTTAGCATTTTGCTTTATATATCTGTATATTTTCATGTGGCACAATGACTACATTTTTTTAAACTGAGGTAAGGTTCACATAAAATTCACCCTTTGAAGTATATAATTTGTGGTTTTTAGTATAGCCACAAAGTTGTATAACTATTACTATTTAATTTCACACATTTTCATCACCCCCAAAAGAAACTCCATGACAGTTATTTCTTACCCACCTCTCCACACACAGCTCCTGGCACCCACTAATCTGCATTCTGTCTCTATGAATTTGCCTCTTCTGGACATTTCATATAAACAGAATCCTACATTATGATGATCGTAGTGTAGTAAGCTGGCTTCATCCATGTTTAGTATGAATCAGTACATTTCTTTTTATGGCTATATATGTCTTTAATAAAGAAAAATCTGTTAATAGCTCTGACTTTAAAGCTACTCAAACAGAAAAACCTTACCCTTCAGTATACATGACTTTATAGAAACTCAACAGCTCTAAATCCAGTGTCCATATTACAGTTTATTTCTACCTCCTTGCTCCTAACACCCCCTTGAACATTTACTTTCTGAGGTCCCATTTAAAAGGTTGCCCCTTCAAACAGTACTTTTGTTTTCACATAAATCTATTAGACTATTATCATCACACAGCAGAACGCTTTTTGCCCAGGTGTACCCTCCCTAGCTCCACACCACTGGCCCCACCCCCAACATAAAACATATTTGTAAGTCCATAGACGTGTATACGCAAAGGTGGAATTTGGGAGTTTATGGATCTGCTATCTTGACAAGGACCCGGCAAGGACCCGGGTCTGGTTGACTTCAGTACATTTACCACAGGCAGAAATGTCTGCTACAATGTAACAAAGTAAAATGCTATCATTAACTTCCATAGTAACTTATTATTAACTTCCATAGGTACTTTACAGCTTTCATCTTCTGAACAAAAATCAAGACTATATTTTTGCTTTGTCCTTCAAGTTGGTTATCTCATTATCTGAACAAGGCAAACTTCTGTGATACCGGTTGATACATAAAGCAGCACTGTCACAGGGACTGGGTTTTTCTCTTAAAAACATGGACTGGCGATAGAATTTTCCTATGCTTTGGAATGACCTCAGCAACGCTGAAAAAAGAAAACAAAAACACCCCAATCCCAAACCCCAGCTGTAAATAGTTTCAATTAGCTAAAGAAAAAACACATAATTCTCTTTCCATATTTTTATTGGGTAATTAAAATGAAGCTAAGTAATGGATTTTCAATGTGCATGCACATGCACACACACACACACACACACACACACACTCACTCACTCAAACATGACAGGTAACATTTGCAATAAAGCACACTATATATAGTTCTAGTTCCAGCATTAATCAGAAATCTCTTGCTTGATTTTTTTTCCTCTTTGAGTAGGGATGCAGGCATGCAGGTTAGAAATTATATGTATGGAATGAGCATATTCTACCAACTAAAACTTTGATTTCTGCCCCCAATAAGACCACCTCAATATATGAGCACTACTGCTAGGAGTAAGTTGTCCACAGTAAAGGGAGTACATTTAAATTTTTAAGGTGGAATTCCTTTATGACAAGGATATTAACTTTGCACCCTTATGAGCAAGCTGATAAACTATACTAGGAGTTTGAGTTTATCTTTAAAATCACCTTCTAACTAGGTTTCAGAGGATCTGATGTAAGTCACAGGTATCTGAATCATGTAATGATAAAAGAAACAAGATGTAATGCAGTTCTATCATACTTTTGAAAGATTTGCTGTTTCTCTTGCTGATAAAGCCTTATGCGTGAAACGTCAAAATTAACTCAAATTCACATTTTTCTCTCTCTCAGACTTATTTAACCACAAAGTTATTAAACAAACTTGGCATTTCACCTTGAAATAATAGCAAGACTAAAAGGAACATAATACTATTGCAGTTACAGATAAGCTTCATCATACCCTTGTACAAAAAAGACATAAGTACAAACATGAAAGTCATAACTCATTTATTGAATGAATAGTATATGCAAGAATACCAATAAAAGGAAACTAATACTACAAACTACAATTTTGAAAATAAAGCCAATATAACAGGAACAAAATATACATAATATGAGAGGAATGTTTGATTTTGACCCATAATGCATTCCTTATCTTTACAATAACCTAAATGTCTGTTAGAACAAAACTGTATACCTTGGTCTAACTTTAGTGCTTCTTAAAAAAGCAACAACATTCTAGAACACTTTTCTTTTGCTGTGAGATATTTAAGATTCACATGTTTGTTCAAGTACATAGATTCTGATTCAACAGTAGATCTACATATCTTGTTATTCTCTTAATATCTTGAGTAACATGTACTCCTGAGCAAGTACTATCTGAAATTCTAAAACTGCTGATCCTTGAAATAAAATGTACTTCAGTTGTGGGTTTTTAATAAATTGAGATGAAAGTAAAACTCACCCTTCCCACCCCCCTCCCCCCAGGAACAAAGAGCTCATTAAAGTATAGAAACTCAAGTCTATCTTTCTACTCTAAAGAACATTTCTTACTAACATTTCTGGTAAGGCAATAAATGCTCCAGAATAATCTTCAATATATGCTTGCAAAGATTACACTGTTTAATATTGATAACAAAAACAAAACAAAAAAAAGGGAAAAAAGGAAAAAAGAAAAAATACTTCAAAATTTTAAGCTAAAATATGCATAAAGGACAGTCATGGCAGTATTTTTTGAAATGATGTAAATGTTATATACTTATCAAATAATGTCATGCTTATCAAAACTACAGTTAAGGACTTAAGAGATGAACAGTAAATACACTGCTGAGGTCCATTTTTCTAAATATTCATTCCACAATGTAATTACTACCCAAAAGATGATGATGCTACTTGGGAACATAAGTACTGTACAATTTTTACATTGTAAGGCACTTTTACTCAGCATGTGACGAAAACATGGATAGAGAATCAAAATATTGGAAGTTTACAACCAAAGGTGATTTTTCATGTGACTTCAATTTACATTTCAATTTTTAATGAAAAACTGTTTAGCCAATGACACCACAGTGAGAAAAATAGGTAGCCAGCCACTTATCTAGCCAACCAAATGGTAAAGTGCTATTCTGGTTGCTAGTGGCAGAGAAAGGGTTGAAGAAACCCATACAAAGTCATACACTTTATTACATAACAAATTTATTAACTGACAGCTATAGTATTTGAAGTTCATTACATGATTATTGACTGGCCATTATTACCCCTTGGCACCTTCCATTTTTCCTAAAAATATCATTACAGTAGTTGTCCAAAAATGAAGGTGCTCTATTATTCCGTGGGTAAGTCTATGGCACACAATGTAAAAATGATCTAGACACAGTGATTCAAAGATTTAAAATAATGGGTTTCAAGCTGCTGTAAGGAAATAAAGTACAGATCCTTTGGGAAAAGTCACATAGCTTGGTAAACAAACATCTAGATCTGTCGTTGCACTTCAAGTCATGGTGAATTTTGAAAATTCATCACATACATACACAAAAAAATCCAATGGTATTTAG
Organism: Raphicerus campestris; assembly: GCA_006410735.1. Classification (NCBI taxonomy): domain Eukaryota; kingdom Metazoa; phylum Chordata; class Mammalia; order Artiodactyla; family Bovidae; genus Raphicerus; species Raphicerus campestris. The sequence continues at coordinate 6,706 of SJYW01012706.1, forward strand.
AGCAAAAGGATAACAACGTATAGGGCAATCCACTACTAAAGCTAGTTTCCTTCTAAAAATAATAAAAGATGGTTAAAATAAAGCAAGCATTGAGTCCCTTGATTTAAGTAAATGTGTGAATACACACTTGACAAATGTGACTTTAAGGGACTAGCAGTTAAAAAAAAATCAGTCATTAAGCACAGTGTAATTTTCCACCTGTTACATTTTTAAGATGTTTTTCCATAAGCTGCAGAACATCTCAATGTACAGTCAAGTTAACATGTTATTTCTTGTTGGCTAATCTGCTTTAATGTGGTAGGTTAATAAACCAGAAATCAGAATCCCTACCCTTGATACTGAGGTGCTATGGTAATATTAGGCAGAACACAACTAAAGTTTTTTTGGTTTTGCCATAAAGAAATAGATAAATGTGCTTCAGCAGGTAAATGGAAGAAAATATCACTAGCTAGAAATGCCAGTGTGAAAATCCTTTCTAAAAAGCTGGGTTCTTAGGCTTTGAGAAACAATTCTGATGATCAATAAAACAATACCAAACGTTTCCAGAAGAAAAATAGGTCACAGAAGATTAAGCAAAGCAATGAATGAAAACATTAAAAATATTAAATAAAGTTTCTAAAATAGTGGTCACAAAATTAAAAATAAATACTGTTTTATGCAGACTGTTTTTTTTTTTTTAACTTCTACAGCACATGAGACCTCCTTACATACTTTGGGCCAATATATGAAGTGTTCCACAAAAACACGGCACTTGAGAGGAACAAGGTTCAGACATGGTGGCTAAAGTCCTTAGTAAGTGGTAACCCCTTAAATCTTAAAGAGGTTTCATTTGCTGTTGCCAAATGTTAGTTTAAACTTGAAAGGATCCAATCATTTTGCTAGAAGCTCTTTGTATGACATGAAAAGAGAAGAGGTTTACTGTCAAGAGAATTTTGGCATAAGCACTGGAGCTCAAAGCTTATAATCACCAGTTGCCTGAGTCCATGCTGGTCAGTGAGAACAACTTTAACAGGAACCAAATGAAAAGCTTTAGCACACTTCTTGGAAGAGATTTTTTAGCATGTGCTGTCAAAGCCAAGAGAAAAAGAAGGTTCTCTTCATTTCTAGCCTCCGTTACTTGAGCGTGGAAAAAAAAAATTCAAAAATTCCCATGTGTTGCCACCAGAGGCATGTTTGCACTGTAAGTGAAATTTGCTTACGCTTTCCCTTGAGTATGAATCCACTAAACAAACTTAGACATTCTAAACAGTAGAACTTTGTTCAGTCCAGAAATATAGCTTACTTCATTTCAATGTCTGCTTTAACTGTTGACACTATACACAGGGTTAATAGTGTTTCAATTGCTTCCCAGAAACTGCAAACTACAGCTACATAATATCAACATGTCAAACTCTGCCATCTAGTGAAGGCTCATAAAACAAACAAGATGCTTTTAGGCAGTTCAATGAAGGATCTAAGAGTTGGGCAGTAAAAAGTTACAAACCCTTTTTGATTTTAGAAAACAGTGAAAAAAGAATAGTAGTTATGGATGTCTTATTCATTCCCAGTTTTCTAACTCTGTCCCATGAACCTGTTTAAAAGATGATAAAAAAATGTAAAATATGATGCTTGAGGGGAGCACAATAAATAAAATGTTATTGAGGAGCAAGAATATCTTATTGGTTTGACACTACAACTACGTTTATTGATAAAGTGGATAGCTTTTTTTTAGTTACAAAATCAGCTACTTAAAAGAAAAAGAAAAACTATGCAAGCCTACACATCCTCAGCATTCTAGTAACATGCTTAACTAAATATAATAGCATTAAAAAAACCAAACTGCACATTATTAGTTCAATATATATTTATCAGTGTGTACTGTATTTTGACAACACAGCCAATATAGTTAACTTTCATACCTAGTTTCCATTAAGCTGCTGCTGAGTTAGTTGTTGCTGTTCAATTTCTACTTTTCCTCGGCTTTTACTCTCTCGTTCTTCATCTTCTTCATCTCTCTCATCATTTCCACTATGATTTTTACAATATAGTCTACAATGATGAAAGATAAAAATCTCAAAATGTTTTGTCATTATTGATGAGAACATATTTACATCATTAGTGGATGAGGTTGATGCCCATTTAAAATATGGTCTCCTCATCCATGCTTAAAAATACTCCACAATTAGGTAAAGGTTCATTTCTATTTAATAGAAAGGAAAGCATTCTATTAATGAGATACAAAAAGTTCATTTCAAAGAAAACCTCTGGTTTAGGATGAAAGTTACCACACATGTACAAATATAAGGCAATTCCTCACTTTGCCCAATGAGATTAAAAAGGTTTTCAGCCAACATAAAAATATCAATTTTCAGTATATATGTGAAAGCGTCAGTTGCTCAGTTTTGTCTGACTCTTTGTGACCCCATGGACTGTAGCCCACCAGGTTCCTCTACTCATGGAATTCTCCAGGCAAGAATACTAGAGTGGGTAGCCATTGCCTTCTCCAGGGGATGTTCCCAACTCAGGGATCAAACGCAGGTCTCCTGCATTGGCAGATGGATTCTTTACCATCTGAGCCACCAGGGAAGCTTTACCATTGGTGCTTTACTATACACACACCAATATATTTTGCATAATCAATCATCTCCACCATCGTCAAAGAAGGGTGGGGGATGATCTGAGCTTAGTTTTAAGGCAATTATACACAAGATGACAAGATGGAACAATGCTTTAAAAATGTTCAGTAGATGCCCTCTTGTGGGCAGTAACGGATAAAAGATGATCACATAAGAATTCATCTGCCACAGACAATGTAAGAGTAGCTTTAACATGAAAGTTGCTAACAAGTGAGTAGAATAAACGGCAGAGGTGGGGTTGGGGGCGGCAACAAGGATAAATGACTTCTGACATAGTTTTGCTTATCACTTTTTATTCTTAAAACATTTTCAGTAATTTTAAAAGAACTATGGAGAGTTTCTACTCTTCAAACACTGCGCATTAGGAATCATTTTTTAAATCATGACTTCAAATATCAAGAATGAGACTTTTTAATAGTGTACCTGTGAAGTACCTTCCTCTAAAATACAACCTGAATCTAATTAAGCCTTTGAACTAAGTTATAAATACAGGAAATACAGAGGGGTAGGAAATGAGGTATATGAAACCAGAAACAAGCAAATAGATAAAATCTAGAACAGGGGCTTTGCCAGGACAACTTATCAGGGTTCTTCAATAAGTAGGAGGAAAAGGCAAGGGTGGAGTGGGGACTGCTCTTTATTGACAGAAACTTACTTAAGAGACTTCCATTAAATGCTACGTAAGGTCTGTGAATGTATTGAAATGTGAACAAATCAAGGCCAAAAGAACATTTTCAAGACAACTGGGGAAAGGTGCAAGTGGACTGGGTATGAGATGATACTAAGAATTTAGTGTTAATTTTAAAAAGTGTGATAATAATCGCATAGTGATACTAAAGTATATAAGGATAAAATGACAGAAGATCTGGGATTCTGCTTTAACATAGCTCAGAAAGAAAAAAAATGTAGATGAAACAACTGTGGCAATAACTTGGTACCTGCTGAGACTAGGAGTTGTACAGTTTTAGAAATTTTTATAACAGAATTTTATCTAAAAGATGAGCTCTTTCTTTGTTAGAAAAATATTAATCTTTTCTGGGATTATTTTTCACTCAAGGACCATTTCCCATAGGCCTATTATATGTCTTTCCCCAGTCTGGACACCTAGGCCACAGGAGTCAACCAGTCAAAGAAGATCTCTGCTGTCACAGAACTTACTGTTTTATGATGTGAGGCTAAAATTTTAGAAAACTATATATTTATATAGTTTAGAAAGAAAATAAAACAGGATACAAAGATCACTATATAATCTTCCCTTGCCTTTTTAATATGAATATCTTCATGATCCATCCTAAAGGAAATCAGTCCTGAATGTTCGTTGGAAGGACTGATGCTGAAGCTGAAACTCCAATACTTTGGCAACCTGATGCAAAGAAATGACTTATTTGAAAAGACCCTGATGCTGGGAAAGATTGAAGGCAAGGAGAAGGGGACAACAGAGGATGAGATGGTTGGATGGCATCACCAACTCAATGGACATGAGTTTGAGTAAACTCTGGGAGTTGGTGATGGACAAGGAGGCCTGGAGTGCTGCTATTCGGACATGACTGAGCGACTGAACTGAACTGATTCATGATCCAGAGAGGACTGGTAAACAAAGAAGGGAAGGAAGCCATTTCATACAGAAATATTCCTCCTTTCATTTCCTCCTATCTGCCCATTCTTCTCTCCCCAAACTACTAGGTTATGGACTTATTTGAACTCAATGGTCTCCATGAAAAAAGCTAGATTCCACCTTCTAATTTTAGAAACAAATTTCAATGTGAAAAAATAAAAAGAACATTTCAAATTATCATAGATCCCAGTCCAAATATTTTTGTTCAGAGATGACCACTGCAATATGGTGTTCTAACAACTAAAAAAAAACCCATCTAAACATTTAAAAGAACTGATTAAACAAGCTAAATCACACACTCAATGGAATACTAGACAACCATTAAAATGGTGATGTACTACTGTTTGACATCACAGAAAAAAATGCCTCTGCTAAAGATACAGGAAATGGAAAATAGGTTATAAAATATTATATATAAGAAAGTTTGGATTTTTAAATGTATACATGTAAGCAATCACATAAATGTCTAGAAGAAAACATTCTAAAAGATTTAAAAGTTATCTTTGATGCTAGGATTAAAGTTGATACTAACTTTTATTTTTATCTATAGTTTCCATTTTCTTTCTGAAATGAAAATGGATAACTATTGCAAAAAGAATATCTGAATAAAGTTAAAATTTAAATACAATAATTCTCCATATATTTCATTTTAAATATTTTAAATGAGCTTGTTATTCTAAAATATTATTGCGGGACTCCCCGGTGGTCCAGTGGCTAAGACTCCATGCTCTCAATGCAGGGGGCTGGGGTTCAATCCCTGGTCAGCGAACTAGGTCCCATATGCCACAACTAAGACCCAGCCCAGCCAAATAAAATAAATAAGTAAATAAAATTAAAAATAAAATATTATTGGCTACTTTAAAAAATAATGTATTGCTCATGAACTATATGAAGGAGAATATAAAATTGTCTCTTCTCCTTTCCTATGCAATGAATAAGAGGTGACAACTATTACATTTGCTGACTATACTCCTAGAAATTTTTCTATGTATAAAAACCATGCTACTTTCCCAGTAGTCCAGTGATTAAGACTCTGTGCTTCAAATGCAGGGAGCATGGGTTTGATCCCTGGTCAGGAAGTTAAGATCCTACATACTGTGCAGTGTGGCCAAAAACAATCCTATAATGTGATGGGATCTAAATATAATTTGGACAAACAGGCTTTAAAAAAAACACATATCTTGTATGCATGTATACATGTCTACACATATCTTATATGCATGTACTTTTCATAGAAAAACAACAGAATGGGAAAGACTAGAGATCTCTTCAAGAAAATTAGAGATACCAGGGAACATTTCATGCAAAGATGGGATCAATAAA
>SJYW01012707.1:0-10967 GCA_006410735.1 Raphicerus campestris
TGGAAAATAGAAATCGTCTCATGCATGGCGGCATCTCATATGTGCATATATACGGTATTGTACCTCTCTAATACAAATTTTGTTAAACCACAGTAGAGAATATTCTTAAAATGGGATCATTTGGGGGGCAGTACATTTTTTTTTTAATCTCCTGATTTTTTTTTTTAAATTTCTGTTTCTTTTTTTTTATAGTATTATTTTTTAATTTTATTTAATACTTTATTCTATTTTACAATACTGTATTGGTTTTGCCATACATTAACACGAATCAGCCACAGGTGTCATATAGAGAACCCTAGAGTTAGTAGAAGGGGTAGTACATTTTGGATCACAGTGTTTTAAAGATGTTAAATTTATCACTATAAGAAATTTATTGGAGAGCTTTCCTGTTGGTCCAGTGGTTAAGATTCCATGTTCCCACTGCAAAGCGCATAGGTTCAGTTCCTGGTCAGGAAATTAAGACCCTGCATGCTGTGTGGTTCAGCCAAAAACAAACAAACAAAAATTATTGGTATCAATAATACATTTCAGATTATACATTTTAAACTTTTCAATCTATTTGGTAGATGATACAGAACTACTATTGCCACTTAAATTCCTGTTCTTTTAAACAGGAAATTTTGTGTTTTAAATTTCTTTTTTTAACAAAATCCAGTTGCTTCATTTTGATGTTATTATTAGAAGTGCTTGCATTTAATGGTAAGGTTTTATTATAGAGATGATATAGTTTTTTAAGTCTGTTCTTCAGTGAAGGTCTAAAATCTTAAATTTTATATTTTAGATGGATAATTCTTTAAATGTTTAAATGTTTGATACGCCTCAGTATATCACATTCAGCTTGCATTTGCTATTTTTCTTCAAGTTCAAATTTTACTTTCATTGTATTTAGAAATACAAAGCATTTTTCTTTCTGCTCTTGCACTATTCCTAATTTAATTTTCTGTTCTCTTTCCTGACTTCTTTGAAGTAAAAAATAGCTAAAATTTTATGTTTTGAAAGTATTTTATTAGAAGTAAAAGTTTTAAAAACATTTATTATTTTATATAATCCATCTTCAAAAGGAGGTAAAGAGATTTTGATGTCTAGAATACTTACCTCTGTCACAATAGTTATCTTACAGCAACTTTTTCTAATTTTTATAGTCCTGCAAACTAAAGCAGAAGTTGGAAGCTCATATGTAAGTAAAACTGATACTTCATTTCAAATGTGAGAGGGGAAGGATTTTACTTTAAAAGGTTATTAATATCCTTTTCTGATTTTGTTTATAAAAAGTAAAAATCCTGATGCAATCGAATCTTCAGCACTGTCACCAAAATGTGAAAAGAAACACATGGTAAAAGACTCAACCTGCCTGCTCATGATCCCAAACTGCTATATTTTTCAATTGCTAGTGTCATTTGAAGAATTTACAAACTAGACAACTGTCATAACTAGATTATGTGGAAAGGAAAAGAGAAAGTGTTAGTCTCTCAGTCATGTCCAACTCTTTGCCACCCCAGTGTAGCCTGCCAGGCAATGTGGGTGTTTAAAATGTAAAATATTTATTTTAACTTTCTTAGGAAAGTTAAGGTGGCTGGGGGGAAAAAAACTAAGATATTTGCCATTCATCATGTGACAGGCAGTTTACATCCTCACAACCAACCCTTAGAATACTTGCCAGGTATTATTACCATTTCACGGATAAGGAAATTATGGATCAGAAGGTGACTTGTCCCTAGTCCACAAATGCTATATGGCAGAAAGCAGTTTTCATTCCTACGTCTCTCTGGCTCCAAACCTCCATGCTCTTTCCATTACTTAGGGAAAAACTAACAGAGGTCCATGAAGAACTACAGAAGAAACAAGAGCTCATTGCAGACCTCCAGCCAGATGTGAACCAGAATGGTGGGTATTTGTAAAAACCTGAATCGGACTTTATCTAAAAACTTGCCTTTTTAGTTGAAGGATGCTAGAATTGTGTATATAAGTCTTTGGGCAATGCAAAAATAAATACGTTACAAGTAAAACTCGTTGATAATTTTCAATGATTTAAGTAATTAATAAATGATTATATCTTAAAGCAAAAAGTAAATCCATAAATGAACTGAATGATATATAGGAGTATCAAACATTATAAAATATAATAGAATTAGTAATATGGAAGTGTAAATAAAGTTTGTAATCAGATTAAAGTGAACTTCAGATATGTAGAAATAACATTGGGTTTTGTGATGGTTGTGCTTAAATTATAAGCTGTATTTGCTCATTGAAATACTTGCTAGAAAGGAGAAAAATAGGTTGGTAATGCAGATTATTGATATTTTTAAGAAAAAATACAAAATGAACAGGGAAGTCTTGAGTATAGTTCAAAAGTTTGAGAGAATGCACTATAAAGAAGGAATAAAAGGTTTCTCTTTTAAGTTCTCTTTATCAGTCTTTAGAAAATACATGTACTCATTTTATATGAGGAGGGAGTATTTCAAATTGGTCATGTCTCTCTTTTTTTTCAACAATAGTACAAAAGATCAATGAGCTTGAAGCTGCTCTTCAGAAGAAAGATGAAGATATGAAAGCAATGGAGGAAAGATACAAAATGTACTTAGAGAAAGCAAGAAATGTGAGTGGCTTGTCTTCCAGCATTTTAGTCTTTGTGACTCGGGTTCTAATGGGGTCCATACCCCGCTTCATGGATCTTTGTCACATTGTTTTGCTCCTTACCACCCTGCCTTGCCAATCAGGTCCCTATTTGCAAGGCAGACATATTAGCAGTATTTTAAGGTTCTGCATAAAATTCTCTTCTTTTATTCAGTAAATAGAAACAGGTGCAATAACTGCATATGACTTCATAGGGACAGTTTAAATGTTGTAGTAACCTCCCTGGAGAATGACTACTGTAAGTAACGTAATCTCTAGCTCTTACAAGTAACATTTGCCTTTATGAAAACTGAGCTTTGAAAATATGTTTAACTTCTTTTAGCATTGTCTGTATTAGACAACTAAAGACTAGTCTACTGTCCACCAGACTATTCTTTCCCTTATTTCATACTTTTTCTTAAATACTTGTAAGTACTATTTTCATAAAATCTTTTACTTCCTTGAATATATTTTCTTCATTAACTGTGAGTATTTTCAAAGAATGTTATTGTACTTGCAGCAACAGGTAGACCCCATGACCTCAAGGCTTAACAAGGTAGGAGTTTACTTCTTGACCATGGGGAAGGGGCTCCACTCCACGCAATCATGCAGAGTCCCAGGCTGACAGAGGTTCAGCCTTCTTCACTATGGAGTTCTCAGGCTTACTTGCGATTGTCCAACTGTGGTTTGAGGAAGATAGCCAGGATTGCATGGGAGATGCTCAGTGCATCAGGTGTAAAACCACTTCCCTCTCATTTCATCGGGCAGAACTCAGGCACGTGGCTGCTCCCAGCTTCTCGGGAGGCAGGCTTATGAAACAGCCAGGCAGCCTGCCACAGTTCAGTGTCTCTGTTACAAAAGTACAAATGCTTTAGGTGAAAGTATGTTGTAAGGTTCCCAGAGACAACTGCTCATAACCTTTTGGTATATTTTCTTAACAGTGCATTTTTTTCAATGCCTATTATCTCTATGATTGTTTACCATAATACAAAATCACACTTGGTTTGTATGATCATATCACATATGATTTGTGATCATATGATTTGTATTTTTAAGCATAATGTTCTCATGTTATATAGATATAATTTAATATTTAACGTTATGCTAAGTACTGGGAAGGCAGCAGCAAAGAAGACACTTTGTATATGAAGCAATTACAAAATACAAGTCTCGCTGGGTAGTATTCTTTCAGTTGAGTGAGTATGTCATCGTTTACCTAGTCGACGTCCTGTTCGTCCTGTTGTTGGAAAAATTTTGTTTCCATTTTCTTTTATTTTTTTGCTCCTAAAAATAAGGCAGCATATTTATATAGAAAGTTTCTCCCCTTTATTTTGGTTTCTTGTCTAAATCTCATTCGTGAAGTGAACTGAAGTTGCTCAGTCGTGTCCGACTCTTTGCGACCCCACGGACTGTAACCTACCAGGCTCTTCTGTCCGTGGGATTTTCCATCAGTACTGGAGTGGATTGCTATTTCCTTCTCCAGGGGATCTTCCCAACCCAGGGATTGAACCCAGGTCCCCCGCATTGTAGACAGACGCTTTACCGTCTAAGCCACCAGGGAAGTCCAATCTCACTTGTAGGTTTATCTTATCAAATAAAATTATTAGATCAAAGTATAAGAACATTGTTAAGATGCTTGAAATGATATTCCAAAAGTATTATAACTACTTAGACGAAGCAGTGACAATGAATCCCATGTTCTTGCCATCATCAAATATTGTCATTTAAAAAACAGCTGCTTTTTTGGTAAATATGATTTTGTTTTTTGACCCTTATGCTACTTCAGGGCAGAGGTTAAAGTAGTACCATGTGTACATAATAGAAAACTCAGAAAATATTAAAAAGTCACAACCATATTTTAGCACTTAGAGGCAACAAAGTACTATGTGTTCTTTGTAATTAAATTGGGATTTAAACACTAATATGTCTGCTTTTATAATGTGACCTGCTATGGGAGTGTCCCCTGACTCTGGTGAACTGTTGTAGTCCCATCTGCCATAGTGCCTGCTGCATTTAGTGCTCAGTAAATTGTTTTGAATGAACCACAATAATTTTTAGGGATTATTACCTTCTAGTGTTTTTTCCCTTAACCTCTGTAAACATAGATGAAATTTTCTGAATTCATTAAATTTTCAGTTCAGTCGTTTAGTCATGTCCAGTTCTTTGCAACCCCATGGAGTGCAGCACACCAGGCTTCCCTGTCCATCACCAGCTCCTGGAGCCTGCTCAAACTCATGTCCATCAAGTCAGTGACGCCATCCAACCATCTCATCCTCCGTTGTCCCCTCCTCCTGCCTTCAGTCTTTGCCAGCTTCAGGGTCTTTTCCAGTGAGTCAGTTCTTCACATCAGGTGGCCAAAGTATTGGAGTTTCAGTAAATTTTAAGTCCTTTAAAATAGTTTTGTAATTAGATCAAACAAATGACCTTATTATTGGAAACTTGTTTTTGCTTGTAATTTGCACCTGATATTTCTGAGTTGGCTTCCACCGTAGTAGGAAAACACCTAGTAAACTAGGTGGCCACCTGGTTTAGTTCACCCTGAGCAACATCTGATCAAACTTTGTTTCTACTCAACTTGTAGTAATTTACATAGCTATAACTGAGTACTCTAGAATTACACACAAAATCATCAATACCTAGTATATTGATCTTTTGTATTGAATTACATTAAACTAGATAATAGTGCTAAAAAAAGATTATTGCTAAGAAATTTCTATTACTCTTAGCCTTATTATTCAGCAGATTGTATAATTATTGAGTTCATTTTAATTAAACTTAAAAAAATTTTTAATTTATCTGATATAAGTCAGATAAATGTTTAAAAGAGTTATTTCAAGGCTTCAGTGCTCAAAGCTTTATAAAGCTAAGTAATTATTTCTGAGTACTGTGTCTTGAAAGGCAATTTGATTTGGGGTTGTGTATCTTCACATTTTTAATATTGAATTTCTTTAGAGTGTTATTTTTATTATTATACAGTTAACTGTTGGATCACTTTCTGGATAATATTCCACTTTATTTACACTGATTTTATAGATTGTGTTCATATTTTAGTATTTGACAAAGTAAACATAAGAGATTTTTTTTTCCTTTAAACAGGTAATAAAAACTTTAGATCCCAAATTAAATCCAGCATCAGCTGAAATAATGCTACTTAGAAAGCAGTTGGCAGAGAAAGAGAGAAGAATTGAGATTCTGGAGGTAAAATTTCCATATGCATGCATCCCCTCTTAATTCTGTATAATCCTGAAAGTTAACTGCTGTCAGCATTTTCCATTAATGATCAAGTATCACAAGAACTTAGAAGAGTAGCACATTTCAGCACTCGGTATGGTTATTCCAGAGCGTCTCACTAGCCCACAAGATGGGCCTTTCCAAGCTTGTGTATCCCACCACATGGTATGTCTGTCTGTCTGTAACAGCCAGTCATATAGCTAGTCGTCCTTTCTAGTAGGGTTCTGCTATCATGCTCCTTTTAAAATCAAAGGATGGATGAGAGTGCATTTTTTTTAAAAAAAGAAACAAAGCTCATCTTTTTAAAAAGTACTGTACTCAGTTAACCAGATTCTTCTTCCCTTTTCTTCTCCCTGTAAGTCAACTAGGAAGGTTATGTTTTAGGGAAGTGTATTCATTTATTTTCTTCACATTATTTCTGAGCCATTAGATAGAGTGTGGTAAAAATATTTAAAGACTTTAATATCCAGCATGTACACCAGTGTTATGGTGGTACTTGCTATAAATGCTTGTCCAGGCCATGTCAGGCATTGTAAGAAGCACTGGGTAGAGGCTTCTCTTGGGAGAAATACTATTCATTCTTCAGGATCCAGTTTCAATATCTCCTTTTTTGTAAAGCTTTCCATATATATCTTAGGCACAGTTAGTGATCTCTCCATAGTGACTCCATGTATTTTGAACTCATGAATTCATTCCATAATAGCATTTTTCTTTAAGACATGTGTTAGAGTGTCTTGAGGACAGGGGCTGTATCTCATATCTCTGTACCCTCAGCATTCAGCATCACATCAATCAGAGGCCAAGGTGACAGCTTTAGTGTTAATGTATGTTAAAGTTATCACCTTCCTCTCTAATCATCAGCCTGTTCATCTGTAAAATAGTGGGACTTGAACTGAATGACTGCTGAACTCTCAGTTGCTCTGATTCTTCACTTCCCAGTGAAAGCCCATGAGCTGAGTACACCAGTGTCGTTGCTTGACACGCAGCTCCCTAACAGCTGTGATGATAAAACCATGCTTCTAATACAGGGCTCTGAGGAAATCATTAGTTAAGACCCTGCATATGGACTTTGAATGTATGGCTGCATATCGGTATACACACTGCAGAAGTAAAGAGGAGAAAGCTAGTATTTATAGCAGAGGTTATTCTATCTGCATTCTCTTGGGCAGTCCTCCTGGGGTGCGTGTGATCTAGAAGAGCATCTTACCTCCTTTGCTTCCTGTATGCTTTTTGTTTCATGAGCATCTGTTGGAACATTCAGATGTTTTAGATTATAACATTTTATGTGAACCGACTGTATCTGGTGCTCAACAAAATTACAAAATCCGCTGTACTAGAATAATTAAGAAATGAATGCCAGTCTCTAGGGTGGCAAAGAGATAGGGCACAGCCAGTCTAGTATATAGTCACCAAGGACTGAGACAGAACAATTGATGCTGAAGCTTTACAGGACATTTTAAAAGGCTTTTCCGGTGGTTTTCCCCACATCCCTTTTCTCCTTAGTTCTGGCTCCTCCGCAGGTGCAGCTCTGTCTGGCCACTGAAGCCAGCGGTGCTTTTTTCTCTAGGTAGACCCGCTTGGTTTCTGCTGTTCTGTGCAGTGTCTGTTCTCCCAGGACAGTTCCTAGATTTGTTAGTCAGTCTTGCTCTTGGCTAAAGGGGTTGCGCATATACTGCCCATGATTCCGCTTTACATTTTGTCTGCTGGATGTGCTCCCAGCACATTCTTCACATTCTCTTCATCATGAGCATAATGAAAAAGTATCCATTTTTAGCATTTCGGGTTTATTTCTGTGATTTTAAGTAGTCCTCGTATCTTTTTCCAGAGTGAATGTAAAGTAGCAAAATTCCGTGATTATGAAGAAAAACTCATTGTTTCTGCCTGGTATAATAAGGTGAGTTGAAATTTAGCCAGTGATTGGATGTCTTGAACCGTGATTATAAAACATCTTGACCATGAACCTTGGAAGGAATTAGTACAAATTAGAACATGCACAAATTAGTTCATGCTCATGTTTATGCGTAACTGAACCAAGTTAACCTGACTCTGTGGGTTGCACTCAGGTATTTTGTCATATGCTCTTTTATTAAAAAAAAACAAAAACTAGTCATAATCCAAATTTACTTTACATTTTATTTTAATGTCCTTAGTTGATTCTGACTTTTTCAAAACCACTAAATTGATTTCATTACTCGCAAACCTTTAAATTAATGTACATGAAGCATTCGTGCCATTCATAAACATTTTTGAAATTGCCTCATTTGCGCTAAAGCAGTTAATATGTTCTTCATAAAGGGTTTCTGTGGAAATACGAATATCTGTATAATGCAAAATTGAGTGTTACTAGTGCTCAGCATTTAATATCTGTAAAGCTGATCTCAGTATGTCGTTTATTGTATTTATTTGTTTTAGTCCAGACACTGCTCTTCAAGAAGTGTCTGTCTGTCCTAACAAAGAAAATAGTATAAAATAATTTGAAACACATTTTAGTTTGTTATCCTTAGTGGGATGTTTTCAAGAGTAGCATTTCTTGATGTATATGGTTCTTTTGGGTATTCTCCATGGACGGAGGAGCCTGGTGGGCTGCAGTCCATGGGGTCGTGAAGAGTGGGACTTGACTTGAGCGACTTCACTTTCACTTTTCACTTTCATGCATTGGAGAAGGAAATGGCAACCCACTGCAGAGTTCTTGCCTGGAGACTCCCAGGGTCAGGGGAGCCTGGTGAGCTGCCGTCTATGGGGTCGCACAGAGTCGGACACAACTGAAGTGGCTTAGCAGCTGCAGCAGCAGCATAGATAATAACACAGACGTTATGGACCTTAGCTACTGTGTGTTTATTGATAGTCTGAGAGAGTTTCAGACTCTCCACCTGTGAACCCTGTACTTCATCACGTGGAGCTGGCTCTCCTTCCTCAAACATGCCTTCTTCTTTCATGCCATCATACTTTTTGTCAGTATTCTTTCCCTCACTCCTCTGTTTGAGAAAGTCTGCTTTAATTTAGCAAGACCTTGAAGGAAATTGTGTGAAGTGTTCCCAGCACCTTCCCTCATGGGTTATCCATCCTAGTTAAGATCAGAGACGATTTATTATTTTCCTTGTTGCTCTGTGGCCTCTTCACACATAAATTAGCAAAGATACTAGAGCCAAATAATGCATTATTTAGTCGTTTCTCAGCCTGTGTTTTTTGAGCATTTAAGTGGCAACCACTGTGGTATCCGTGCCTGGAAAATCTCATGGACAGAGAAGCCTGGGGAGGCTGCAGTCCATGGGGTTGCAGAGAGCTAATCCATGTGCAGATAGCTTCTGAACTCTTATTTTTCTCTATAAGAAGTGAGGAAAACATCACCTTTAGAGGATTGTTTTGAGGATTAAATGACTTTGTATAGGTGGAAAGCACTTTGCAGACTCTAAATAGTCTTGTTATTTGTTTATTTTTGTTCAGAGTCTAGCATTCCAGAAACTGGGGATGGAATCTAGACTTGTGAGCAGCAGTGGTGCTTGCAAAGACACGGGGCCCTGCGCTCCTGCCCGGTCTTTCCTAGCACAGCAGCGGCACATCACCAGCACCAGAAGAAGTCTCTCTGTTAAAGTTCCTGCCGCGACAACTGATTAAACTGCATAAGAACGCATAAACAGAAGTGCCCTTAAAATGTTTTGCATCTTTCAACTAACTGCAAGGTTGAAAAGAAGTGTATGTTTCTGGATAGCAGCTTTTTAAAAATCAAAATGTATGCAATTAATTTTGCCAGATTAATATGGAAACAGAATTGGGAAGTAGCTATCTAGGGGAGCACGTGTGAGTAATTGGAAGATAAAATAAGGTAAACATCTCAAACACTTGTCTTTGGAAAGTATTATTTCAAATTGACTTTGTATATTTTAATGTTCTCAGTTGTGGCAGTAACTAATTTGCAATGTGTGATCAGTTATATGCAATTTAAAACTACTGTTCTGGTCCATGTAAAAACAGTGAACAGGTAGGCACATGGAGAACTATACAAGAGTTATATTTTTTGACTAAAAATTCACAGATATTACCTCTGACCTCCCATTCTGTCATTGAATGGATATATTTTATCATGTAATGGAAAATAACATTTGGAAGATTTGACTATATTGAAACGACTTCTCCTTAGTAGAAGTGACTATTTGGAAATGTTGCAGATTTAGACAAGGTCACAGTTCTCATATATACCTACTATAAACAAAGGCTTCTATATGACATGGTTGAAATGTTAAGTGTATGGACTTTTGACTTAAGAGATGGCTTTCTGACAGGAAGCAAGCTGAAAAGTATACTTGGTGTGAAATGCCCACACTATTTTTAATATAATTAATGAAGATTACAATTATTGCTTTTAAGCATAAAATTATTATTGTTTTTAAGCAAAAAATTAAGAGGGCTTCTACTAAAAAAAAAAAAAAAGATAAGTTAGTAGTTTACCTCTTCACTGAAAAGAGAGTGTACAGTGAAGAGTCAATTTGGAATAAGTTTTACCTTGTTTACTAATTAAGAAACCTGTCTTGGGCTGAGTTTATGGTATTCAGTTTGTTTCTGCCCAAAGCTCTTTTTCTCAAAGGTGTTACTCCATTATTTTTAGTCATTTTAAGAGTCACACTTTGGAATTTTAGTTTGAGTGAAATCTGTGCTGTCCCATAATGTAACCAAAAGCCACGAGATGGCAAACTGATTCCAGTTAAAAATTCAGGTCCTTGGTTGCGCTAGCCACATTTCAAGTGCTCAACAGCCACATGTGGCCATTGGCTACAGTACTGGACAGTGCAGNGTTTGAGTGAAATCTGTGCTGTCCCATAATGTAACCAAAAGCCACGAGATGGCAAACTGATTCCAGTTAAAAATTCAGGTCCTTGGTTGCGCTAGCCACATTTCAAGTGCTCAACAGCCACATGTGGCCATTGGCTACAGTACTGGACAGTGCAGACATAAAATGCAGAAACCTCCATCGGACAGTGGAGTACTTAATCTTTTTATAAAAACCTGGAAATACTCGATGTTAGAATACAAAAATGAAAAAAAAAAGAAAGAAAAATGTTAGGACAATATCAGATATGAAAAGGAATTGATGTCCTCTGCCAGCATTCAGAAGTTGTTTTGTGGAA
>SJYW01012709.1:0-20635 GCA_006410735.1 Raphicerus campestris
GGAGGATGGGTCTTACTAGCCTTGTACTCCCAGTGTCTACCACAGCTTCTAGTGCCAACCAGTACCACAAGTATATTTTAATATATAGATGTATACAGGAATGAATTGTCCTTTGCTCATTACTTATTATGAGCTGACCATATTCAAAAAATGATACCAACACAAAAATATTATTTTTGCCAGCCTGGTAATAGTAATAATAGCTAGCATTTACTACATTCAGAGTACTATGCCACTTTACCTTTGTGATTTTATTTGTACATCACTTCATGGGAAATAGATGGGAAAACAGTGAAACAGAGTCAGGCTTTATTTTGGGGACTCCAAAATCCCTGCAGATGATGACAGCATCCATGAAATTAAAAGACGCTTACTCCTTGGAAGGAAAGTTATGGCCAACCTAGATAGCATATTCAAAAGCAGAGACATTACTTTGCCAACAAAGGTCCATCTAGTCAAAACTATGGTTTTTCCAGTGGTCATGTATGGCTGCAAGAGTTGGACTGTGAAGAAAGCTGAGTGCCGAAGAAGTGATGCTTTTGAACTGTGGTGTTGGAGAAGACTCTTGAGAGTCCCTTGAACTGCAAGGAGTTCCAACCAGTCCATTCTGAAAGAGGTCAGTCCTGGGATTTCTTTGGAGGGAATGATGCTAAAGCTGAAACTCCACTACTTTGGCCACCTCATGTTGACTCATTGGAAAAGACTCTGATGCTGGGAGGAATTGGGGGCAGGAGAAGGGGATGACAGAGGATGAGATGGCTGGATGGCATAATCAAGTTGATGGACATGAGTTTGAGTGAACTCTGGGAGTTGGTGACGGACAGGGAGGCCTGGCATGCTGCCATTAATGGGGTCACAAACTGAACTGAACTGAACTGAGAACATCTTTAAGAGTTGTAAATATTACAGTTATCCCATATTCAGGTGAGGGAATGGATGCATAGGGATCAAGAGATTTATTCAAAATATACGAAATCAGGATTCAAAACCAGGCCTTTCTGACCCAACTACACTAAACTGCCACCATATAATGAACTGTTTAGATGGCCTAGATTTTGAAAGACTCATTCTCCTTGTCAGACAATGTTCAGTTCACTCGCTCAGTCGTGTCCTACTCTTTGCTACCCCGTGAACCTCAGCACACCAGGCCTCCCTGTCTATCATCAACTCTCAGAGTCCACCCAAACCCATGCCCATTGAGTCAGTGATGCCATCCAGCCATCTCATTCTCTGTCATCCTCTTCTCCTCCTGCCCTCAATTTTTCCCAACATCGGGATCTTTTCAAATGAGTCAGGTCTTCACATCGGGTAGCCAAAGTATAGGAGTTTCAGCTTCAGCATCAGTCCATCCAATGAATACCCACTACTGATCTCCTTTAGGATGGACTGGTTGGATCTTCTTGCACTCCAAGGGACTCTCAAGAGTCTTCTCCAACACCACAGTTCAAAAGCATCACTTCTTCGGCACTCAGCTCTCTTTATAGTCCAACTCTCACATCCACACATGACTACTGGAAAAACCATAGACTTGATTAGATGGACCTTTGTTGCCAAAGTAATGTCTCTGCTTTTTAATATGCTGTTTAAGTTGATCATAACTTTCCTTCCAAGGAGTAAGAGTCTTTTAATTTAATGGCTGTAATCACCATCTGCAGTGATTTTGGAGCCCAGAAAAATAAAGTCAGCCACTGTTTCCACTGTTTCCCCAACCAAAATTGATGCACATACCTGGTCATGTAAGCAAATAGCTATCCTCACAGCTCCTCTAATATATGTGTGTGTTCAAATAGCTCATCAGAAGGCAAGTTGCAGATTGACTAGATGTATTATGAAAAGTAGTTCTTTCTTTTAACCACGTTTGGGTTTATAAAAGCTTGCAGCAGAAGGTAACAAAGCTCCTGCTCCATAGAAGGGGTATGATGAATTTGTCAGACCCTCTACCAAGCTCCATCTGTCCTCACTGTTGTGCTCAAGTGAAATAAGAGCAGTGGGAGAGATGCTGAAGACTGATGAGGATTTAAGTCTCTGAGATAATGCAAAGTTTGTAGCTTCACTTTGATTTATCTTACTTATTAGACTTGTAAGACTTTATTTGGAAAAACAAATGTTTTACATTAAATAAAGTTTGAAAACATTTAGATCATGAAAGTAAATTTTCTTTGACTGTGTTAGTGGATTTCCCCAGGAAATTTTCCTTTGGGAGAATTTCTTTTTGGATGATGTTTGCACATCTTCTACTTGAAATAAATCTTCCTCCTTTTAGTCAAAAGATTCTCCTCTACCTTTGTTGAAGAGTGTAAGCCTGAAATATAAAATATTCTCAGTTTCTTCATCACCTCCAACCCTTTGTGACCTTGTGACCTTGTAACCCACCAGACTCCTCTTCCATGGGATTCTCCAGGCAAGAATACTGGAGTGGGTTGCCACACCCTTCTCCAGGGGATCTTCCCAACCCAGAGATTGAACCCAGGTCTCCCACATTGCAGGCAGATTCTTTACTGTCTGAGCCACCTATGGTATTCTCTTAAAGGAAGCCTAAAACAACACAGCGTATATCTAGTTTTTTATCCCTATGAAGACCCATTGACAAGATTGCAAAATCCTCACCTGACCAACCAATCAATGTAGGATCTAGTTAGTTAAGAACCCAGAAACTTCCAGAATGATGCTTATTCATCTTCTCCACCATACACGTGCTACTCCATGCTTGAGAGTTGAAACTGTAATAATTTATTTTCCTTTGAGATTCTCCCCTGTCATTCCCAGCGGACCAGGGATGGCTAGGAGGTAGTCCTAAACCTTGCTTTTGTTTTATTTATAGTAGGATGTGAAATTGAATAGGACACATCCCCATGGTAGATTTTTAATACTGAAGGGAAGACAGACCAGGGAAACTGTGATTACAGTATAGGTGTTTGTGCAGCAGTAGATAACATTTCTGCAATATACTAATGGTTTCCTTTTTCATTCTTCCTTGTGTGAGACTCTCTTCTACAAAACCAGATGCATTGTTACTTCTGGGAGGATCTTTTTGTTGTTGTTATAGTTGAATGTAAAGAAAGAGTCACTGTTCAGCTTTTGATTTGTAAGAGAGGATCTTGAAGCCCATATCAAGATTGTAGTGATATAAGCCAGAGCTTGCTAAAAAATAAAGGTATTTTTAAAGTTCGGCCTTTCCATTACCAGGAGCAAAAAAAGGGGGGGGGTGGAGTGCTAAACATATCATTTTATTATAAGCTCTAAATAGAGATAAATTTAAGCTTATAACTAAAGGGAAGTTACCATCCTCCTAAGGAATAGGAAGGGGAAAGAAAGAACTCCTGACTTGAGGAACAGAGGTCAGATAAGGAGATTTGAAGGAAGTCAAAGCCCACAGAAAATACTCCTTATTGTCATATATGAGAGTTTTCAAAGAAGACTTTCTATGTATGAGAGATGCTGGTGTTTTTCACACTTAATTTCTCTTTTTTAGTTAGAGACTGTGCTATGAAGACACGTGTTTTGAGAGAATGTATTTCTTGAATGGTCTTAATGAGAAAGTAAATTTTACCAACCTGTGGTTTAGCTAAAAGTGCTTGATTAACATTTTTAACAACTGAAAAAAAAATTAAGGCGGTCAGGGCACAGAGAGCATGGTTGTGGGTCCCTGAGTCTATCCCCAGAACAGGGAGGCGGGAGGGGTTTTTTGGTAAGAGAGTTTGCCACAAAAACCCCAGACAGATTGAGGGAGAAATCTAGAGCATNGGAGGATGGGTCTTACTAGCCTTGTACTCCCAGTGTCTACCACAGCTTCTAGTGCCAACCAGTACCACAAGTATATTTTAATATACAGATGTATACAGGAATGAATTGTCCTTTGCTCATTACTTATTATGAGCTGACCATATTCAAAAAATGATACCAACACAAAAATATTATTTTTGCCAGCCTGGTAATAGTAATAATAGCTAGCATTTACTACATTCAGAGTACTATGCCACTTTACCTTTGTGATTTTATTTGTACATCACTTCATGGGAAATAGATGGGAAAACAGTGAAACAGAGTCAGGCTTTATTTTGGGGACTCCAAAATCCCTGCAGATGATGACAGCATCCATGAAATTAAAAGACGCTTACTCCTTGGAAGGAAAGTTATGGCCAACCTAGATAGCATATTCAAAAGCAGAGACATTACTTTGCCAACAAAGGTCCATCTAGTCAAAACTATGGTTTTTCCAGTGGTCATGTATGGCTGCAAGAGTTGGACTGTGAAGAAAGCTGAGTGCCGAAGAATTGATGCTTTTGAACTGTGGTGTTGGAGAAGACTCTTGAGAGTCCCTTGAACTGCAAGGAGTTCCAACCAGTCCATTCTGAAAGAGGTCAGTCCTGGGATTTCTTTGGAGGGAATGATGCTAAAGCTGAAACTCCACTACTTTGGCCACCTCATGTTGACTCATTGGAAAAGACTCTGATGCTGGGAGGAATTGGGGGCAGGAGAAGGGGATGACAGAGGATGAGATGGCTGGATGGCATAATCAAGTTGATGGACATGAGTTTGAGTGAACTCTGGGAGTTGGTGACGGACAGGGAGGCCTGGCATGCTGCCATTAATGGGGTCACAAACTGAACTGAACTGAACTGAGAACATCTTTAAGAGTTGTAAATATTACAGTTATCCCATATTCAGGTGAGGGAATGGATGCATAGGGATCAAGAGATTTATTCAAAATATACGAAATCAGGATTCAAAACCAGGCCTTTCTGACCCAACTACACTAAACTGCCACCATATAATGAACTGTTTAGATGGCCTAGATTTTGAAAGACTCATTCTCCTTGTCAGACAATGTTCAGTTCACTCGCTCAGTCGTGTCCTACTCTTTGCTACCCCATGAACCTCAGCACACCAGGCCTCCCTGTCTATCATCAACTCTCAGAGTCCACCCAAACCCATGCCCATTGAGTCAGTGATGCCATCCAGCCATCTCATTCTCTGTCATCCTCTTCTCCTCCTGCCCTCAATTTTTCCCAACATCGGGATCTTTTCAAATGAGTCAGGTCTTCACATCGGGTAGCCAAAGTATAGGAGTTTCAGCTTCAGCATCAGTCCATCCAATGAATACCCACTACTGATCTCCTTTAGGATGGACTGGTTGGATCTTCTTGCACTCCAAGGGACTCTCAAGAGTCTTCTCCAACACCACAGTTCAAAAGCATCACTTCTTCGGCACTCAGCTCTTTTTATAGTCCAACTCTCACATCCACACATGACTACTGGAAAAACCATAGACTTGATTAGATGGACCTTTGTTGCCAAAGTAATGTCTCTACTTTTTAATATGCTGTTTAAGTTGATCATAACTTTCCTTCCAAGGAGTAAGAGTCTTTTAATTTAATGGCTGTAATCACCATCTGCAGTGATTTTGGAGCCCAGAAAAATAAAGTCAGCCACTGTTTCCACTGTTTCCCCAACCAAAATTGATGCACATACCTGGTCATGTAAGCAAATAGCTATCCTCACAGCTCCTCTAATATATGTGTGTGTTCAAATAGCTCATCAGAAGGCAAGTTGCAGATTGACTAGATGTATTATGAAAAGTAGTTCTTTCTTTTAACCACGTTTGGGTTTATAAAAGCTTGCAGCAGAAGGTAACAAAGCTCCTGCTCCATAGAAGGGGTATGATGAATTTGTCAGACCCTCTACCAAGCTCCATCTGTCCTCACTGTTGTGCTCAAGTGAAATAAGAGCAGTGGGAGAGATGCTGAAGACTGATGAGGATTTAAGTCTCTGAGATAATGCAAAGTTTGTAGCTTCACTTTGATTTATCTTACTTATTAGACTTGTAAGACTTTATTTGGAAAAACAAATGTTTTACATTAAATAAAGTTTGAAAACATTTAGATCATGAAAGTAAATTTTCTTTGACTGTGTTAGTGGATTTCCCCAGGAAATTTTCCTTTGGGAGAATTTCTTTTTGGATGATGTTTGCACATCTTCTACTTGAAACNCCTCCTGCCCTCAATTTTTCCCAACATCGGGATCTTTTCAAATGAGTCAGGTCTTCACATTGGGTAGCCAAAGTATTGGAGTTTCAGCTTCAGCATCAGTCCATCCAATGAATACCCACTACTGATCTCCTTTAGGATGGACTGGTTGGATCTTCTTGCACTCCAAGGGACTCTCAAGAGTCTTCTCCAACACCACAGTTCAAAAGCATCACTTCTTCGGCACTCAGCTCTTTTTATAGTCCAACTCTCACATCCACACATGACTACTGGAAAAACCATAGACTTGATTAGATGGACCTTTGTTGCCAAAGTAATGTCTCTACTTTTTAATATGCTGTTTAAGTTGATCATAACTTTCCTTCCAAGGAGTAAGAGTCTTTTAATTTAATGGCTGTAATCACCATCTGCAGTGATTTTGGAGCCCAGAAAAATAAAGTCAGCCACTGTTTCCACTGTTTCCCCAACCAAAATTGATGCACATACCTGGTCATGTAAGCAAATAGCTATCCTCACAGCTCCTCTAATATATGTGTGTGTTCAAATAGCTCATCAGAAGGCAAGTTGCAGATTGACTAGATGTATTATGAAAAGTAGTTCTTTCTTTTAACCACGTTTGGGTTTATAAAAGCTTGCAGCAGAAGGTAACAAAGCTCCTGCTCCATAGAAGGGGTATGATGAATTTGTCAGACCCTCTACCAAGCTCCATCTGTCCTCACTGTTGTGCTCAAGTGAAAGAAGAGCAGTGGGAGAGATGCTGAAGACTGATGAGGATTTAAGTCTCTGAGATAATGCAAAGTTTGTAGCTTCACTTTGATTTATCTTACTTATTAGACTTGTAAGACTTTATTTGGAAAAACAAATGTTTTACATTAAATAAAGTTTGAAAACATTTAGATCATGAAAGTAAATTTTCTTTGACTGTGTTAGTGGATTTCCCCAGGAAATTTTCCTTTGGGAGAATTTCTTTTTGGATGATGTTTGCACATCTTCTACTTGAAATAAATCTTCCTCCTTTTAGTCAAAAGATTCTCCTCTACCTTTGTTGAAGAGTGTAAGCCTGAAATATAAAATATTCTCAGTTTCTTCATCACCTCCAACCCTTTGTGACCTTGTGACCTTGTAACCCACCAGACTCCTCTTCCATGGGATTCTCCAGGCAAGAATACTGGAGTGGGTTGCCACACCCTTCTCCAGGGGATCTTCCCAACCCAGAGATTGAACCCAGGTCTCCCACATTGCAGGCAGATTCTTTACTGTCTGAGCCACCTATGGTATTCTCTTAAAGGAAGCCTAAAACAACACAGCGTATATCTAGTTTTTTATCCCTATGAAGACCCATTGACAAGATTGCAAAATCCTCACCTGACCAACCAATCAATGTAGGATCTAGTTAGTTAAGAACCCAGAAACTTCCAGAATGATGCTTATTCATCTTCTCCACCATACACGTGCTACTCCATGCTTGAGAGTTGAAACTGTAATAATTTATTTTCCTTTGAGATTCTCCCCTGTCATTCCCAGCGGACCAGGGATGGCTAGGAGGTAGTCCTAAACCTTGCTTTTGTTTTATTTATAGTAGGATGTGAAATTGAATAGGACACATCCCCATGGTAGATTTTTAATACTGAAGGGAAGACAGACCAGGGAAACTGTGATTACAGTATAGGTGTTTGTGCAGCAGTAGATAACATTTCTGCAATATACTAATGGTTTCCTTTTTCATTCTTCCTTGTGTGAGACTCTCTTCTACAAAACCAGATGCATTGTTACTTCTGGGAGGATCTTTTTGTTGTTGTTATAGTTGAATGTAAAGAAAGAGTCACTGTTCAGCTTTTGATTTGTAAGAGAGGATCTTGAAGCCCATATCAAGATTGTAGTGATATAAGCCAGAGCTTGCTAAAAAATAAAGGTATTTTTAAAGTTCGGCCTTTCCATTACCAGGAGCAAAAAAAGGGGGGGGGTGGAGTGCTAAACATATCATTTTATTATAAGCTCTAAATAGAGATAAATTTAAGCTTATAACTAAAGGGAAGTTACCATCCTCCTAAGGAATAGGAAGGGGAAAGAAAGAACTCCTGACTTGAGGAACAGAGGTCAGATAAGGAGATTTGAAGGAAGTCAAAGCCCACAGAAAATACTCCTTATTGTCATATATGAGAGTTTTCAAAGAAGACTTTCTATGTATGAGAGATGCTGGTGTTTTTCACACTTAATTTCTCTTTTTTAGTTAGAGACTGTGCTATGAAGACACGTGTTTTGAGAGAATGTATTTCTTGAATGGTCTTAATGAGAAAGTAAATTTTACCAACCTGTGGTTTAGCTAAAAGTGCTTGATTAACATTTTTAACAACTGAAAAAAAAATTAAGGCGGTCAGGGCACAGAGAGCATGGTTGTGGGTCCCTGAGTCTATCCCCAGAACAGGGAGGCGGGAGGGGTTTTTTGGTAAGAGAGTTTGCCACAAAAACCCCAGACAGATTGAGGGAGAAATCTAGAGCATCCCTGCTAGCGCTGTGTTCTCCCAAGCTGTCCAAACTGACCTTGAAGCAGCAAAGGGTGGAGGAGGTGTCTGCAGAGATGGGATTGGTGTGGGGCACTTGACTCTGCTTTGGTACTTACCAGATGTGGAAGGAACCCTGAAGCTCCTGGATGCCTCCTGGGATGTGAACCATGCATGCTGGCTGTGAACCGGCTAGAGGCAAAGGCAGGCCAAGCAGGATGTGAGATGGAGTCCCTGGGAATCTGAAGCACCACATGCTTGCCAATTGGCAAGAGGTAACAGCTGAGCTCTTCAGGAGGGATCATCATGCATCACTCACCTTGGGATAACAGACTCTGAGTTCCAACAGTCAGATGCTCAGTAGCAACTGTAATGTGCACAGAGGCTGCCTCCCAAATACTAGGTGAGATGAGCTTAACAGAGAATCAGAAGGAAGCAGAAAGGACAACACAGAAACCATTCACCCCTTCCTGGATAGACTGGTCCATGCAAACATTCTCCCATTCGCACACCAACTCCTTTGAGAAGGGGGTTAGAACATTTGCATTGTCTGATTATCCAAAAGGGACAGAATTACTTCACAAGGAGCAAGTTTAAAGATTTCCAACATTCCAGAAATGAGAAGTCCAGGGACAGATAAAGTCAGTTATCACAGAATTGAAAAGTGTTTGCTTTGGCCCACAATCTGAGTTGTGGGTCATCATTCTTGACCTCTCTGCACTGTGATTGATTATGCATCATGGCCTGGGAATCTAGGAGGTCAGGTTTTTTTCAGACTGTGGAATTTAAAAACGCTTCCCAGAAGAACAACATCTAAAGGAGAATTTTGAAGGGCAATCAAGAATGACCCAGCTATGAGGAAGCAGAAGTGTATTTCAGGAAATGCAAAAAACACATGAGTCAGGGTACTTTGGTCAAACTAAGTACAGCTTGCTCAAGGAAATCAAAGTTGTGTGAACTCAGGAGCAAAGGGAAGTCAGCTGGAACAAGTAGACTGCAAGGCTGCTCTGCCAATGGTTGCAGAGATTGTACCTGCAAGGGACTTGGAAAGGTTGGGGGTTGAAACACTGCATGTCCTTTACTTTCCAAGGGCTCCATGTACCCTACAGCAAAAGGCATGCTCCCTGAGATACGACCACCCTTCAGAGGGTGTTCACACTAAACGCTTGCTTTTCTTTGTAAGCTTACATCACCAGGCTTTCTATGCCTGCAGTGGGTGCCTCCTCAGTTTTGCACAAAAGCATCACGTAAATGAGCAAAAATCCTTGAAATATGGTCAGATTACGGAAGACCATGCAAGCTACTTTAAAGGATTTAGACTTGAAGGATGATCGGTGAGGAGCCACTGAGAGTTTCTGGACAGTGGTGTGATATGACAAAACAAATTATTCCATAGAAGCTGTATGCATGGTAGATTGGAGCCAAGAGACTCAGGAAGTTACTGTAGTTGTCCAAGCATGAAGCGAAAAGGGAGATTTGATGGTATCCATGGAAACCAAAAGGGAAAGATAGGGAAATTATTTTGAAGGCAGAAACAACAGGACTTGATTACTGATTGGACATGAGTGTATGAGAGAGGCGGCAATAATAAATGACTCAGGGGTTTTGAGCTTGGAAGCTGTAAGAATAAATCCGAAATGGAGATGCTAATCGAGAGGGCTGCTTTGAGAGGGAAGACAGAGAGTTTGGGTGAAGGCGTGTTGAATTTCACATCATGACAGAATGTGTTCGTGGAAATGCTCTCCACAGATTTGAAAGGGGAAGACTAGAGTAACATTCTTCCTTTTCTTTTCCCCTTCTTTCTTGCCTTCTCCTCCTCCTTCTTCTTCCTCCTTTTTGTTCACTTTCCATGATTTTGAGTGCATCTGAGGCTCTTTTTCTGAAGACTTTTGGGAATACATTTAGCACTTCCCTTGGGTTTTCCTGGTGGCTCAGACGGTAAAGCATCTGCTCGCAATGCAGGAGACCTGGGTTCGATCCCTGGGTCGGAAAGATCCCCTGGAGAAGGAAATGACAATGCACTCCAGTACTCTTGCCTGGATAACCCCATGGATGGAGGAGTCTGGTAGGCTACAGTCCATGGGGTCACAAAGAGTCGGACACGACTGAGAGATTTCACTTTACACTTACACACTTTCAGTAAACCGTGAAAAAGTTTGTCACCTTTATCGTTGTCAACTTTGTCTTCAAATTAACACGAAGTGTTATTCAACACAAATTTGTGTTTGTTGCTTTTGTAGACAGACTTCAGCATAACAAACTCCATGCCCTTGAGACAATTTTGCTCTATGACAGACAATATTTTATAGGATCGATGCATAGAGAACACACAGAATAGAGTAGTAATCATCGAACAACACCTCCCTGAGGTTAAAAGTAGTATTCATGTTCTACAGGAGGAAATAAGGGAAGCAGAAGGGCACTGGGCTAGACAAGACCAGAAAACTGGTGGGGAGGTAAAAGAGAAAACTGGCTAAAATTTCTTTTCTGGATAAGGCTAACATAAGTCATCATCTCCTTAGGAAAGAAACTAGTTTTAGGATGCTGCTTGGATGATAGCTGTAATTTTCATTCACCCAGGACTTAACACTTTGTACCCATTAACTTCTCGTCTCCATGGATTCCAGGACTTGTGCAAGACAGCAGTTCCAAAAAAAGCTGGGCTCAAACAAAACAAATTTCCAGCCCAGCAGGTTGAACCACTTTAATGATGATGAGAAAGACCACAGTATTTCATGAGGAAATTCAACTACATTCTGGGAAAAAAAAAATCAGAACATAAGAACCCAAAAACATTATTGTTGATGGCAGCTGCTCTGGAAAGCTCTCCTTCTCTGCCTTTTAGAAACTGAGGCCCTTCTGCATGAATGATCCCAGGAGGCAGCTGCTCATCTCTGCCCACAGGACCAGCACATCCCCTGACTCAGGCATCTGTTTGCCCCTGCTGCTGCTCATTGCATGAGCAGAGTGTGGCAAAGAGTAGCCTGCCATATTGTCTGTCTTAGAGAGGACGATCAACTTTAAGCAAAAAGAAAAGAGGAAGAAATGGCATGCTTTCTCCCTTGCTTTTTTACTTACTCAGTTTCCATTACAGTCTAATACCATGGACCAAAATCTGGGCTTAGAGTCAGGTGACTCAGTTCATGTTTTTAGTCCACTAATGGGCAGCTCATTTAAGCTTTGTGCTAGTGTTTCATCTGCTATTAAAGAGATTTAGTAAAGTCATGGATGGTTGTTGAGGAGATTAAGAAGCTCAATCAAGATGGTACCTTACAGGCAGAGGCACACTTCAGAATCAAAGGCTCTTGGTACCAGTGGAGTCCACATTCCCAGCTTTAGAGAACTCTGGATTAATTTAAGTTTCTCTGTAAACTGTAACCATCAAACATTCTCCTTTAACTTACATAACATGTTTTCTTCAAATTTCCCTTAAGTTTTTCACTCTACCAAAGAGAAGAACTTTTTTTTAAAAAGCATCTTTATCTTTTGCAGCAAGTTCAATATGTGAAAGCTTGATTTCTTTGCTACCCACAGTTTCCTCTGGGGCCTTAGCCTTACCATCATTCTATGACTCACTGCTTTACTTTTCATAAATAGATGCTAAACACTGTCCCTGGTTCTATTGGAAATGGCAGATAAAAATACTCAAAGAAAAAAGCTCAACGAATACAGTTTTTGAACTATGCCATGGATTCTGCCCTCTCTCCTCTTTTCTCACCTTCTTTTGGGTTTTCTGCTCATCAGCCTGTCATAATCAGTGGCTGTCAAACTCTATCAGATAAATCTGTGCTGATTATTTCTCATTCCCATGAATGTATAGCCCTTTAATTAAAATGGGGGCAGGGGGCATCTCTGGTCCTCTTTTTTCCCTCTTGTCCTTCATTTGTCCATTCTCTCCTGCACTGTACCTTTCTCCTCTCCTTTTCATTTTTCTTCCTTCCCTATGCCTAGGCCAAGCAGGTATCAGCACTGGCCCCAGAAATGTTACTTCCTCCTGCCAGAGATTTAGTTGATTTGCCACCTTATTTTCAATTTTTTAATTTTAATTTTATTAATTTTTAAAATTTTATTTTTGGAGGCTAATTACAACTTAATGTTGGTTTCTGCCATACATCAACACGAATCAGCCATAGGCATACATATGTCTCCTCCCTCCCACCTCCCACCCCATCCCACCCCCCTAGGTTGTCACAGAGCATCCGCTTTGGGTTCTCTGCATCATACAACAAATTTCCCCTGGCTATCTGTTCTACATATGGTCATGTGTGTGTTTCAATCATCTTTATGGATTACAAAGATCCCTGGGAATCCTCAGGTGTTCAGAGCCAAGGAAAATAAAAATACCCAGCATCATTCTAAGGCCAGTTTGAGAGCAGAAACTAGAGGCAGTGAGGACCACTACATTCCAGTTAAGATGGTAGCCTATAGCTAGCAGTGCAAAAGGAATGGAGAGTTGCAGTGGGCATAGAGATCACGTTCTTTCAGGACAGTTTTTCCATTGGACTCATTTTTCTGCACATCTCATTAGCAAAGGCATTGACTTCCTCAGTTTTGCAGTAGCTTTTCAAGGATGTCTGTACAGAAAGCAGCCTTGGAAGAGAGAGCATCCTCCTCTGGAGCAAAGGGCAGGCTTCCTCATTGATCACTGTAATGGATTTGAGTTCCCCAAGCTGAGAGTAGCTCTCCTGTCATGAAACACTCTGCATGCGCAACTGTCATCTAGACCTCTTTGTATCACTCTGTGAGAATCGGGACTCAAGGAACTGCCACAAGAAAATCCTGATATTCTACTTCTATGTCACTGAGTAATAAAGTCTTTTGCCTCTGGCCCACATGTCTTGTGTCTTCTGCCGATATCTATGACACTGTGTGTGCTAAGTCGCTTCAGTCATGTCCGACTCTCTGCAACCCCACCGACTGTAGCCCACCAGGCTCCTCTGTCCATGGGATTCTCCAGACAAGAATACTGGAGTGGGTTGCCATGCCCTTCTCCAGGAGATCTTCCCAACCCAGGGATTGTATTGTAGCAGACTAATGTATTAAATTACAGGTAAGGTAAAACCTTAACCCTTTTGAGCTCTTAATAATTTCCAGACATTATAATATTTTAGACTGACAGTAAGAATAGAAAACAAGTAAAAATTTAAATGTCAATTTTTCTCTATTAATATCTTGAAATAAATATACCTCACCCCCTTTGACTCCCACTTCCATCTAGTCTGATGTACCTTCTTAACCTTAATATTGATGGGCTCTAATGGACCATTTATTCAGTAGAGTGGATTTCTAAAAGCCATTTCCAGATTAAAGTTTGTGTGCCAGGATTACATTTGTTTTCATTAATAGAGAGAGGAGTCGAGCAGCAGATTATTAGAGTTGACTTTGCAATCACTTAATCAGCAAATGCAACCTGAGTACCTTCTTACTCCTGTGTTAAGAGTTGCATAAAGCAGCCTCTGTTCTCAAAGCATGTTAACTTCCTTTACGCCAATAAAGAAACACTTCCCCATAAAAAGAACCCAAATGGTTAAGCCACTCATTCAGGCAGTAACCAGGAGAAGTGTTTTTATAAGAGGGCTTTAAAAGTATTCTCCCTTGTCTATTCTGCTCCAAATAGAAAAGCAATTTGAAGACAGACTACATACCCTACTGATGCTGAAGAAACACTGACCTTCAGGGAACCCAGACTAAAGAGTCCAGATCTATCAAGCCAATATTTTTTCTGGTACTACTGATTTATAATAATCATAAAATCAAACATTGCTCTCTGTCATTTCCAGTTAATTCAATCCATAATGATAATTATTTGTTGGGAGGAAAGAAAGCAGTGAGTCACTGTGAGACTTTAGGATCTGGGAAAGGAGCCATGTGAATACATACACACACACAATTTTCACATCAGCTTGAATCATGGCATTTTCTAAACAGTAGTGTTCAAATGATAAAGGTGTTTTACAGTTCAGTTAAAAACTTACAGTCTATCCATAAGGAACACCTGTGGCTGCCCACGTGGAGTGGGAAGGGAAGGGATGGATTGGGAGTCTGCAGCTAGTCGATGCAAACCGTTATATATAGAATGGATAAACAACAAGGTCCTAATGTTTAGCAGAGAACTATATTTAATATCTAGTGATAAACCATAATGGAAAAGAATATGAAAAAGTCTCTGTGATCCCCAGTTCAGTCCAGAATTTTACCTCTTAACCAACACAGTACTGACCACTGAGGTTTCTGCCACTGTCTTGAGAGAGAGAAAGTAGGAAAACTAGGTACAGCTTGGTTACTGAAAGCCCACCAGGTTCTACAACCAAGGCACCCAGCAACTAGCCAGTAAGGTAGTGAAGGGCTTTTAAGGCTAAGAGAGTCTCAGGGCTTGCATCCTTTCTGTTGGAGAGGAGGAGCGCCAAAGCTGTCCTTCCCATGACCTGCTCCACCAATCACAGTTTGTGGCTTTTGGTAACACTGTCTTTTTTCTTTGGACTGGTTTCCGTGTGGAAGAAGGCTGGAGACATTCAGCAGAAGTGCCACGGGCTGCACTGCTTGCTGTCTTGGCCCTAAGACAGGAGTGAAGATGAGAACCCAAGTATCAGACTTAGGTTTCCATAACTGAATAGGCAAAAAAATCGTTAAAGACCTCCACATGTTTCAGACTGATGGGGGAAGTAGTCTAAAATTAATGATACTTTTATAACAGTTAAGACTTTGGTTTGATCATTATAAAAGGTACTAGCTGGTCTACAAGTTGTTATCTTTTCAAGTAACAGCCAGTTATAACTACTCATAATGCCTCCACTAAATGAGAGGGCTGAAGNTCCCACCCCCCTAGGTTGTCACAGAGCATCCGCTTTGGGTTCTCTGCATCATACAACAAATTTCCCCTGGCTATCTGTTCTACATATGGTCATGTGTGTGTTTCAATCATCTTTATGGATTACAAAGATCCCTGGGAATCCTCAGGTGTTCAGAGCCAAGGAAAATAAAAATACCCAGCATCATTCTAAGGCCAGTTTGAGAGCAGAAACTAGAGGCAGTGAGGACCACTACATTCCAGTTAAGATGGTAGCCTATAGCTAGCAGTGCAAAAGGAATGGAGAGTTGCAGTGGGCATAGAGATCACGTTCTTTCAGGACAGTTTTTCCATTGGACTCATTTTTCTGCACATCTCATTAGCAAAGGCATTGACTTCCTCAGTTTTGCAGTAGCTTTTCAAGGATGTCTGTACAGAAAGCAGCCTTGGAAGAGAGAGCATCCTCCTCTGGAGCAAAGGGCAGGCTTCCTCATTGATCACTGTAATGGATTTGAGTTCCCCAAGCTGAGAGTAGCTCTCCTGTCATGAAACACTCTGCATGCGCAACTGTCATCTAGACCTCTTTGTATCACTCTGTGAGAATCGAGACTCAAGGAACTGCCACAAGAAAATCCTGATATTCTACTTCTATGTCACTGAGTAATAAAGTCTTTTGCCTCTGGCCCACATGTCTTGTGTCTTCTGCCGATATCTATGACACTGTGTGTGCTAAGTCGCTTCAGTCATGTCCGACTCTCTGCAACCCCACCGACTGTAGCCCACCAGGCTCCTCTGTCCATGGGATTCTCCAGACAAGAATACTGGAGTGGGTTGCCATGCCCTTCTCCAGGAGATCTTCCCAACCCAGGGATTGTATTGTAGCAGACTAATGTATTAAATTACAGGTAAGGTAAAACCTTAACCCTTTTGAGCTCTTAATAATTTCCAGACATTATAATACTTTAGACTGACAGTAAGAATAGAAAACAAGTAAAAATTTAAATGTCAATTTTTCTCTATTAATATCTTGAAATAAATATACCTCACCCCCTTTGACTCCCACTTCCATCTAGTCTGATGTACCTTCTTAACCTTAATATTGATGGGCTCTAATGGACCATTTATTCAGTAGAGTGGATTTCTAAAAGCCATTTCCAGATTAAAGTTTGTGTGCCAGGATTACATTTGTTTTCATTAATAGAGAGAGGAGTCGAGCAGCAGATTATTAGAGTTGACTTTGCAATCACTTAATCAGCAAATGCAACCTGAGTACCTTCTTACTTCTGTGTTAAGAGTTGCATAAAGCAGCCTCTGTTCTCAAAGCATGTTAACTTCCTTTACGCCAATAAAGAAACACTTCCCCATAAAAAGAACCCAAATGGTTAAGCCACTCATTCAGGCAGTAACCAGGAGAAGTGTTTTTATAAGAGGGCTTTAAAAGTATTCTCCCTTGTCTATTCTGCTCCAAATAGAAAAGCAATTTGAAGACAGACTACATACCCTACTGATGCTGAAGAAACACTGACCTTCAGGGAACCCAGACTAAAGAGTCCAGATCTATCAAGCCAATATTTTTTCTGGTACTACTGATTTATAATAATCATAAAATCAAACATTGCTCTCTGTCATTTCCAGTTAATTCAATCCATAATGATAATTATTTGTTGGGAGGAAAGAAAGCAGTGAGTCACTGTGAGACTTTAGGATCTGGGAAAGGAGCCATGTGAATACATACACACACACAATTTTCACATCAGCTTGAATCATGGCATTTTCTAAACAGTAGTGTTCAAATGATAAAGGTGTTTTACAGTTCAGTTAAAAACTTACAGTCTATCCATAAGGAACACCTGTGGCTGCCCACGTGGAGTGGGAAGGGAAGGGATGGATTGGGAGTCTGCA
Organism: Raphicerus campestris; assembly: GCA_006410735.1. NCBI lineage: Eukaryota > Metazoa > Chordata > Mammalia > Artiodactyla > Bovidae > Raphicerus > Raphicerus campestris. Next base: position 17,178 of record SJYW01012709.1, read on the forward strand.
GCTAGTCGATGCAAACCGTTATATATAGAATGGATAAACAACAAGGTCCTAATGTTTAGCAGAGAACTATATTTAATATCTAGTGATAAACCATAATGGAAAAGAATATGAAAAAGTCTCTGTGATCCCCAGTTCAGTCCAGAATTTTACCTCTTAACCAACACAGTACTGACCACTGAGGTTTCTGCCACTGTCTTGAGAGAGAGAAAGTAGGAAAACTAGGTACAGCTTGGTTACTGAAAGCCCACCAGGTTCTACAACCAAGGCACCCAGCAACTAGCCAGTAAGGTAGTGAAGGGCTTTTAAGGCTAAGAGAGTCTCAGGGCTTGCATCCTTTCTGTTGGAGAGGAGGAGCGCCAAAGCTGTCCTTCCCATGACCTGCTCCACCAATCACAGTTTGTGGCTTTTGGTAACACTGTCTTTTTTCTTTGGACTGGTTTCCGTGTGGAAGAAGGCTGGAGACATTCAGCAGAAGTGCCACGGGCTGCACTGCTTGCTGTCTTGGCCCTAAGACAGGAGTGAAGATGAGAACCCAAGTATCAGACTTAGGTTTCCATAACTGAATAGGCAAAAAAATCGTTAAAGACCTCCACATGTTTCAGACTGATGGGGGAAGTAGTCTAAAATTAATGATACTTTTATAACAGTTAAGACTTTGGTTTGATCATTATAAAAGGTACTAGCTGGTCTACAAGTTGTTATCTTTTCAAGTAACAGCCAGTTATAACTACTCATAATGCCTCCACTAAATGAGAGGGCTGAAGAAAAAAAATGAAGTGAAGCACAGGAGAGAGTTATATCATTTCCAGCACTGTACACTGATGGGGGAAAAAAAGGAAAATCTCCAGAAGTTCCAACATTACACAGACCTGGGCAGTAGTACTTTGGAAACAGGGTCATTAAAGAAACACGTGAGTGTGTGAATGCATGCTCAGTCACTTCAGTTGTGTTCAACTGTGTGCAACACTAGACTCTGTGCAACACTACGGACTGTAGCCCACCAGGCTCCTCTGTCCATGGGATTCTTCAGGCAAGAATACTGGAGTGGGTTGCCGTTTCCTCCTCCAGGGGATCTTCCCGACATGGGGATCGAACCTGCAGTTCCTGTGTCTCCTGCACTGGCAGGCAGATTCTTTAACTACTGAAATACAGTTGATAGAAACTCAAAGTATGAATTCTGAGCAGTTGCAGAGAGCCTGAGAATTCTAAAGTAGTATAAGAGCTCTGATTCAAGAAATAAATCATTCCAACACAGACTTGTGAGGAATAAGGAATAGTGTGCCATACAGAAGATAACAAAATCACATCCTAGAACAAGATGAAAATGGGGAGGGGAACTGGGCATAGATATTTCCCTTAGGCATTCCTGACCAAATCTTTACCAGTTTTCTAAGGAGTTAAGATGGGAAATCTTGTGATTGCTTGAATGTGTAAGATTTGGTAATTTGGTATGGACCTATGTGTATGTATATTTGCTTGTTAACTACTTAGTAAGTGGGACCTGGTACATTCTAGGGTATGTTGTTTAATTATCCTCATGTAATTCTTCTTGTGTTCGTTACCAGACCCAGTATGAAACTCCACAGAAAATATCATAATAAATAATTACCTGGAATAGCTGTGCCCAGTGGACAATCATAATCAGATTCTGGTGATCTGAGTGAGCAGACATTAGCAATAAGCCTTCCAGAATGTTGCTCCAGCAAGATTATTCCTATCTGGATATGCCAAACCAACATACTGGCAGGATACAGAGCTGCGCAAGAAGGGGTCCAAGAGATTTTGTGTGATATAAAACTCTCCCCATAGAGGTGTGATTTGACAGAACTTGATGACCTGGTCACCCACAAGCCATCTCCTTCATCAGCCTGACATGTGCCTGAAATTCTTCACTCCTTTTGTTGAGGCAAGCATGATGTTAACATGTAGTTGAGGGGAAGCATTGATTCACATGCTTTGCTTCTACTCAGGCACTGCAAGGCCATTGCTTCAGATTAACTAGCAAGGGGTCTCAAATACAGTGAGTATATTTTTACAAGGCTAAAGCTGGGTCAAGGGGTTACAAAAGTTTAAGTGTAGTTGTGAACTTTAAAATTTTTGAAATCATAACAGCACTATAAGGACTAAGCTATTAAATCATCACAAGCATGGAATAGGGTCATTTTAATTGAAGGAGAGAGAGACAGGGCAATAGGTGCAGGTGGAATTGAAGAGTGTGGGGCCATCAGTCTCAGAGATGATCACAGCAGTCACAAGAGGAATGGGAAGATGGGAAAGGAATGGGAATCACCAGCTCTGAAAAGACAAAGTCATAGGGCAGCTCTGGGTGGCCCTAATATTTCCACTTAGCCCTTGAAATTTTTGCTCTAGTCTTCAGGGAAAGAAGAAGTAAAAGTGGACAAAGGTAAATACGGATAGAATGAGTGCTCAATTCATGGTTTCCTGAGTCCCTGTGCTGTGCCAACCNCCTCATGTAATTCTTCTTGTGTTCGTTACCAGACCCAGTATGAAACTCCACAGAAAATATCATAATAAATAATTACCTGGAATAGCTGTGCCCAGTGGACAATCATAATCAGATTCTGGTGATCTGAGTGAGCAGACATTAGCAATAAGCCTTCCAGAATGTTGCTCCAGCAAGATTATTCCTATCTGGATATGCCAAACCAACATACTGGCAGGATACAGAGCTGCGCAAGAAGGGGTCCAAGAGATTTTGTGTGATATAAAACTCTCCCCATAGAGGTGTGATTTGACAGAACTTGATGACCTGGTCACCCACAAGCCATCTCCTTCATCAGCCTGACATGTGCCTGAAATTCTTCACTCCTTTTGTTGAGGCAAGCATGATGTTAACATGTAGTTGAGGGGAAGCATTGATTCACATGCTTTGCTTCTACTCAGGCACTGCAAGGCCATTGCTTCAGATTAACTAGCAAGGGGTCTCAAATACAGTGAGTATATTTTTACAAGGCTAAAGCTGGGTCAAGGGGTTACAAAAGTTTAAGTGTAGTTGTGAACTTTAAAATTTTTGAAATCATAACAGCACTATAAGGACTAAGCTATTAAATCATCACAAGCATGGAATAGGGTCATTTTAATTGAAGGAGAGAGAGACAGGGCAATAGGTGCAGGTGGAATTGAAGAGTGTGGGGCCATCAGTCTCAGAGATGATCACAGCAGTCACAAGAGGAATGGGAAGATGGGAAAGGAATGGGAATCACCAGCTCTGAAAAGACAAAGTCATAGGGCAGCTCTGGGTGGCCCTAATATTTCCACTTAGCCCTTGAAATTTTTGCTCTAGTCTTCAGGGAAAGAAGAAGTAAAAGTGGACAAAGGTAAATACGGATAGAATGAGTGCTCAATTCATGGTTTCCTGAGTCCCTGTGCTGTGCCAACCCCTGACTCTCCCCACTGGGCCAAGGACCAGGTGGTGGAATGCGTGTTCCCGTAGTGAC
>SJYW01012711.1:2542-26286 GCA_006410735.1 Raphicerus campestris
TATTCCTGGTAAACTTCCTGTCTACCAGCAGCAGCATCACAATAGTTGGTTGTTGTTGTTTTTTAAGTAACTATTTTTTGAGTTAAACAAAGAGAAAAATATTCATTATCTCACTGATATGCTACCACAGCTTGTGCAAAGTTTAGTAATTTCCCCCAAGTAATCTGTTCCACAGAATATGAGCAAGTGGCACATATTCCATTCTTTTGCATCATTTGAAATTCAAGACAAATACTCTTACCACAAAGTTATACTGAGGAAATAAATCATCTGAACTTAACATTAGGCCAAGAAATGGCCAACAGTAGCTTAGAATTTCTGACACTTTAGTATGAAAAAATCCATTAACCTCACCCATAACGATGATGGCTTCTTATTACTTTTCTGAGAGTTTTATTTAAGGTGCAGTCAGTTCAGTCACTCAGTTGTGTCTGACTCTTTGCGACCCCTTGGACTGCAACACAACAGGCCTCCCTGTCCATCACCAACTCCCAGAGTTTATTCAAACTCATGTCCATGGTTGGATGGCATGAGATGCCATCCAACCATCTCATCCTCTGTTGTCCCCTTCTCCTCTCGCCTTCAGTCTTTCCCAGCGTCAGAGTCTTTTCAAATGATCCAGTTCTTTGCATCAGATGGCCAAAGTATTGGAGTTTCAGCTTTAGCATCAGTCTTTCCAATGAATATTCAGGACTGATTTTCTTTAGGATGGACTGGTTGGATCTCCTTGCTATCCAAGGGACTCTCAAGAGTCTTTTCCAACACCATAGTTCAAACACATCAATTCTTCAGTGCTCAGCTTTCTTTATATTCCAAATCCAAATCCATACATGACTACTGGAAAAATCATAGCTTTGACTAGACAGACCTTTGTTGGCAAAGTAATGTCTCTGCTTTTTAATATGCTATCTAGGTTCGTCATAGCTTTTCTTCCAAGAAGCAAACATCTTTCAATTTCATGGCTGCAATCACCATCTGCAGTGATTTTGGAGCCCAAAAAAATGTCTCTCACTGTTTCCACTGTTTCCCCATCTATTTGCCATGAAGTGATGACACCGGATGCCATGATCTTAGTTTTCTGAATGTTGAGTTTTAAGTCAAATTTCTCACTCTCCTCTTTCGCTTTCATCAAGAGGCTCTTTAGTTTTCCTCTGTTTTCTGACATAAGGTTGCCGTCATCTGCATATCTGAGGTTATTGATATTTCTCCCAACAATCTTGATTCCAGCTTGTGCTTCTTCCAGTCCAGCGTTTCTCATGATGTACTCTGCATAGAAGTTAAATAAGCATGGTGACAATATACAGCCTTGACGTACTCCTTTTCCTATTTGGAACCAGTCTGTTGTTCATGACCAGTTCTAACTGTTGCTTCCTGACCTGCATATAGGTTTCTCAAGAGGCAGGTCAGGTGGTCTGGTATTCCCTTCTCTTTCAGAATTTTCCAGTTTATTGTGATCCACACAGTCAAAGGCTTTGGCATAGTCAATAAAGCAAAAGTAGTTGTTTTTCTAGAACTCTCTTGCTTTTTTGATGATCCAACGGATGTTGGCAATTTGATTTCTTGTTCCTCTGCCTTTTTCTAAACCCAGCTTGAACATCTGGAAGTTCTCGGTTCACGTACTGTTGAAGTCTGGGTTGGAAAATTTTGAGCATTACTTTACTAGCATGTGAGATGAGATCAAATGTGAGGTAGTTTGGACATTATTTGCCATAGTCTTTCTTTGGGATTGGAATGAAAAGTTATATTTTCTGTCCTTTATTGTGCCCATCTTTGCATGAAAGTTTCCCTTGGTATCTCTAATTTTCCTGACGAGATCTCTAGTCTTTCCCACTCTACTGTTTTCCTCTATTTCTTTTCATTGATCATTGAGGAAGGTTTTCTTATCTCTCCATCCTATTCTTTGGAACTCTCCTTTGCCTTTATCTTCTTTTCTTTTCACAGGTATTTGTAAGCCCTTCTCAGATAACCATTTTGCCTGTTTGCATTTCTTTTTCTTGGGAATGGTCTTGATTCCTGTCTCTTGCACAATGTCACGAGACTCCATCCATAGTTCTTCAAGGACTCTGTCTATCAGATCTAATCCCTTAAATTTATTTCTCCCTTCCACTGTATAATCGTAAGGGATTTGATTTATATCATACCTGAATGGTCTAGTGGTTTTCTCTACTTTTCTTCAGTTTAAGTCTGAATGTGGCAATAAGGAGTTCATGATCTGAGCCACAGTCAGCTCCTGATCTCGTTTTTACTGATTGTATAGAGATTCTCCATCTTTGGCTGCAAAGAATATAATCAATCTGATTTTGATATTGACCATCTGGTGATGTCCATGTCTAGAGTCTTCTCTTGTGTTGTTGGAAGAGGGTGTTTGCTATAACCAGTGTGTTCTCTTGGCAAGACTTTATTAGCCTTTGCCCTGCTTCATTCTGTACTCCAAAGCCAAATTTGCCTGTTACTCCAGGTATTTACTGACTTCCTACTTTCGCATTCCAGTCCCCTATAATGAAAAGGACATCTTTTTCATGTGTTAGTCTAATAGGTCTTCATAGAACTGTTCAACTTCAGGTTCTTCAGCATTATTGGTCAGGGCATAGAATTGGATTACTGTGATATTGAACGGTTTGCCATGGAAATGAAGAGAGATCATTCCGTCATTTTTGAGACTGCATCCAAATACCGCATTTCAAACTCTTTTGTTGACCATGATGGCTACTCCATTTCCTCTAAGGGATTCCTGCCCACCATAGTAGATATAATGGTCATCTGAGTTAAATTCACCCTTTCCAGTCCATTTTAGTTTGCTGATTCCTAAAATGTCAACATTCACTCTTGCCATCTCCTGTTTGACCACTTCCAATTTGCCTTGACTCATGGACCTAACATTCCAGGTTCCTATGCAATATTGCTCTTTACAGCATCGGACCTTGCTTCTATCACCAGTCACATCCACAACTGGGCATTGTTCTTGCTTTGGCTCTGTTTCTTCATTCTTTTGGAGTTATTTCTCTACTGATCTCCAGTAGCATATTGGGTACCTACTGACCTGAGGAGATCATCTTTCAGTATCCTATCTTTTTGCCTTTTCATACTGTTCATGAGGTTCTCAAGGCAAGAATACTGAAGTGGTTTGCTATTTCCTTCTCCTGTGGACCACATTTTGTCAGAACTCTCCACCATGACCCGTCCGTCTTGGGTGGCCCTACAGTATTTGGATGTTTATAGCTTATTTACCTGTTTATAGCTTATTTATCTGAGGCCAGACTGTAGTGGAGGTAATGAAGATAATGGCGACCTCCTTCAAAAGGTCCCATGCACACACTACTGCACTCAGTGGCCCCAACCCTGCAGCAGGCCGGCCACTGCCTGCCCACACCTCCACTGGAGACTCCTGGACACTCATGGGCAAGTCTGGGTCATCCTCTTGTGTGGTCACTGCTGCTTTTTCCTGGGTCCCAGTGCACACAGGGTTCTGTGTGTGCAAGAGTCTATTTCCCATTCCTGTGTAAGTTCTTGCAGCTCTATGGTGGGGTTGATGGCAACCTCCTCCAAGAGGGCTTGCGCCATATCCATGCCTGCTGCACCCAGAGCCCCCGCCCCTGTGGCAGTCCATTGCTGACCTGTACCTCCACAGGAAATGCTGAGACACAGTTCTATCTCAGTCTCTGTGGGGTCTCTGGGTCCTGGTGCACACAAGGTTTGTTTGAGCCCTCTGAACATCTCTGGTAGGTGTGGGGTTTGATTCTAAATACAGTTTCGCCCCTCCCACCATCTTGCTGGGGCTAATCTGCCCTTGGACATGGGGTATCTTCTCACAGTCACTTCAGCGCCACACAGCCACCGCTCCAGCACCATGCAGCCGCACTCACTGCTATATTCAGTCTCCTAGCATTTCCCAGGATTTCAATGAACTCAGTGACTTGGAAACAACCTAGAATTCACTTTCAACTTCTCTTTAATCTAAGGCTTCCCTCCAGTAAGCTTCCTTCCTTACTAGATTGCTTCTTTTTTCTTGCATGTCACGGGCCCTTCTTTACAATTACTGCCTCCCCCAGGACGTACACACACTACGAGCAAAGTCAGAGCAGCTCTCCCATTCATCAGGGGAGGGCAATCTCAGCCTGTTGTTGACAGCTGCCATCTTGTCTTTCATTCACACTAACAGCTTCCCTGTCCCATTGAGAGCCCCTCCCAATCCTCTGGTGTGCTGCAGGGGAACTTCCTTTCCACTCAGTCTCCCTCTCCATCTTTATGGTACAGTCTTTCATTACAGGTTATAGCCCTAGAAATCAGTGCAACAGGTCATATAATTTTCATCCTTTTTTTACCCTGTATAGCTTTCATCAAAGATTCTCCACCTGCGTAACCTATGTTTTCTCTCATAAAACCAGCAGTTACACTTTTGCTGTCACAGTGAATCATTTTCACTTCCTTAATCCTTACATTATTTCCCCTTTGGAGGAAAACTTCTATTGTTCCTAAATTTAAGCCAATATCCTTAGCCATCACAATGACCAATTTATTCACAAAATTCCACATACGTAAAACTGATTCCTGAAAGATAATAGCATTGCGAGACCTAGGACATAAGACTATGACACTTTTAAAAACATTTAAATGAAACTTAAAATGTTGAATACTAAGATAAAAAGTGACCTCTCAATAAGGCTATATGGTTCTGTTTCCTAAATAGCATAATTTTACTTTCTCACCAAACAGTAAAGTAGAATTTTTTAAAGTCATAGAATCATAGAAATATGAGCCTAAAGGAATATTCCAGAGTGCCAAAATTCCCCATTCATCTTTATGTCTTCAGTCAGAAAGAAATGTACTTAAACCACCTCAGAATGATAGGTCTCTACAACATTTTCTTCCGGAAACTTCAGAGAGGGCTCTCCAGCACTCCCCCAACACACACACACACACACACACACACACACACACACACACACATACACACCTATATTCTACCCTCCCAATATCCTCTCCCTCACCATTCTGCCTCCCTGATAGTGCATTTCAGGGCCTCCCAGTCCACTTTCCACAGCAAGTTCTTTCTAAACTCCCCATTTAGATCAGTGGAAAAAGAGAACATCTGTCCATTCTTTGGTACAATAAATCACCTTTCCCATACTAAGATTTATTGAGTTCTTCCAGCCATATCCTCCCTAAATCAAATAATGTAAATGCTTTTATTTTGTCTTTTTTTTTGTTGTTTTACTGATNCTATATTCTACCCTCCCAATCTCCTCTCCCTCACCATTCTGCCTCCCTGATAGTGCATTTCAGGGCCTCCCAGTCCACTTTCCACAGGAAGTTCTTTCTAAACTCCCCATTTAGATCAGCGGAAAAAGAGAACATCTGTCCATTCTTTGGTACAATAAATCATCTTTCCCGTACTAAGATTTATTGAGTTCCTCCAGCCATATCCTCCCTAAATCAAATAATGTAAATGCTTTTATTTTGTCATTTTTTTTTTGTTTTACTGATATTGCTGGGTCAACATCAATCCATTTTTTTAGAAATTTTATAAAAATGTTTTTTAAATCAGGTTTTTTTGTGGGGTTTTTTGGCCATATCCAATTTTAACAGTTATGGCTTCTGCCATTTTGAGTTTTTTCTTTCTACGAAGTTCAATTTTCCCAGATCAAATTTTGCACATCTAAATTTTGTCAAGAAGATTTAATTTTGCCATCAATTTTCTAGCCAAGAACAAATTCAGCTATAAGCTGTTTTTGTCACTGTCAGTTCCATTTTGTTGCCATCATTTCTACAAGTAATAGCCATTATGAATTTGATAAGGGAAAGATAGCTTGTATTTATTTCTTAGCTAACCCATGAGAAAACTGTCAGCAGTTTTTGTGAGATAGAAATAAAGATAAAAAGCAGAATATAAATAAGAGGGAGATAGAAGACAAGCAGAGAGAGTCCCAAGGAGGGAGAAACAAAGATCTACAATGAATGAAGCCGAGAGAGAAGCTACAGCATTTTTATTGCATTAACAGCTCAGCTCCCAAATGCATGGCATTGTCAAAATGCTCTTCATCCAGTGTGGTGGAATCTAGGCACACAGCTTTGTTACAGTTTCTATCTGGTTTCATGAAATTGTATTTTAAGTTATAAGGCGTGAACATGAATATGGTAGTCTCCTAAGACTTTTATCACTGCTCTGTGAAAAGGAAAGGTTTGGCCACAGTTTGTTCAATCATCAATTTGTTCATTCATTCGTTCATTCACTAAATAAATGAGATGCTCAGCCCATAATGTGCCAGCTACAGTGCTCAGTACTGAAGACACAGAAGTATGAGAATGACTTCCATCTTCAATCNTCATCAATTTGTTCATTCATTCATTCATTCACTAAATAAATGAGATGCTCAGCCCATAATGTGCCAGCTACAGTGCTCAGTACTGAAGACACAGAAGTATGAGAATGACTTCCATCTTCAATCTTGTTGGAGGAAGTCATCTTTTGTAAGTATATGACAGATCCCTATTTGCTTACTGGCTGTCAGTTCCTAGAGGCCACCTGAATTATTTGCTACAAGGCTCTTTCTGTTTTTAAGCCAGCAATGGTACAGTGATTCTTCCTAGTACACTGGACCTCAGTATTCTTTCTGACTCCTTCATGTAGATTTTAAAAATTTATTAATAACTTGGCCCACTTGAGTGATCTCTTTTGAAGCCATATATCATAACCTAATCAGGGAAGTTATATTCTATTATATTCATGTAGAATTTATCAAAATTAATATATTACAATTGTATATTTTTATCCTACTTTGTGCATGTGTGCTCAGTCACTCAATCACGTCCAGCTCTTTCCGAGGCCGTGGACTATAGGCCATCAGGCTCCTCCGTCCATGGAATTTTCCAGGCAGGAATATTGGAGTGGTTGACATTTCCTACCTCGGGGGATCAACACCTATAATTATCATTGTAAATCTATGTCTTGGATTTGAAAAATCATTGAATGATAGTCACAAATGTAAATAAAATGTTTATTTTAAATAAAATTTAAATCTAAATGTTTGAGACAAATATTGGAATACTGAGGTCAGAAACGTTATTTCCACTGCTTAGTTTTCCACCAAACTGGTTTTCATTCAATTTATGTATATATATACATAAATGCCATATTTCATATTAACAATCTAGGGTTACTTTTTTTAATCTGCTTGAGAAATAATTGGAGATCTGCTCTTGCTCAGAGTTCCTGAAACATAATTTTCCCTACTGGTCTAACCCAGTATGCAAAGCCCTGAGGAATATTTCAGCAACAAAGCCCTTTTCCCATCAAACACAGGAAGAAAACTAACTTCATTTCCTCCTGTTCCTTCCTGCCACAAATCTACCTTCATATCAGAAGACAAACTGACCCCCAAACACAGGTGTAATTCAATATTCTATTTCAAATGCCATCTGATTTGAAACCCAAGTAATTAACAGCTCACTAGGGACCCTATTGAAATAAAAACAACTTTGATCCTATTCCCAAATCTCTTGCCAAATGGATGGGCAGTTCAACCCTCTGCTTTTGCATGATTTGAAATGAATAACTATATCAGAAGAATGCTGTATATGGGAGTGCCAGCTACAAGGAGGGCGTGTTTTTCAACCTGATTATTAGAGGAGCAAATCTGAGTCTTGGGAAGGGATACGTACTGACACACACAGTTGTTCTCTACACAGAATTAAGCCAGCATCTTGGTGCTATGGCATCTTGGAGGAATAGGGTTATATGAGATGTAATGCATCTTAAGGGATAAAGCTCTAGTTCTCTTATTATACTCTAGAGAAAACATATATTTTATTCCTAACATTTTAATATACAGAGAACAACCTTCTGTTCCAGTGGACAACCGTATACAAACCAGACATATACAACAGATGTGCTGTGCTTAGTCGTTCAGTTGTGTCTAACTCTTTGCAACCCCGTGAACTGTAGCCAACCAGGCTCCTCTGTCCATGGGGATTCTCCAGGCAAGAATACTGGAGTGGGTTGCTGTTTGCTCCTCCAGGGGATCTTTCTAACACAGGGGTCAAACCCAGGTCTCCCCCATTGCAGGCAGATTCTTTACCATCTGAGCTACTAGGCAGGATAGTTTACAGTAATTTGTTCTCTTATTTCAATGCTTTGATTAATTCATTGTAGTTTACACAGTGTGACCCAAACAACGTAACAGCCTTATTTACAGAAGTCTCTTGGATGAGTCTAAGGTCCCTGATGGATCACCTAGATAGAGATAAACATGGACATGTAACTACTGGTCACTGGTACCCATAATACAACAAAAGTGGTCACTTGTTGAACACCTACTTTCTGCCAGGAACTGTGCTATTGACCCCAGACTGATTTCCCCTGAGCTCGTCTCTTTGCCGCTGCCTCAGGTGGGACCCCTTCCCACCCCAAGTTATAGCGCTAGCATAAGAGTCAGGAATCTAGTTTTTTATTTGAGCTCTGCCACTTTTTAGTCTGTGACCTTGCACGTTGCCCTCTCTGATTATTATTTTCTTCTGCTACAAAAATGGAAATAATAAAACTTACTCAAAAAAACCACCATGGGGGTGAATTAAAAAATTTAAGTATAAAATATTTTTAACACTGATGTTCTTTCTACATGAGGATAGTACATAATTGTTATCAATTATTATTTGTTCAGTTCAGTTCAGTCCCTCAGTCGTGTCTGACTCTTTGCAGCCCCATGAACCGCAGCACACCAGGCNCCTTCTTCCTTCCCTTTTCTCCTCCAATGAGCCAGTGTTTAGAACTTAGATGACACTGAACACTTGAAAAACAAATTCGCTTGCAACAGAAACGTTGCCTTCCATGGAATTCTCTTGTTTATTGCTTCTTAACCACACTCAGCTAGAGGAGGCTCTATTTGTTTTGCTGTTTTCCTTTCTTGGAGAAGTATTTAAAGGATCACGTGATGTAGTGCACATGTAATTATTTGTTGTTTTCTGCCCTGTACTCATCTGCTTATTTCTGCCAAATAGTCCCAATTCTCAGAAATTGGTTAGTTGACATTCTTCTGCATTAATAAACATCCAGGCCTTCTTGTGTTGATAGAAGCATCGTGTACATATGTAAATAGAGTTTAGAAACTCTATTTCTAAAATGTCTTCTGACTACCCCTTATAATCTGCTCTCAGTTATCTCTTGGTTTTTGGCTTACCTGGAGAGGAAACTGAGGAAAAGGGATATTATTTTTATTTCCAGAACTCTTCTGGCATGAAGTTGCCATTGCTGTTTTTTAAACTAACTGCTCTGGGGCTGTTTTTCAAAATTATCCATGAGAAAAACCAAAGAACCATGGTGCATGACAATAGTCATTTCATCATGAGTCCATGACATCTGAGCAGTTCTGTCAGTAGGACTGTGACAGACAGCACGCCTTTGTCACGTGAAGTTTTGAAACTGAACACGGCAATATTTTCCTCTCATCATCCCCCAGGGTTTGCATATGTCCGTTTATAACGCCCTCAACAAGAAACATCATCTGACTTAATAGCTGAGGCTGGCACACAGTCCAGGAAAAGTCGAACTCCAAGGTACGCAAATTCTGAGTATAACTTTAACTCTTATCACAGAAACTCATTGCATCAGTCTTCTGTCAAGAGTGTGGGTGTGTGGGGATGTGTGTAAGTGTGCACACATGTGTGTGGTATAAAGGCCACATGTTGCAGAGAAGGAGATGGATATCCTGATTTCTCCCTAGAGAAAACAGCAAGGGCCACACTAATCAGTACAACTGCAAGTGTCTACACGTCAATATTGAGTTTTCTGAAATTATGTGCTGTGACTCAGTAATTCAGAATGCACCAAACTAGTGGACACATTTGAATAAATTTTAAGTAGAGAGATTGCTTCTTACAATGAATGCGCTTGTTAGCTCAGTACAGTTTTCGCCCATCCCACCCTGGTGGCTCAGATGGTAAAGAATCTGCCTGCAATGTAAGAAACCCGGGTTTGATCCTTGAGTGAGGAAGATCCCCTGGAGAAGGGAATGGCTACCCATTCCAGTATTCTTGCCTGGAGAATCCCATGAACAGAGGAGCTTGGGGGCTACAGTCCATGGGGTCACAAAGATTCAGACATGACTGAACAACTAACGCTTTCACTTTCATTTTATTAGTATAGACATAGTTTTTCTATTTAAACCCATGCAAAGATGTTGAATGCAGCATCGTCTGCCTCCTCAACTGGCTGTTTCCTAGTAAATGTGTTTTTTCAAATTAACATCTTCCACTGAGCAGAGTTGATTTTGGTTGTGTTGCTCTCCTAAATGGTGCTATTTCTAAAGTACAGTATCTTAATAAGATGACTTTGTGCTGAGCCACCTGCATCCATCCACAAACTACTTCCATATTTGCTGTCTCCTCTTTATTTCAGTTCATACAATAACTTCATGAAGCAGGTGCTACCATCTTCTTCATTACAAAAAACTTTAATCTGCCAGCTGGAAAAAGTAAGGAACACACCCAGAGCCTCAGAGTAAATTAGAGCAAAGCTGATGCTCCATCCCAGTCTCTCTGAATCCAGCTCTCCTTCCACCCCTCACCAGTCTCCTCCCGAGTAAATGTTATAATAATGAAACTGTGCTCCTGGCAACAAGGCTGCTCAGTAGGAGACCTCAGCCGTCAAATCACCTTGAAGGGCTCTCTCCTCCGCATTCCTTCTCACTAGCTATCAGAAGTGGCCCCATAGCCAAGAAATGAGCCAGCACACAACGCAGCAGGACCATGAACCATATGAAAGATAACGACAGAGTTTGAGGAAGTGAACAGAAGGGACACTCCCCTCGTCCTCACCTCTTGAATCCTTCAGCCATGATTTACATTTCCAAGGCTACAAGACAAACCTGATGTCAGACCTGGAGCCTTCTGCAGAGAAGGCAAGCTAACCTTCCCAAGCGTAGCCATAAATCTGTAGAAGTCAGAGATCAGGGACAAAAACAAATGTTTTAGTCACTGAATTATCAAATAATCATGTCTGAAGATCTTCTTCCATGCCTAGAAAACCAGGAGAAATATATTTTCCCCTGCACTTTACCCACTGTCTCAAAAGTAATAGTCTCCTTGGCTTGATAATAATTATCATTTGGGCATATACCTTTCAAAATATAGGACACAGAAATCAGAGGCCTGAGCAAGAAAATAAAGAAGCATCCATTGACAGCTGTATATAAAAAACGAAAACTAAAAGGAACTGAGGGAAAGAAAAGTCATGTCCTAAAATATTGAGGGGATGACAGAAGAATATCAGAATGTCACTTGAGATGACGAGTTACTTGTATCTAAGGGTGAGGTGTAAATGCAACTTTCTGCCACCTTCTCCTCACTGTCTGCTACAGAGCTGCCTAGAATTCTCCACAGGCAGGCTAAACCCCAGAGTCATTCTATTTTCTCTGAGTCCCAGCTCTTGCCNGTATCTAAGGGTGAGGTGTAAATGCAACTTTCTGCCACCTTCTCCTCACTGTCTGCTACAGAGCTGCCTAGAATTCTCCACAGGCAGGCTAAACCCCAGAGTCATTCTATTTTCTCTGAGTCCCAGCTCTTGCCAAAACCCGGGACTTGATGGCAATCCATGGGAAAGTAAAGCAGTAATCAGTGCTTAATATCGGATGTTACCTGTTAGTCTGAAGCTGTCTGATTAAAAGGGGCAGAAAACTAACTTAAAGCCAAATGAAATGGGATGAGCACACAAAACAAGGGGAGTGCGGAAGAGGGTCTGCCTGCAAGGAATGAGGGATGTGGGCACCTGCACGTTTGCATTAGCTCGCTCTCGTGTTTGTACTCTGTGTCTCTGTCTCNCCAAAACCCGGGACTTGATGGCAATCCATGGGAAAGTAAAGCAGTAATCAGTGCTTAATATCGGATGTTACCTGTTAGTCCGAAGCTGTCTGATTAAAAGGGGCAGAAAACTAACTTAAAGCCAAATGAAATGGGATGAGCACACAACACAGGGGGAGTGCGGAAGAGGGTCTGGCGTCAAGGAATGAGGGATGTGGGCACTTGCACGTTTGCATTAGCTCGCTCTCGTGTTTGTACTCTGTGTCTCTGTCTCTCCTTCTCTGTCTCTCTCTCCCCTCCCACCCCTTCTTCTCATCATGCGTTGCCCTCACTCCCTCCTTACAGTACATTTTCGCTATGAATGAGGTTGGGCCAAGCGAGTGCTGGGGAAGGCACAGTTAGATAACTCCAGGCTTGTACCAGTTCAGCTAGCAACCTAAGACAGGATAAAACGTGTTTCCATGTAGAAAACTCCATGTGAAAATTCTCATTGACTTGGTCTGAGTCTCAAACCCATCCATGGGCCAATCACTATAACCATGACCCTCACCCTAACCCAGGGGATGGGGTAATATGATAAAGCAGTCTAGGTCACATAATCGCCTCTATGCCCTTGGGCTTAATGCAGTAGTCTCCCTGATCGAATTAAATAAAAGTGATTGGGCAACTCCCCCTGCCCTCCCATTAAAAGAGGAAATAATGAATGCTACCAGAATTAGGGTTGGATGAAGGAACTCAGAGGAAAACAATAAGTATCTTTTACAAAACATAGCTAAAACATGAGGCTTCCAGATTTTCCAATTCATGTTTCTCATTGGAAAGTCAAGGATAAAAGAGTCCTGTGGATTGAGTCTGCCCTGTATTCAGTATGAATCCATTTTCTTTACCACTTATTAAAGAAAATTTAAGATATTGTCCAAGTAGTTTTCTGTTAAGAACTAAGCGTTACCAAAGTTTGATAAATCCATGTAAATCAGATTATTCTTCAGTCTACCACTCTACATAAACATTTTATGTGGATACAAAAGGAAGGCAAAACTCTGAATCTATCATGCATCTTTTTGTTTAGAAAATGTAGGTGAGCCCTTATTATTATCATATTAATATGCTGCTGCTGTTGCTAATTTGCTTCATTCGTGTCTGACTCTGTGCAACCCCATAGATGGCAGCCCATCAGGTTCCCCTGTCCCTGAGATTCTCCAGGCAAGAACACTGGAGTGGGTTGCCATTTCCGTCTCCAGTGCATGAAAGTGAAAAGTGAAAGTGAAGTGGCTCAGTTGTGTCTGACTCTTCGCGACCCCATGGACTGTAGCCAACTAGGCTCCTCTGTCCATGGAATTTTCCAGGCAAGAACACTGGAATGGGTTGCCATTTCCTTCTCCAATCATATTAATATATATAATTTTATTATTATATTAATATTATATATATAATATGCTGTTGTTGCTCAGTCTCTAAGTCGTGTCCAACTCTGCGACCCCATGGACTGCAACACGCCAGCCCTCCCTGTCCCTCACCATCTCCTGGAGTTCGCCTAAGTTCATTTCCATTGAATCGGTGATGCCATTCAACCATCTCATTCTACACATATTAATAATTAAGGAAGTGTTCTCATTCCCCAGTGCAGTACAGACCAACCAAGCCAGAAGTAAAGCCAAAATTTGGGGGAGATAGAAAGAGGGAAAGCAGTGTCTTTCTTTGATCACATTTTTCACAAGCTGTTCTCTGAAACAATTTTAAAGGTACTAAATGAGTTATAAGACAATAATAAAAATAAAGTCAAAGAGTTAAAGCAAGACTGTAAGACATAGAAAGAAAGTAATCGAAGGACACCATTGACTTGGTATATGGTTCTCCAGAGAACTCACAGCTCAGATCCCCCATCCCAGGCCCGGCCTCAGGCCTTACACCCTGTCTTTTTAGTAAGCTGTTTATTTCCTCTGAACCAAGCTTAATTTGGTCCCAGAAAAGTGAAATGGAGCATTAAGACCATTATCTGGTTGCAGGAGGGAGAACACACACAGAAAAGAAAATCTAGGAAAAGTTCTCTTCATGTGAATTAATTGAGATGAGCATTTATTTTTTGTTTCAATTGACCTTGTAATTGTTTCTACTTTCTTTCCCATGAGGTATGTAGAGACATAACCTCCAGGGCTTGTCCATTTACAGCAAGAAAGAGCTCAGCGTGGCTCAGACGCCCTGTATCATTCACCCATGCAGGTCATCCAATTGATTCTCTCGCAGACACGGCCATATGGATTGATTTAGCAGCATTTCGCTGGCTGCCTAGAGACACGGCTTGAGTCATCCTGTATAAATTACTTAACTCTCCACCACAAAAAGGAAAAAAAGAATGTTTTCTTGCACAGCAGTAGCAATTAATGTTCAACATGTTTATGGAGTTTAATAATATACGGCCCAGCACCAATCTCCATATGCAATACCATTATCTTGAGAGAGGGATTTAGGTGGTGTCATCAGCATACAAGGCATGGATGATTGATTCATCAATAACTAAGCTTGGCCTTATTACAGCAAACAAATTAGACAATGTAAAATATATTGCCATATAGACAGGACTTCCTTTTCTTCAAATATATGTCATAATTGATAGTGGTGACCTTTTGGCAACACTGAGAAATAGCTTGCAATTAACAGGCTCACAGGCTCCCTCTTCTTGGAGTCCCTGCATGCACAAGTGGTTGTTCAAGGTTTGGCCCAGCTCAGTGGAGTGGAGCAAGGTCTAGACAACACCTTTTAAACCTTGGAAAGAATTTTCCCATAAGGTCAATCTTTTCATCTTTCTCATATTTCATTCAAGAGTGATGCAAAAAGGAATGTGGTGAGTCATTGAAATGTATCTATTAACCTACTTCTGTGTGCCAGGCAATGTTCCAAAGCACAGAGTACAGAGCAAAGAATGAGACAGAAGGAACTTTGTCCTCAACACTGGGGGTGGAGAATGATAACAAGCATGTAAGCAAATAAATAAATTTGTTTATAAGTTCTGATGTGTAACATGCTGAAGATAAAATAGGGTGCTCTTGAGTCTATGCATTTTTAAGTGGCAAACAGAGATTTTAACAATAGGAGATATTTTATGTATTCAGCATTCACAGGATTAAAGAATCACAAACATAAGCAAGATTCATTTATTTTTATGGTATTTTACTTTCCCCCCTGAATTCTAAAAATATAATACCAGTTTCGAAGAGGAATGGGCATTGTTCATAACTTGATCACTGAAAAGATTTAATTCCATTAAAGTAATGAGATCTTTCACAATAGCCCAGAGTAACCAAAAAACACAAAGATTTCCTAATGCTAAAAACAACAACAACAAAGATAGAGATCATTCTATATTTTTAAAAACTAGTTGNACTCTTCGCGACCCCATGGACTGTAGCCAACTAGGCTCCTCTGTCCATGGAATTTTCCAGGCAAGAACACTGGAATGGGTTGCCATTTCCTTCTCCAATCATATTAATATATATAATTTTATTATTATATTAATATTATATATATAATATGCTGTTGTTGCTCAGTCTCTAAGTCGTGTCCAACTTTGCGACCCCATGGACTGCAACACGCCAGCCCTCCCTGTCCCTCACCATCTCCTGGAGTTCGCCTAAGTTCATTTCCATTGAATCGGTGATGCCATTCAACCATCTCATTCTACACATATTAATAATTAAGGAAGTGTTCTCATTCCCCAGTGCAGTACAGACCAACCAAGCCAGAAGTAAAGCCAAAATTTGGGGGAGATAGAAAGAGGGAAAGCAGTGTCTTTCTTTGATCACATTTTTCACAAGCTGTTCTCTGAAACAATTTTAAAGGTACTAAATGAGTTATAAGACAATAATAAAAATAAAGTCAAAGAGTTAAAGCAAGTTAAAGCAAGACTGTAAGACATAGAAAGAAAGTAATCAAAGGACACCATTGACTTGGTATATGGTTCTCCAGAGAACTCACAGCTCAGATCCCCCGTCCCAGGCCCGGCCTCAGGCCTTACACCCTGTCTTTTTAGTAAGCTGTTTATTTCCTCTGAACCAAGCCTAATTTGGTCCCAGAAAAGTGAAATGGAGCATTAAGACCATTATCTGGTTGCAGGAGGGAGAACACACACAGAAAAGAAAATCTAGGAAAAGTTCTCTTCATGTGAATTAATTGAGATGAGCATTTATTTTTTGTTTCAATTGACCTTGTAATTGTTTCTACTTTCTTTCCCATGAGGTATGTAGAGACATAACCTCCAGGGCTTGTCCATTTACAGCAAGAAAGAGCTCAGCATGGCTCAGACGCCCTGTATCATTCACCCATGCAGGTCATCCAATTGATTCTCTCGCAGACACGGCCATATGGATTGATTTAGCAGCATTTCGCTGGCTGCCTAGAGACACGGCTTGAGTCATCCTGTATAAATTACTTAACTCTCCACCACAAAAAGGAAAAAAAGAATGTTTTCTTGCACAGCAGTAGCAATTAATGTTCAACATGTTTATGGAGTTTAATAATATACGGCCCAGCACCAATCTCCATATGCAATACCATTATCTTGAGAGAGGGACTTAGGTGGTGTCATCAGCATACAAGGCATGGATGATTGATTCATCAATAACTAAGCTTGGCCTTATTACAGCAAACAAATTAGACAATGCAAAATATATTGCCATATAGACAGGACTTCCTTTTCTTCAAATATATGTCATAATTGATAGTGGTGACCTTTTGGCAACACTGAGAAATAGCTTGCAATTAACAGGCTCACAGGCTCCCTCTTCTTGGAGTCCCTGCATGCACAAGTGGTTGTTCAAGGTTTGGCCCAGCTCAGTGGAGTGGAGCAAGGTCTAGACAACACCTTTTAAACCTTGGAAAGAATTTTCCCATAAGGTCAATCTTTTCATCTTTCTCATATTTCATTCAAGAGTGATGCAAAAAGGAATGTGGTGAGTCATTGAAATGTATCTATTAACCTACTTCTGTGTGCCAGGCAATGTTCCAAAGCACAGAGTACAGAGCAAAGAATGAGACAGAAGGAACTTTGTCCTTAACACTGGGGGTGGAGAATGATAACAAGCATGTAAGCAAATAAATAAATTTGTTTATAAGTTCTGATGTGTAACATGCTGAAGATAAAATAGGGTGCTCTTGAGTCTATGCATTTTTAAGTGGCAAACAGAGATTTTAACAATAGGAGATATTTTATGTATTCAGCATTCACAGGATTAAAGAATCACAAACATAAGCAAGATTCATTTATTTTTATGGTATTTTACTTTCCCCCCTGAATTCTAAAAATATAATACCAGTTTCGAAGAGGAATGGGCATTGTTCATAACTTGATCACTGAAAAGATTTAATTCCATTAAAGTAATGAGATCTTTCACAATAGCCCAGAGTAACCAAAAAACACAAAGATTTCCTAATGCTAAAAACAACAACAACAAAGATAGAGATCATTCTATATTTTTAAAAACTAGTTGTAATGTGAAAAAAAAAATAGCACAAGGATGTATCAGAATCACAGGAATAACATACTGTATCCCTGTAGATTGAGCCGTAAGTTCTGCACAAATTTTGTTCTCTTGAAATGTTTTATCTGTGTAACACAATATAGAAAATATATATACAGACATGTTGAAGTTCATATTTAGGGCAATTGTCCATAAAAATATATAATCCTTTCAGCTGAAATATATAAAGAGGTGAGGCAAAAATCCTTCTCACATGAATTCTCTAAAATCCTCCTTCAATTTTTGACTCTAATTTTAAACATCAGCTTGCTTCATTTATGCAGGAAGTAAGAATATTTTAACCACAACTGCTGGTTCTCAGTCCCTTGGTGGCAGGAAACTGGGACAGTTGGGTTGGTTATGAAATGAATCTCTGTCACAGGTGATTTATCTGTGGTGATTTACTCTTCTCTGTCTCCCATAACAATGCCACTCTTCTGTGAATCCCAGTGTCCTTCTTGAGTCATGGGAAAGGAGAAGAGGCATGCACTTGGCAATGGCTAATAACCCTGGGCACGTCCGTGACATTCATGGGGATGTACTCTGCAAGTCACCATCATCATGCATATGCATCACAGCTGAAAAACATTCACTCCTTCCAGATGACCCTCCTTGGCTCCAGCTTCTACCTGAAGGCCTCAACCCTGTAGTCCTAGCAACCCCACCTTCCCCTATGTTGTGTTGCATTACTTGCTCAGTCATGTCCAACTCTGCAATCTCGTTGATTGTAGCTCCTCTAGCCCATGGAATTCTCCAGGGGAGGATACAGAAGTGGGTTACCATTCCCTTCTCCAGGAGATCTACCCAACCCAGGGATCGAACCTGGGTCTTCTGCATCGCAAGCAGAATCTTTATTGCCTGAGCCACCAAGGAAACCCACCTCCCCCTAACGTGGTAGCAATTCCTGCTGTTGCTACTCTCTGCTTGGCTGCATTGTTCCCTATCCAGCTTGTCAGCCCTTCCGTCCTCTGTACAAAGAATTCACTGTATTGGAATGCCTCTGTTTTCAATAATAAGAGCACTTTGCTGTTTTTGTTTGGACAGTAATTGATACCAAGAGTTTGCAAGAAGAATTCAGTTCAGTTTATACTGAGTACCTCCTGTCCCAAGCATTGTGCTACATACCAGGGAAATTATGATACAGAAGACATCATGTCTGCCTCCAAGGAGGTCTGGTTATAGTGAACAGATCATTTCAAGATTACATGGCAAGCATGACAACAAGGCAGAGGCCCTGGGGCTCTGGAAACACTGAGTCTGGTTCTTTACTTAGCTGGATCTGGGGCTTGGGGAAGGCTTGCCAGAGGAGATGATGGTTGAATTGAACATTGTGGGATGAGAACCAGCCAGGTGGAAGATATTGGAAAGACCTTTCAGACAGAGGGGACAGCGTGACTAACTGCACCAAAGCATTAAATCAAATGCCCTGTGTTTCTGGGGGTGGGATCAGGTGGGGAAAGATGAGGCAGATATAGGCTGGAAGGTGGTATCACTAGACCTTAGGTATGAAGCCAGAGGACAGAAAAGGCAGTCAGAGATAGAAGGCAACTAAGGAGCTTAAATTCCCTTCAATGTACATTTGGGAGTAATTGATGACTTTTTAAATAATGCGACAACATGGTCACATTTACAATTTATAAGTTAGATGGATCTCTTGGGCCATACAGTTGTAGTAAGCAACAGCTCTACAAAAGCTAAGATAGAGAAAAGAGACAGAAAACATTACTTGAGCCAGATCAGTCTAGTAATTCAGTTCAGCCTATCAGCATCAAGACTCTGGGTGGCAACCACCCAGAGAAGGGTGAAACTGTGAGGACATATCATGAAATGATCCCTTATATTTGTGTGGCCTTTCAAAGTTTACTCAGTAATTTTAAATATTTCTCATGATTCTCATAAAAATTCTATGAGTTAGGTATTAGAACTCCCATTTTTCAGATGAGGAAACTGAGCCTTAGAAGGTAAAAGATTATGTTTCCTAACTGCTGAACTTAATATTTTTCTACTCCCCATTATGTGATAGGATAAATTGATTTATCAGAAAGTTGAGTTTTCACTAGTTAGAGAAACAATATGGGGACTCTCATAAGCACATACATTGGACTATTTTGTAATCAGTGCATAATCTCTACCAGGCATGGGCTTCTTGTTGTTGTTCTTTAATTACTCATCTCATGGCAGATTCTATTTCCTTCGGGATTTGAGAATCAGCATAGGTAACTGACTCAGCTTCTCTGGATCGGGACTGGCAGAAGATAGTAGGATGTAACCAGTAGAAGTTCAAGTAAGACTTTAATTATCCTTCCCCCAACATAACAGAGGTGAGAATGTAGATGATATTACTCTAAAGAAAGTAATCCGACAGGCAGTTAATGAAGAATATACATGGATACCAGAGGATGGCAGAAAATAATTATATATATATATACATATATATATATATAATTGAATGACTTTCAGTCCCTCTACTAGAGGCCTATCAGTCAAGATCATGGAAACTCAGTCCAGGTTTCATCCTGGGACAGTGATAATGGATTTCTTACCACTGGTAGTAACTCTGCCCTTCAGAGGAGAAGACTGAGGTCTTCCTGGTTTTCCTCAGTTATTCAGTTCAGTTCAGTCGTTCAGACATGTCTGACTCTTTGCGACCCCATGAATCGCAGCACACCAGGCCTCCCTGTCCATCACCAACTCCCGGAGTTCACTCAGACTCACCTCCATTGAGTCAGTGATGCCATCCAGCCATCTCATCCTCTGTCGTCCCCTTCTTCTCCTGCCCCCAATCCCTCCCAGCATCAGAGTCTTTTCCAGTGAGTCAACTCTTCGCATGAGGTGGCCAAAGTACTGGAGTTTCAGCTTTAGCCTCATTCATTCCAAAGAAATCCCAGGGCTGATCTCCTTCAGAATGGACTGGATTGGATCTCCTTGCAGTCCAAGGGACTCTCAAGAGTATTCTCCAACACCTCAGTCATTAAACCTGGCTAATACTGATCCCTTCTCCTAACGAATATTAATAAGGCATCATGATGCTAGCTCTCCATTCCCAGTAGAGGTTAAATGAGAAAGAAGCAATGGGTCTGTAAGGAGGTAGAAAATCCGAAACTGCCACAACTATAATTCCCTGTAGAAAACCTGCCTCTCAATTCACTCCTTCCCTTTCCTAGAATTGTTTCTGTTATTTAGTCCCTAAGTCATGTCCGACTCCTTGGCAACCCCTCCTTTGAACTGTAGCCTACCAGGCTCCTCTGTCCTTGGGATGTCCCAGGCAAAAATGCTGGAGTGAGTTGCCATTTCCTTCTTCCCCACCCCCACTCCCTCGGATGAGATTGAACTCACATCCCCTACATTGCAGGACTTCCCCAATGGCTCAGGTGATAAAGCATCTGCCTGCAACTTTCTTTCTTTTTCTTCTACATTGCAAGTAGACTCTTTACCACTGAGCTAACAGGGAAGCCCTAGGCTCAGATGGTAAAGAATCTGCCTACAAGGTAGTAGCCCCAAGTTCAATCACTGGTTTGGGAATATACCCTAGAGAAGAGAATAGCTACCCACTCCAGTAATCTTGCCTGGAGAATTCCATGGACAGAGGAACCTGGCAGGCTACAGTCCATGGGGCCACACAGAGTCAGACATGACTGAGAGAGTAACACCTCCACTTTCCTAGGAGAGTGACTCCCAAACCGGGAACACACAGACCTTGGCACACTCAGCACCTCCTGAGGCTGGAGCCAGAGATTTACAGACTTATTTCCACCCCTAACAGCTCCCATCAGTAACAGTGACTCATTCAGGCAGCCACAATTCTGCCCACGTTTGAGAATCACTTTTTGACTTTTATGTGCATGTATCCAGGCTCCACATCTTTGTCATAAATGAACTCTCTATCATCACAGAAGAACTGGAAGCTGGGCAGCTCTGAACTGTATCTCTTCCCTCTGGATCACATATGCCTTGAGGATGTTTGTGCAAGTAATACTCTAATCACCTATAAGCTCTATAAGCACACAGATCTTTTCCATCTTATCTACTACTGCAATCCCAGAATCTAGTATAATACATTTGCTGGGACAAAGAGATACTCAATGGATGATAATAGCTAATATTTATTAAACATGTACTGTGTGCCAAAGCACTGTTATAAACATTCCGAGGCACAAACCCATTTAATCCTCAAAGCAACCCTATGAGTTAGGTAGTATTATCTGCATTTATGAGCTTCCCAGGTGGCACTAGTGGTAAAGAACCCGCCTGTCAATGCAGGAACTATAAGAGAACTCGATTTAACCACCAGGAGGAGGGCATGGTAACGTATTCCAGTATTCTTGCCTGGAAAATCCCATGGACAGAGGAGGCTGGTGGGCTACAGTCCATAGTGTCACAAAGAGTCGGGCACAACTGAAGTGATTTAGCATGCCTGGCTGCATTATAAGATACAGAATCTATAGCACAGAACAGTTATGTAATTTGCCTATTGACATGCAGATCATAGCAAAAAACATGAGATTCGAATCCAGGTGATTGGTCAAGGAGCTGGTGCTCATGACCACGAAGTTACACTGCCTTCCACTGATTAAGGGACTGGGAACCCAGGTCTATAAGTGGACACTGCACGTCCTTTCGCCTTTTTAGCCTACCTCACATGAATCAAACACTGCATTCCATTCAGGCCATGGTCCTTCTTCAAAAGATTTTTACTCTCCCGTTTTTCCAGTGGTTCCCTATTTGGGAGTAAAAAGACTTCAGTAGCCCAGGCAGCTTCACTTTCTCTTGCATGAACCTGCAGTTCGCTCTGTCTCCAGATCCCCTGACTGTACTCAGTGCTCATATGTTTTCAGAAATAAAACAAGGATTCTGGGTGGCAATTTGTCACTTTTAGCAAAGCCAGCATCTTCTTTCAGGGTGACTGTGTATTTCACAAATCGCTCAGTGATTATGTTTGAGCTGGACTCTTATGGGAAAAAAAAAGATCGCGTTGGCTGTGAAACCCATCCCCTCCTTCAAATATCTGTTCCTGTTTCTCATGAAGAAAAACAGAGGGGGAAGGAAATCGACGTTTTCAGCTTCAGCTGAATTTACACTGAAAGTTTCCTATCTCAGTAGTGCTGTGGTCTTTAAATGCACGTGTCTCTTTTATAATGGTTACCCAGGTGATTTTAGTTTCTCCAGAACATTCACCTTCTGATCCAGGTTTAAAAGAGACGATACCACTAAAAAGCTGCTTTAAACTTGAAAGCAGACCCTCGACGCTCAGAGAAAATGCTTATGAGGAAGAAAAACGATTTTGACCTGTATAGAAACATTTAAGGCTCAAATGGTTATTACTCTTCAAGAGCCCTGCAAATAGCCAACTTTTCCAGAATTGAAGAGAAAATTCAGAGACATTCTCACTGAATCCTGTACACTTCCTCTGTTTTCTAGCAAAGTAGATACTACGTCATCAGGTGTATAACTGTAGTTTGGTCTCATCAGTTCCCCATGCCATGAGCGAGCCAGCTAGACCCCAAATAACCCAACTGGATATGTTCATAGATCACTCAGCTATAGAATGATAGATATGTAGGACAGGACAGGACCATGCCACAAGAGTCACACCTGCTCCACCTCTAAGGTTTCTCTTCCCCACATTATATCCACTCCTCTAGCAAGTTTTATAGCTCTATTACAAAAACACAAAGTCCCAAATCTATCCACTTCTCTCCATCAACACAACTGCCCTCCAATCCAAGCTATTGACACCACTCTCCTATTTAGAAACATCTAACTATGGCTTCTCTCGTTCTGTTCTTTTCTTTTTTAGCAGCTTTACTGAGATTTCATTTATATTCCAGGAATTCACCCATTTAAATTGTAAAACTCAATTTAGTGTTTAGTATAGTCATAGAGTTCAACAACCACCACCACTCTCTAATTTCAGAACATTTATATCACCATAAAAAAAATCCTAAACTCATTATCATGGAAAAAGCATGATAGTTCCAGAAAAACATCTATTTCTGCTTTACTGACTATGCCAAAGCCTTTGACTGTGTGGATCACAATAAACTGTGGAAAATTCTGAAAGAGATGGGAATACCACACCACCTGACCTGCCTCTTGAGAAACCTGTATGCAGGTCAGGAAGCAACAGTTAGAACTGGACATGGAACAACAGACTGGTTCCAAATAGGAAAAGGAGTACACCAAGGCTGTATATTGTCACCCTGCTTATTTAGCTTATATGCAGAGTACATCATGAGAAATACTGGGCTGGAAGAAGCACCAGCTGGAATCAAGATTGCTGGGAGAAATATCAATAACTTCAGATATGCAGATGACATTACCCTTATGGCAGAAAGTGAAGAGGAACTAAAAAGCCTCTTGAGGAAAGTGAAAGAGGAGAGTGAAAAAGTTGGCTTAAAGCTCGACATTCAGAAAATGATCATGGCATCTGGTCCCATCACT
>SJYW01012711.1:30139-45023 GCA_006410735.1 Raphicerus campestris
TCTGAATGTCGAGCTTTAAGCCAACTTTTTCACTCTCCTCTTTCACTTTCCTCAAGAGGCTTTTTAGTTCCTCTTCACTTTCTGCCATAAGGGTAATGTCATCTGCATATCTGAAGTTATTGATATTTCTCCCAGCAATCTTGATTCCAGCTGGTGCTTCTTCCAGCCCAGTATTTCTCATGATGTACTCTGCATATAAGCTAAATAAGCAGGGTGACAATATACAGCCTTGGTGTACTCCTTTTCCTATTTGGAACCAGTCTGTTGTTCCATGTCCAGTTCTAACTGTTGCTTCCTGACCTGCATACAGGTTTCTCAAGAGGCAGGTCAGGTGGTGTGGTATTCCCATCTCTTTCAGAATTTTCCACAGTTTATTGTGATCCACACAGTCAAAGGCTTTGGCATAGTCAGTAAAGCAGAAATAGATGTTTTTCTGGAACTATCATGCTTTTTCCATGATAATGAGTTTAGGATTTTTTTTATGGTGATATAAATGTTCTGAAATTAGAGAGTGGTGGTGGTTGTTGAACTCTATGACTATACTAAACACTAAATTGAGTTTTACAATTTAAATGGGTGAATTCCTGGAATATAAATGAAATCTCAGTAAAGCTGCTAAAAAAGAAAAGAACAGAACGAGAGAAGCCATAGTTAGATGTTTCTAAATAGGAGAGTGGTGTCAATAGCTTGGATTGGAGGGCAGTTGTGTTGATGGAGAGAAGTGGATAGATTTGGGACTTTGTGTTTTTGTAATAGAGCTATAAAACTTGCTAGAGGAGTGGATATAATGTGGGGAAGAGAAACCTTAGAGGTGGAGCAGGTGTGACTCTTGTGGCATGGTCCTGTCCTGTCCTACATATCTATCATTCTATAGCTGAGTGATCTATGAACATATCCAGTTGGGTTATTTGGGGTCTAGCTGGCTCGCTCATGGCATGGGGAACTGATGAGACCAAACTACAGTTATACACCTGATGACGTAGTATCTACTTTGCTAGAAAACAGAGGAAGTGTACAGGATTCAGTGAGAATGTCTCTGAATTTTCTCTTCAATTCTGGAAAAGTTGGCTATTTGCAGGGCTCTTGAAGAGTAATAACCATTTGAGCCTTAAATGTTTCTATACAGGTCAAAATCGTTTTTCTTCCTCATAAGCATTTTCTCTGAGCGTCGAGGGTCTGCTTTCAAGTTTAAAGCAGCTTTTTAGTGGTATCGTCTCTTTTAAACCTGGATCAGAAGGTGAATGTTCTGGAGAAACTAAAATCACCTGGGTAACCATTATAAAAGAGACACGTGCATTTAAAGACCACAGCACTACTGAGATAGGAAACTTTCAGTGTAAATTCAGCTGAAGCTGAAAACGTCGATTTCCTTCCCCCTCTGTTTTTCTTCATGAGAAACAGGAACAGATATTTGAAGGAGGGGATGGGTTTCACAGCCAACGCGATCTTTTTTTTTCCCATAAGAGTCCAGCTCAAACATAATCACTGAGCGATTTGTGAAATACACAGTCACCCTGAAAGAAGATGCTGGCTTTGCTAAAAGTGACAAATTGCCACCCAGAATCCTTGTTTTATTTCTGAAAACATATGAGCACTGAGTACAGTCAGGGGATCTGGAGACAGAGCGAACTGCAGGTTCATGCAAGAGAAAGTGAAGCTGCCTGGGCTACTGAAGTCTTTTTACTCCCAAATAGGGAACCACTGGAAAAACGGGAGAGTAAAAATCTTTTGAAGAAGGACCATGGCCTGAATGGAATGCAGTGTTTGATTCATGTGAGGTAGGCTAAAAAGGCGAAAGGACGTGCAGTGTCCACTTATAGACCTGGGTTCCCAGTCCCTTAATCAGTGGAAGGCAGTGTAACTTCGTGGTCATGAGCACCAGCTCCTTGACCAATCACCTGGATTCGAATCTCATGTTTTTTGCTATGATCTGCATGTCAATAGGCAAATTACATAACTGTTCTGTGCTATAGATTCTGTATCTTATAATGCAGCCAGGCATGCTAAATCACTTCAGTTGTGCCCGACTCTTTGTGACACTATGGACTGTAGCCCACCAGCCTCCTCTGTCCATGGGATTTTCCAGGCAAGAATACTGGAATACGTTACCATGCCCTCCTCCTGGTGGTTAAATCGAGTTTTCTTATAGTTCCTGCATTGACAGGCGGGTTCTTTACCACTAGTGCCACCTGGGAAGCTCATAAATGCAGATAATACTACCTAACTCATAGGGTTGCTTTGAGGATTAAATGAGTTTGTGCCTCGGAATGTTTATAACAGTGCTTTGGCACACAGTACATGTTTAATAAATATTAGCTATTATCATCCATTGAGTATCTCTTTGTCCCAGCAAATGTATTATACTAGATTCTGGGATTGCAGTAGTAGATAAGATGGAAAAGATCTGTGTGCTTATAGAGCTTATAGGTGATTAGAGTATTACTTGCACAAACATCCTCAAGGCATATGTGATCCAGAGGGAAGAGATACAGTTCAGAGCTGCCCAGCTTCCAGTTCTTCTGTGATGATAGAGAGTTCATTTATGACAAAGATGTGGAGCCTGGATACATGCACATAAAAGTCAAAAAGTGATTCTCAAACATGGGCAGAATTGTGGCTGCCTGAATGAGTCACTGTTACTGATGGGAGCTGTTAGGGGTGGAAATAAGTCTGTAAATCTCTGGCTCCAGCCTCAGGAGGTGCTGAGTGTGCCAAGGTCTGTGTGTTCCCGGTTTGGGAGTCACTCTCCTAGGAAAGTGGAGGTGTTACTCTCTCAGTCATGTCTGACTCTGTGTGGCCCCATGGACTGTAGCCTGCCAGGTTCCTCTGTCCATGGGATTCTCCAGGCAAGATTACTGGAGTGGGTAGCTATTCTCTTCTCTAGGGTATATTCCCAAACCAGTGATTGAACTCGGGGCTACTACCTTGTAGGCAGATTCTTTACCATCTGAGCCTAGGGCTTCCCTGTTAGCTCAGTGGTAAAGAGTCTACTTGCAATGTAGAAGAAAAAGAAAGAAAGTTGCAGGCAGATGCTTTATCACCTGAGCCATTGGGGAAGTCCTGCAATGTAGGGGATGTGAGTTCAATCTCATNTACTCCAAAATATGAAAATGGAAAAATTGAAAAATTTTTCGAGGAGAAAATTTATAATGCTTACCAAGTCCTTTTTGGCTCCTCCCTTCCCCAAAAATCTCTATTAAATGTGGCATGTGGTTTAAATATATTTAATGTGATGTGAAACAGGACCTCTAAGAGTAAGAATTGCTAGAGCTCATGAAATTCAAATCCTTAGAACCAAGTAGGAAATAAAATGGAGACAGGTACAGAATGATGACCAGTAACTGATTCCTGGAACCCACATGGGCTATAGAGTTTGGCAAGCACATGCCTTTCCTGAAAGGGGAACTGATGACCTAGCCCTAGCTAACTGGTGTCTCTTCAAAAAGTAGGTTCAGCGTTGCCAGATTGTCCAGTCTCTAGAAAAAGTCAGAAATGTAGATTCCTATGTAAAATTTCCAAANAAAATATGAAAATGGAAAAATTGAAAAATTTTTCGAGGAGAAAATTTATAATGCTTACCAAGTCCTTTTTGGCTCCTCCCTTCCCCAAAAATCTCTATTAAATGTGGCATGTGGTTTAAATATATTTAATGTGATGTGAAACAGGACCTCTAAGAGTAAGAATTGCTAGAGCTCATGAAATTCAAATCCTTAGAACCAAGTAGGAAATAAAATGGAGACAGGTACAGAATGATGACCAGTAACTGATTCCTGGAACCCACATGGGCTATAGAGTTTGGCAAGCACATGCCTTTTCTGAAAGGGGAACTGATGACCTAGCCCTAGCTAACTGGTGTCTCTTCAAAAAGTAGGTTCAGCGTTGCCAGATTGTCCAGTCTCTAGAAAAAGTCAGAAATGTAGATTCCTATGTAAAATTTCCAAATGTTGACTACTTGAAGGTTTTTATAAACACTCTTTGGCCCACAAGCAAAAACTAGCCACACTGGGTCTGGAAGCAGAAGTTCAGAATGCTAATTCAAAGCAAAACCAACTTTTTTTCAAAGCCAAAGACATTTCCACCCCCCACCCCAGATGGTTGGGGCAGGCTCTGTGTCTAACTAGGTGGGGTCGGGGTAGGGTGCAGGAGCAAGCAGGACAGTGACTTCAGCCTATATTTATAGGTCCGTAATGGTGTTCAGTGTGAATATTATAAAATTATTTGAAGAATAATTAGTTCGATAATGAGTCTGCAGGTGAAAAGCAGCTGTTTAGCTCCTGGGCTTGGGGTCACTGTCTCTGCTGTGTGAAGAGTCAGCAGTAATTAGAAGAACCCATGGTGCCAAACTAAATTAAAAGTTTCTCAAACCGTTACTCACTGTATGATATAATTTTGTTTCATGTTCCCAGGATGAGGAAACTCAAATTAAGTCTCTATTCATTACAAAAATAGGCTAACTAATTTAAGGCTGTGAACTATCTGTTTGTCGATGGTACTGAATGGTTTCTATCCACTGTAACAGATCATTCCTCATGGAAATAAATGGCAGTTGATTATATGCCAGTGGTTTATTTAATAGCACTCAATTGTACTGAACTCCGAAAAATGTAATGGGTCTCAGTGGACCCTCCTGCCGGCTATTTTTCTGAAAATAAAATATTGATGTAATTGGATTTCCCACCCACACTGATCCTCAAACACACAGATGGGATCCGTTCAAGCAAAAACTGGGAAATAAAGAAATCGTGATAATCACTGAATAAAGTTATCTCTTTCAGAATGCTTGGGGTGCACTTAATTAAGCTGCCCTGAAATCCATAAACAACTTTGGGACAGTGTTTTTCCTAAGTCATAGGGAATGTTGTTAAACTCCAAGAAAAGGCCAGGAAGGAGAAAAAAAAAAATCTGTTAATGAACACTTAAGAGGAAAGAGAAGAAACCTTCAGAAAGATTTCATGGACCCTATTTTTGTGATACCAAACCAAGTGGTTGGTTCTGCCAGTTTAATGAGGAAAATGCTACAAAACCAGTTGAACAGTATCTTCTGGGGAAAAAAACAAGTTTGTTAATTGAATCTTTCACTTTTCAACTTGGCATTTTGCTGTTGTATAGACATAGCTTTAATCACACCGTGCAAGCAGTCAATTTCACTGATATGACTGTATAAGTAAGACCACAAAGTTGAGCTTTTAATACGATGGGCTTACTCTAATGAAAGTTCTTTTGGTCTTTCCTTTTAGCTTTTCTCTGTTTTCTTTAGTCATCAACCTCTGGACTAATCTTGTTAACAGAATGATTCTGTCTGATTTTTTTAAATGTCTTCTCTGATCCAATCCAACTTGAGGAACTGAAATGCTTTCTTTCATCAGCATTCAAAAGGTAGCATTAGTAATAGCAACAATGAAAGACTCAAATCCTTACTGAATTTTCCCATCATTCCTAAAACAGGATAAACAACTCTTAGAGTACAGAAGTTCTCAGCATCTGAGCAGTGAAATATTTTGTGTCTTGAATGTAGACCACACCCTCACAAGAAGGGGATTAGTCAAATGGTGCCATCCAAAGGTAATTTAGAGATCTGCCAGGTTTTTCTGCCATTAAAGCAAACAAAATGGCTTCCCTCCCATCCCAGACAATGTCCCCTTGTATGAACAGATATTCATGCTGGAGCTGTTCATCCTAAAGTAATGTAAGCAATGGCTTGTAAATTAGATCAGATTTTAAGTACATTGGAGAACTTGACAATTCAGAGAACTTTGTTGTGAAACTTTTTGCCAAGTGAATTTTCTGTGAATTTGGAAAGTGTGTTTTTACCTCCTCCAATAGATGAGATATAATTAAGAAAGGCAGGTCCATGGTCACAAGAACTGGGCCTCAGTCCAACTCTTTTTCTGACTGGCCAGGTAACCTTATAAACCTTGCTAAATCTCTCTGGACCTCAGTTTCCTCATAAGTGAAGGAAGGATCATTTCTACCTTCCACAGTCTTCAAAGAATTAAATAAGATTCTTTTAAAATATGAAGGTATTTGTATTCTGTAATAGACAGTTAGTGCCATGCAGGACAGTTGTTATTAATAATAATTATGGTCAGAGTATGAAAGGAAATGGTATTGGGCAGTCAACAGTGAAACTATAGGAGGATGTACATTCCCAGCCTGACCCTTCAAATCCCCCCTGGGAATGGTATTCCTGGTTTGAAGAGATCTGTGAAGGTCATTCTCCTGACCCCATTAAAATGTCCTCACAAGACAACAAAAGAGACACAGAGGTATAGAATGGACTTTTGGCCTCTGAGGGAGAGGGGGAAGGTGGGATGATTTGGGAGAATGGCATTGAAACATGTCTACTATTGTATAAGAAACGAAGCTCCAGTCTATGTTCAATACAGGATACAGGATGCTTGGGGCTGGTGCACGGGATGATCCAGAGAGATGATGTGGGGTGGGAGGAGGGAGGGGGCTTTGGCATTGGAAGATCATGTACACCTGTGGCTGATTCATGTCAATGTATGGCAAAACCAATACAGTATGTAACATAGAATAAAGTATTTTTTAAAATTAAAAATAAAGAAAGAAAGAAAGAAAATGTCCTCACAAGGGACTTCACTGGTGGTCCAGTGGCTAAGACACAAGGCTCCCAATGGCAGGGTCCTGGCTTCAATCCCTGGTCAGGGGACTAGATTCAACATGCTGCAACTAAGAGTTCCCATACTGCAATTAAATTAAAGACCCCACACGCTGCAACTAAGACCTGGCACAGCCAAATACATATACGTGCATGCCTGCGTGTTAAGTCACTTCAGTGTGTCCAACTCTGTGCAACCCTATGGACTGTAGCCCACCAGGCTCCTCTGTCCACAGGATTCTCCAGGCTGGAGTGAGTTGCCATGCCCTCCTCCAGGGTCTCTTCCCAAATCAGAGATGGAATCTTGCTCCTGCATTGGGAGGTGGGTTTTTACCATTAGCACCACCTGAAATATTTAAATGTCTTATCAAAACCCAGTTTAACTGGAGACATCCTCTGAAAATGCAATTAGTCTTTGGATATGCACATAGANCCAGCCTGAACATTTGGAAGTTCACAATTCACATACTGCAGAAGCCTGGCTTGGGGAATTTGGAGCATTATTTACTAGCATGTGAGATGAGTGCAATTGTGCAGTAGTTTGAGCATTCTTTGGCATTGCCTTTCTTTGGAATTGGAATGAAAACTGACTTTTTCCAGTCCTGTGGCCACTGCTGAATTTTCCAAATTTGCTGGCATATTGAGTGCAGCACTTTCAGAGCATCATCTTTCAGGGTTTGAAACAGCTCAACTGGAATTCCATCACCTTCACTAGCTTTGTTTGTAGTGATGCTTTCTAAGGCCCATTTTACTTCACATTCCAGGATGTCTGGCTCTAGATTAGTGATTGCATTATACATATGTCTATTATATATTTTGTATCTATATCCAAATATAGACACGTACTCCAAAATATGAAAA
This sequence comes from Raphicerus campestris, assembly GCA_006410735.1. Taxonomy (NCBI): domain Eukaryota; kingdom Metazoa; phylum Chordata; class Mammalia; order Artiodactyla; family Bovidae; genus Raphicerus; species Raphicerus campestris. Next base: position 37,623 of record SJYW01012711.1, read on the forward strand.
TGGAAAAATTGAAAAATTTTTCGAGGAGAAAATTTATAATGCTTACCAAGTCCTTTTTGGCTCCTCCCTTCCCCCAAAATCTCTATTAAATGTGGCATGTGGTTTAAATATATTTAATGTGATGTGAAACAGGACCTCTAAGAGTAAGAATTGCTAGAGCTCATGAAATTCAAATCCTTAGAACCAAGTAGAAAATAAAATGGAGACAGGTACAGAATGATGACCAGTAACTGATTCCTGGAACCCACATGGGCTATAGAGTTTGGCAAGCACATGCCTTTTCTGAAAGGGGAACTGATGACCTAGCCCTAGCTAACTGGTGTCTCTTCAAAAAGTAGGTTCAGCGTTGCCAGATTGTCCAGTCTCTAGAAAAAGTCAGAAATGTAGATTCCTATGTAAAATTTCCAAATGTTGACTACTTGAAGGTTTTTATAAACACTCTTTGGCCCACAAGCAAAAACTAGCCACACTGGGTCTGGAAGCAGAAGTTCAGAATGCTAATTCAAAGCAAAACCAACTTTTTTTCAAAGCCAAAGACATTTCCACCCCCCACCCCAGATGGTTGGGGCAGGCTCTGTGTCTAACTAGGTGGGGTCGGGGTAGGGTGCAGGAGCAAGCAGGACAGTGACTTCAGCCTATATTTATAGGTCCGTAATGGTGTTCAGTGTGAATATTATAAAATTATTTGAAGAATAATTAGTTCGATAATGAGTCTGCAGGTGAAAAGCAGCTGTTTAGCTCCTGGGCTTGGGGTCACTGTCTCTGCTGTGTGAAGAGTCAGCAGTAATTAGAAGAACCCATGGTGCCAAACTAAATTAAAAGTTTCTCAAACCGTTACTCACTGTATGATATAATTTTGTTTCATGTTCCCAGGATGAGGAAACTCAAATTAAGTCTCTATTCATTACAAAAATAGGCTAACTAATTTAAGGCTGTGAACTATCTGTTTGTCGATGGTACTGAATGGTTTCTATCCACTGTAACAGATCATTCCTCATGGAAATAAATGGCAGTTGATTATATGCCAGTGGTTTATTTAATAGCACTCAATTGTACTGAACTCCGAAAAATGTAATGGGTCTCAGTGGACCCTCCTGCCGGCTATTTTTCTGAAAATAAAATATTGATGTAATTGGATTTCCCACCCACACTGATCCTCAAACACACAGATGGGATCCGTTCAAGCAAAAACTGGGAAATAAAGAAATCGTGATAATCACTGAATAAAGTTATCTCTTTCAGAATGTTTGGGGTGCACTTAATTAAGCTGCCCTGAAATCCATAAACAACTTTGGGACAGTGTTTTTCCTAAGTCATAGGGAATGTTGTTAAACTCCAAGAAAAGGCCAGGAAGGAGAAAAAAAAAAAAAATCTGTTAATGAACACTTAAGAGGAAAAAGAAGAAACCTTCAGAAAGATTTCATGGACCCTATTTTTGTGATACCAGACCAAGTGGTTGGTTCTGCCAGTTTAATGAGGAAAATGCTACAAAACCAGTTGAACAGTATCTTCTGGGGAAAAAAACAAGTTTGTTAATTGAATCTTTCACTTTTCAACTTGGCATTTTGCTGTTGTATAGACATAGCTTTAATCACACCATGCAAGCAGTCAATTTCACTGATATGACTGTATAAGTAAGACCACAAAGTTGAGCTTTTAATACGATGGGCTTACTCTAATGAAAGTTCTTTTGGTCTTTCCTTTTAGCTTTTCTCTGTTTTCTTTAGTCATCAACCTCTGGACTAATCTTGTTAACAGAATGATTCTGTCTGATTTTTTTAAATGTCTTCTCTGATCCAATCCAACTTGAGGAACTGAAATGCTTTCTTTCATCAGCATTCAAAAGGTAGCATTAGTAATAGCAACAATGAAAGACTCAAATCCTTACTGAATTTTCCCATCATTCCTAAAACAGGATAAACAACTCTTAGAGTACAGAAGTTCTCAGCATCTGAGCAGTGAAATATTTTGTGTCTTGAATGTAGACCACACCCTCACTAGAAGGGGATTAGTCAAATGGTGCCATCCAAAGGTAATTTAGAGATCTGCCAGGTTTTTCTGCCATTAAAGCAAACAAAATGGCTTCCCTCCCATCCCAGACAATGTCCCCTTGTATGAACAGATATTCATGCTGGAGCTGTTCATCCTAAAGTAATGTAAGCAATGGCTTGTAAATTAGATCAGATTTTAAGTACATTGGAGAACTTGACAATTCAGAGAACTTTGTTGTGAAACTTTTTGCCAAGTGAATTTTCTGTGAATTTGGAAAGTGTGTTTTTACCTCCTCCAATAGATGAGATATAATTAAGAAAGGCAGGTCCATGGTCACAAGAACTGGGCCTCAGTCCAACTCTTTTTCTGACTGGCCAGGTAACCTTATAAACCTTGCTAAATCTCTCTGGACCTCAGTTTCCTCATAAGTGAAGGAAGGATCATTTCTACCTTCCACAGTCTTCAAAGAATTAAATAAGATTCTTTTAAAATATGAAGGTATTTGTATTCTGTAATAGACAGTTAGTGCCATGCAGGACAGTTGTTATTAATAATAATTATGGTCAGAGTATGAAAGGAAATGGTATTGGGCAGTCAACAGTGAAACTATAGGAGGATGTACATTCCCAGCCTGACCCTTCAAATCCCCCCTGGGAATGGTATTCCTGGTTTGAAGAGATCTGTGAAGGTCATTCTCCTGACCCCATTAAAATGTCCTCACAAGACAACAAAAGAGACACAGAGGTATAGAATGGACTTTTGGCCTCTGAGGGAGAGGGGGAAGGTGGGATGATTTGGGAGAATGGCATTGAAACATGTCTACTATTGTATAAGAAACGAAGCTCCAGTCTATGTTCAATACAGGATACAGGATGCTTGGGGCTGGTGCACGGGATGATCCAGAGAGATGATGTGGGGTGGGAGGAGGGAGGGGGCTTTGGCATTGGAAGATCATGTACACCTGTGGCTGATTCATGTCAATGTATGGCAAAACCAATACAGTATGTAACATAGAATAAAGTATTTTTTAAAATTAAAAATAAAGAAAGAAAGAAAGAAAATGTCCTCACAAGGGACTTCACTGGTGGTCCAGTGGCTAAGACACAAGGCTCCCAATGGCAGGGTCCTGGCTTCAATCCCTGGTCAGGGGACTAGATTCAACATGCTGCAACTAAGAGTTCCCATACTGCAATTAAATTAAAGACCCCACACGCTGCAACTAAGACCTGGCACAGCCAAATACATATACGTGCATGCCTGCGTGTTAAGTCACTTCAGTGTGTCCAACTCTGTGCAACCCTATGGACTGTAGCCCACCAGGCTCCTCTGTCCACAGGATTCTCCAGGCTGGAGTGAGTTGCCATGCCCTCCTCCAGGGTCTCTTCCCAAATCAGAGATGGAATCTTGCTCCTGCATTGGGAGGTGGGTTTTTACCATTAGCACCACCTGGAATATTTAAATGTCTTATCAAAACCCAGTTTAACTGGAGACATCCTCTGAAAATGCAATTAGTCTTTGGATATGCACATAGATGCAGAACCCTGGCCTATTATAAAATTAGCACTAGAAGGAGTCCCTTGTGTTTCCTGGGGCAAATGAGGGAAAATCCAGCTTCATGTTTATAACACTTTAGTCATTCATTTCTTTTTCTCTGGGGATTCTTATGCACATTTTCTACAGTTAAGTGGTAATTGGTAAATTTTTAAGATTTTATTTTTCCCTCTTGATTGATAGAGAAATGTGAGTATGGTGGGCAGGTAGGCATTCAAATGGCCATCCAGATACATGAGGGAGTTTATACAAATTAGTATGCCAAGAGTCTAGTATTAGTATTAATGGGCAAGCCAAATTCATTCCTCCAATTGTATTCTTTAAAAAAATGTACCAACACCTTATAAATGTCTGAATCGAGCCTATGTAAGGGTATTTTTTGAAGCCACTTAATAGGAGAACAATGACTAGTAAAAGAGGTCTAAAATTAGTTTCTTATACCAGGCCTCCCCAAGAAGTGGTAAAACTGAGCACATGGGAGGTCTTACTCTGCTCTCTTCTCCCTGAAACCTTATGTAACCTGTGAGGAGTTATTTAAACTGTGTTTGTCTCTTTTCTCTATAAAATCAAAAGGGGGAACTGAGCTTAAATTCTCAGACCTAAAAAATACAAAAGATGAGTTGCTTGTTTTAATCCAAAACCAGGCTATAGGCAAAATACATTAGATCACAGGATGAAGATTATCACAGAATCAAAGGATCTTAACATTTAGTGCTGAGCAGTAGTGTGTGTTTTGGGGGAGGGGGGACAGTATTTGAATAAATCACTGGTGGTCTGGTTACATAGTCTCTCCAGAATTTGAGTACCTTGGGTCAGCCTTCCAAGGACTGACCTTTCTGAATTCAATGGCAAGACTCACTCTGAATACCCCAAGATCTGAGGATTCCAAATTTCCAAGTGTAAGTGAAGGTCCAGCCTTATCAAGGTCCCATTGTCGGGGGACTCCTCCGGCCATCCAGTAGTTAAGACTTCTCCTTCCAATGCAGGGAGTGTGAGTTTAATCCCTAGTTGGGGAGCTAAGATCCCACATGCCTTATGGCCAAAAATTCAAAACATAAAACAGAGACAATACTGTAACAAAGTAAAGACTTTAAAAATGGTCTACATTTTTAAAAAACTTTTAAAACTTTAATAAAAAATTAAAAAATCAAGGTCCTGTAAATGGCAAAGACCCTACTTTCATAGCCACATTCATGCCATACCATCTCCTCCTACCTATTATCCCATAATCCCTTTTACTCCTCTCTTAACCATAAGAAACAAAGCTTGCATTTGTAAAATCTTTGAAGGTTTATAATGTACTTACACCCACAGACACATTATCACACAGGGAAGGGATTATTCATAATTTTCAAAGGAAGAAATAATTTCTAAGGAGTCAATTAATAGCTTCATGCTTTCTATTACAAGCAAGTGGCAGAACCTCATCTAGAATTCTTGTAGAGAGGGATTCCATGAATTGGTCAGAACACAAAGCCTTCTAGGTCTCTAAAACTAGGATATTCCATTGCTTCTTTAGAGGACCCCAAAATGTGTCCCACAATAATGTCTACTGTAATCTGGAGCAAATAACCCACATTTAGTTAATACTTTCTGAATTATCTGGACTATTTGCGAGCACCTTCACACACTGCCTGCAATGCAGGAGACCCGGGTTTGATCACTGAGTAGGGAAGATCCCCTGGAGAAGGGAATGGCAACTCACTTCACTACTGTTGCCTGGAAAATTCCATGGACAGAGGACCTGGCAGGCTACAGTCCATGTATCCTATTTGGCTAGAAGGAGACATAGAAAAAGCAAGGCTGTCTGTTTCCATCAACCACAATATCATTAGTGTTCTTATTTCAATATGCATGACTACAGAACTCAAATATTAATTCCAGCTGCCCCCAAAATGGATACTTCTATAGAGCCTTATGTGGGTGCAAGAGTTTAGCCAGGAGCTGGCAACTTGGTAGACAGATACTTAAGTGGTCGTGGGTTCATGAGCACACAGCCCACACCCAGCACCTGCAGCCTTTGAGTCGGACCTGGGGCGTGTGCATGTGTGCTAAGTGATTTCAGTCATGTCCGACTCTTTGCAACCTCATAGACTGCAGCCTGCCAGTCTCTTCTGTCCATGGAATTCTTCAGGTAAGAATACTGGAGTGGATTGCCATTCCCTTCTCCAAGGGATCTTCCCAACCCAGGGACTGAATCCGCATCTCTTACGTGTCCTGCATTGGCAGACAGATTCCTCACCACTAGCACCACTTGCGAAGCCCCAGAATTTGCCACAGCTTTAATTCATAAAGTTTCCCCTACAATTCTGGATCTCCAGATTAATTTGGTTGGACTTTTAAGTACTTGCACCACCATTTTCTCACATATTTATACACCTGACTTCACATTGCTCTGGTCTCCACTCAAATGTTAAGTCCTCAGAGAGGAATCCTCTACCTGCTCTGAATAACCACTGAAGAATAAGCCTCACCTCTCCCTCCATCATTCCCTATCCCATTGCTGTGATCATTTGCTTCCCAGCACTGATAACTCACTGATTTTTTTATTCCCTCTTTACTATCTAGCTGCCTTGCCTAGGATGGCAGCTATCTGCCTTGACTAGGATGGGAGCTCCATAGGGATAAAAACCTTTGTCCAGTTCATTCATAGACTCTAAAAAAGCTCCAGGCATAGAGGTTTTCAATAAATGTTTGTTTTAGTAAATGAATGGATGGATGAATGGGCTGCTGGATGGATGGATGATTTGGCTATAAAAGAGTGAATACATCATAGCAGGTATTCTTACACATGCCAAGCACTGTACATAGCACTTTTCATGCATTATCACAGTGATTTTCAAAAATATCTTTTTTATTCAAGCAAAACTTAATAAAAAACACTATATATGACCCAGACAAAACACACACAAAAAGCCAAAAGAAACAGTGGTAGGTGACCAGCCGCTTCTGCCTATTCAGAGTCTTATATCTTATTTAATTATTTTTTATCAACACTGTTAGATGTGAATTATCATCAGTCCCATTCTATAGATTTGAAAACTGAAGCTCAGGAAAATTAAGTCCAAGTTCACTTGTTCAAGATTATATAAGCTAAGAAGTCACAGAACAAGGTTGTAAACCAATTCTGTCTGGTGCTAACTTTCTAAACCAGGATTCTAAGGAGCCTGCACATCCACTGAAATCTCAGGGAACTCTTTCCAGAATAAGTTAACTAACGTTAGGTTGGTACTTTCAGAGCTTATTTGAATAAGACTGGAATAGCTTATTGTAGTGTTTAATAATTAATTGGTGTAGGTATATGAAGAATGACTTTCTCTTAATGAAAAATTTCAGGATTATATTGTAATGTTAATATTCTCAGAAAGTACTCTTATGTGACATGGACCTCACTGTTAATGGGAGAAACTATATTCGTATTTTTTTCACAGATAATTCTTGAAAGCCAAAAAGTTTAAGAACCTTCATTGAGGCAAAATTCTATTATATGAGAAGTAGCTGCTTGGCAGTTTCTAAGAATTTAATAAATCTCTCCAGGAAAGAAGTTAGTTTCAAAAGAAAATTTCAAAAGGGACTCAAGAATTCTGTTTTCTTGTATTTGCATTACAAATAAAGAATGTTGAGGCTGACTGTGAGAAGTCAGAGAAAACAAGAATGTTCATTTTGCATTATTTGATGAGTGGTATTGTGTTACCATTTTTTTTCCTTTAATATGAGAAGCCCACAGGTTTCACAGTGCAGATTTGTAACTACAGAACACTCAAAAAGAGGTCTGTGGAATATCACTTTCACCAAGATACACTATCTTCAAGTCATCTGTTTTTCAGATGACTTCAGTGAGAAAAGATGGCTGCCATT
>SJYW01012714.1:17342-28810 GCA_006410735.1 Raphicerus campestris
CCCAAGAGGAGGCACTAACACCAGGCGAGTGCAGAGAAGCCTCAGGTGTCGGGTCACAATTCCACAAGTCCCCCAAATGCCTATTCTACTCCAGATGGTTCTGACTGTCTTGCACTGCCTCGATTGTCACCCTGAGGCTGGACTGCGGCACACTGGCAAGTGTGATAGCCCTGGGGTACCTCGATGTCAAGAGACTGATCCCTGTATCGGCACGACTGGGACCTGGACACTGTTGCCACAGTTGGGGAGGAAAGTGGCTCTGCAAGTGCCCCAAGGCGAGATGAGACCTGACTCCCCTATCGGGGCTCCAGGGGAACCCCAAGACCTATGTCAGCATGAGGGAGGCAAGCACAGGCTCCGGCCTCAGCACCAGACGAGGACTGAGGACCCAGCAAAGTCTCGGGAGGTATCCCCACAGGTGCCTCACAAATCAAATGGAGACTGGCCTCTCCTGAGGACACAGGGGCGGGTCCCTGGGGTCCCCGTCATAACTCGAGATAACCCTGCTGCAACTAGAGTAAAAGCAGAAGCTTCTCCCCTGCAGGGAGGGTGAGTCCCTTGTCCACTGCAGCATCTCGGGGGAAATCACCACTTCCCTCTTGGACCTGGAAAGGCTCCTTCATATCCTTGTTGTGACCTGGGAAGTTCCCCGCCCCAACCGTCCCCACTCGAAAGGAAACACGAGGGTCCTGCCGCGACTTAAGAGGAGCCCCGTTTTCGCCTGCTGAGCTTCAGATGAGGGGCCCTTTGCCTGCTCCATCAGGAATGGTTTTCCGGCACTCCCCTCGCATCCCAAGAGGTGGCCACGCATCAGCAGAGTCGGGAGTAGCCACAGGTGTCCGACCACCACTCCCCAACATCCCCAAATACCTCATTTCCTCCAGATGAACATGACTGCCCTGCACTGTCTCGACTGTCACCCCGAGGCTCGACTACCAACATACTGGCACGTGAGACAGCCATGGAGTACCTCGATGGCAAGCCACAGATCCCTGTGTCCACTTTATGGGGAGCCGGACACTGCCTCTGCAGTTGGGGAAGAAGGAGGCCGTGCAAGTCTCCAGGCGAGGAGAGGCCTGAAGCCCCTCTTTGGGCTCCAGGGGAAGGCCAATACAAATGTCAGCATGGGCAAGGCAATCTCAGGCTGCTTCCTCAGCACCAGAAGGGGACTGAGGACTTGGTGCCACTGGAGAGGAATCCCCAGATGTGCCACGCCCGTCACACAGAGCCTGGCCTATCCTGGGGTCACAGGGGCGGATCCCTGTGGTCCCAGTCATAACTTGAGAGGACTCCACCGCAATTCGAGAAAAACCAGAAGCTTCACCCTTGCAGGTGGAGTGAGGCCCTTGTCCACTGCGGAGTCCCGGGTGAAGTCACCCGTTCCCTCTTGGACCTCGAAATTCTCTTTCACACCCTAGCTGTGACCCAAGATGTTCCGCGCCCCACCCGTCCCCACTCAAGAGGACTGCCGAGGGTCCTGCCGCGACTCAAAAGGAGCTCCATTTTCACTTGCTCAGCTCCAGATGGGGGGGCCCTTTCCCTGCTCTATCCAGAAAGGGTTCCCGGCTCTCCCCTCTCATCCCAAGAGGATGCATTCACATTAGGCGTGTCCAGAGAAGCCTCAGTCATAGAGTCAAATTTCTGCAAGTCCCCCAAATGTCTAGTCCACTCCAGATGAAATTGACTGCTCTGGACTGCCTCGACTATATCCCCGAGGCTCAATTCCAGCAGCCTGGCATCTGTGACAGCCCTAGGGTACCTTGAGCACAAGTCATAGATCCCTATATCCACTCCACAGGGACCCGGACACTGTTACTGGAGTTGGGAATGAAAGCGACCGTGCTTGGCTCCAGTCGAGAAGAGACCTGACTCCCCAGTGTGGGCTCCAGGGGAAATCAAGTTCAAATGTCAGCAGGGACGAGGCAATGTCAGGCTGAAGCCTCAGCACCAGAAAGGGACTGAGGACTTGGTGCCACTGAGGAGGAATCCCCAGATGTGCCTTGCCCCTCGCACGGAGACTGGGCTATCCTGGGGCCACAGGGGCGGATCCCTGTGGACCCATCGTAACTCGAGAGGACCCCGCCTCAACTCGAGAAAAACCAGGAGCTTCTCCCCTGCAGGGAGGGTGAGTCCCTTGTCCACAGACTACCCTCTGTGGTCTCCAGGGAAAGCCCAATACAAATGTAAGCATGGGCGAGGCAATCTCAGGCTGCAGCCTCAGCAACAGAAGGGGTCTGAGGACATGGCGCCACTGGGGAGGAATCCCCAGATGTGCCTCGCCTCTCGCACAGAGATGGCCTATCTTGGGGCCACAGAGGAGGATCCCTGTTTTCCCCTTCGTAACTCGAGAGGAACTCGCCACAACACGTGGAAAACCAGAAGCTTCACTCTTGCAGGTGGAGTGAGGACCTTGTCCACTGCGGTGTCCCAGGGGAAATCATCCGTTCACTCTCGGACCTCGAAATGCTCTTTCACATCCTTGCTGTGACACAAGAAGTTCCTGGCCACACACGTCCCCACTACGGAGGACCTCCAAGGGTCCAGCCTCGACTCAAGAGGAGCTCCATTTTCGCACACTCAGCGCCAGATGAGGGGCCGTTTCCCTGCTCCTTTGGGAAAGGTTTCTCGGCTCTCCCCTCGCATCCCAAGAGGAGGCACTCACACCAGGCATGTCTAGAGAAGCTTCAAGCGTTGGGTGACATTTCCAGCGATGAATCTGAGTGTCCTGAACTGCCTCGACTGTCACCCCGAGGCTGGACTCTTGCACAATGGCACGTGTGATAGCCCTGGGGTACCTCGAGGTCAAGCCACTGATCCCTGTATCCGTTCGACAGGGACCCGGACACTGTTGCTGCAGTTGGGGTGGAAAGCGGCTGTGCACGTCCCCAGGCAAGAAGAGGACAGACTCCCCTATGGGGTCTCCAGGGGAACCCCAAGACCAGTGTCAGCATGGGTGAGGCACGCCCAGGCTCTGGCCTCAGCACCAGACGAGGACTGAGGAGCCAGCGACGTCTCGGGAGGAATCCCCACAGGGGCCTTGTAACTCGCATGGAGACTGGTCTCTCCTGAGGCCACAGCGGCCGATCCCTGGGGTCCCCGTCATAACTCGCGAGGAACCCGCTGCAACTCGAGAAAAACCAGAAGTTTCTCCCCTGGAGGGTGTGTGATTTCCTTGTCCAATGCAGCAACTTGGGAAATCAACCCTTCCCTCTTGGAGAGCGAATGGCTCCTTAATACCCTTGTTGTGACCTAGGAAGTTCCCCACCCCAAGCGTACCCACTCGAGAGGAACCCCGATGTTCCCACCGTGACTCAAGAGGAGCCCCGTTTTCCCCTGATGAGCTCCAGATGAGAGGCCCTTTCCCTGCTCCCTCGGGAAAGGTTTTCCTGCACTCCCCTCGCATACCAAGAGGTGGCCTCATATCAGGAGAGTCGGGAGGAGCCTCAGGTGTCTGACCACCACTCCCCAAGGTCCCCAAATGCCTCGTCCACTCCAGATGAACATGACTGTCCTGCACTTTTTCTACTGTCACCACGAGGCTCGACTCCCCACAAAGTGGCCCGTGAGACAGCCCTGGAGTAACTCAATGGAAGCCACAGATCCCTGTGTCTGCTTGACCAGGAGCCGGACACTGCAACTGCAGTTGAGGAAGAAATAGGTCGTGCAAGTCTCCAGGCGAGAGAAGACCTGACTCCACTGTGGGGGCTCCAGAGTAACCTCAAGACCTATGAAAACATGAGCAAGGAAATCTCAGGCTCCTACCTCAGCACCAAACGAGGACTGAGGACCCAGCGACAACTGGGGAGGAATCCCCAGAGGCTCCTCGAAACTCGCACTGAGAATGGCCTCTCCTGAGGATACAGGGGTGGGTCCCAGGGGTCCCCGTCGTAACTCGAGAGAACCCCGCTGCAACTCGAGAAAAACCGGAAGTCTCTCCCCTGCTGGCGTGGTGTGGCCCTTGTCTGCAACGGCATCCCATGGGAATTCAACCCATCCCTCGTGGACCTTGCAAGGCTCTTTAACACCCTTACTGTGACCCAAGGAGTTCCCCGCCCCACCGGCCCCCAGTCAAGAGAAACCCCAAGGGTCCCACCAAGACTCAAGAGGAGCCCCGTTTTCCCCTGCTGTGCTCCAGATGAGGGGCCCTATCCCTGCTCCCTCTGAAAAGGTTTCACCGTGTTCCCCTCCCATCCCAAGAGGAGGTGCTCACACCTGGAAAGTCGGGAGGAATTTCACAGGTTGGGCCACCATTCCCCAAGACCCTCAAATGCCTTGTCCAATTCAGATGAACCTGACTGCCCTGCACTGCATCGACTATAACCCCAAGACTCGACTCCAGCACACTGGCATGTGTGACAGCCCTAGGGTACCTCGAGCACATACCATAGATCCCTGTATCTGCTTGACAGGGACCCGGACACTGTTACTGCAGTTGGGAAGGAAAGCGGCTGTGAACGTTTCCAGTGGAGACGAGGCCTGACTTCCCTGTGGGGGCTCCAGGGGAACCCCAAGATATATGTCAGCATGGGCGAGGAAAGCTCAGGCTCTGGCCTCAACACCAGACGCGGACTGAGGACCCAGTGATAACTGGGGAGGAATGCCCAGAATCGCCTCGCAACTTGCATGGAGACAGGCCTCTCCTGAGTCCACAGGGGCAGGTCACTGGGCTCCTCGGTGTAACTCGAGAGGACCCGCTGAAAGTTGAGAAAAACTAGAAGCTTCTCCTCTGCCAACAGAGTGAGCCCCTTATTTGCAGCAGTGTTTCGGGGGAAATCCCCCCTTCCCTCTTGGACATTGAAAGGCTCCTTCAAATCCTTGCTGTGAACCAAGACGTTCCCCGCCTCTCCCGTCCCTACTTGAGAGGAACACCGATGGTCCTGCCGTGTCTTAAGAGGAGCACCGTTTTCCCCTGTTCAGATCCAGATGAGGGCCCCTTTCCCTGCTCCATCGGGAAAGGGTTCGGGTTCCCGGCGATCCCCTCGCATCACAATAAGAGGCACTCGCACCAGGAGAGTCAGGAGGAGTCTCAGGTTTGGGCCCCCATTCCCCAAGGCCCCCAAATGCCTCGTCCACTCCAGATGCACCTGACTGGCCTGCACTGCACCGACTGTCACCCCAAGGCTCGACTCCTGACACACTGGCACGTGTAACAGGCCTGAGGTACCAGGAGCACAAACCACATATTCCTGTGTCACCTCAACGGGGTGCCTGACAGTGCTGCTGCAGCTGGGAAGGAAAGCGGCCATGGGGGTCTCCAGGCGAGATGTGCCTGACTCCCATCTGGGGGCTCCAGGGGAACCCCAAGTCCTCTATCAGCACGGGCGAGGCAAGCTCAGGCTCCGGCCTCAGCACCAGATGAGGACTTAGGACCCGGCAACGATTGCGTAGGGATACCCAGAGGCACGGAGACTGGCCTCTCCTGAGGACCCAGGGTCGGGTCCCTGGGTCTCATTCGTAACTCGAGAGGAACCTGCCACAACTCGAGAAAAACCAGAGGCTTCTCCCCTGCTGGCGGGGTGAGGCCCTTGTCAGCTGTGGTGTCTCGAGAGAAATCACCCCTTCCCTCTGGGACCCCGAATGCCTCCTTCACACTCTTGCTGTGACCCAAGAAGTTTGCTGCCCCACCCGTCCCCACTCGAGAGGAACCCCCAGGTTCCTGCCACTACTCAAGAGGGTCCCCATTTTCCCCTACTCAGCTGCAAATGAGGGGCNACTTCCCTGTGGGGGCTCCAGGGGAACCCCAAGATATATGTCAGCATGGGCGAGGAAAGCTCAGGCTCTGGCCTCAACACCAGACGCGGACTGAGGACCCAGTGATAACTGGGGAGGAATGCCCAGAATCGCCTCGCAACTTGCATGGAGACAGGCCTCTCCTGAGTCCACAGGGGCAGGTCACTGGGCTCCTCGGTGTAACTCGAGAGGACCCGCTGAAAGTTGAGAAAAACTAGAAGCTTCTCCTCTGCCAACAGAGTGAGCCCCTTATTCGCAGCAGTGTTTCGGGGGAAATCCCCCCTTCCCTCTTGGACATTGAAAGGCTCCTTCAAATCCTTGCTGTGAACCAAGACGTTCCCCGCCTCTCCCGTCCCTACTTGAGAGGAACACCGATGGTCCTGCCGTGTCTTAAGAGGAGCACCGTTTTCCCCTGTTCAGATCCAGATGAGGGCCCCTTTCCCTGCTCCATCGGGAAAGGGTTCGGGTTCCCGGCGATCCCCTCGCATCACAATAAGAGGCACTCGCACCAGGAGAGTCAGGAGGAGTCTCAGGTTTGGGCCCCCATTCCCCAAGGCCCCCAAATGCCTCGTCCACTCCAGATGCACCTGACTGGCCTGCACTGCACCGACTGTCACCCCAAGGCTCGACTCCTGACACACTGGCACGTGTAACAGGCCTGAGGTACCAGGAGCACAAACCACATATTCCTGTGTCACCTCAACGGGGTGCCTGACAGTGCTGCTGCAGCTGGGAAGGAAAGCGGCCATGGGGGTCTCCAGGCGAGATGTGCCTGACTCCCATCTGGGGGCTCCAGGGGAACCCCAAGTCCTCTATCAGCACGGGCGAGGCAAGCTCAGGCTCCGGCCTCAGCACCAGATGAGGACTTAGGACCCGGCAACGATTGCGTAGGGATACCCAGAGGCACGGAGACTGGCCTCTCCTGAGGACCCAGGGTCGGGTCCCTGGGTCTCATTCGTAACTCGAGAGGAACCTGCCACAACTCGAGAAAAACCAGAAGCTTCTCCCCTGCTGGCGGGGTGAGGCCCTTGTCAGCTGTGGTGTCTCGAGAGAAATCACCCCTTCCCTCTGGGACCCCGAATGCCTCCTTCACACTCTTGCTGTGACCCAAGAAGTTTGCTGCCCCACCCGTCCCCACTCGAGAGGAACCCCCAGGTTCCTGCCACTACTCAAGAGGGTCCCCATTTTCCCCTACTCAGCTGCAAATGAGGGGCCCTTTCCTTGCTCCGTCGGGAAAGGGTTCCCGGAGCTTCACTCCCATTCCAAGAGGAGGCGCTCGCACTAACAGAGTCAGGAGAAGTGTCAGATGTTGGGCCACCGTTCCCCAAGGCCCTCAAATGCCTCGTCCACTCCAGATACACCTGACTGCCCTGCACTACCTCGACTGTCACCTGGAGGCTCAACTCCTGACACACTGGCACGTGTGATGGCCCTGGGGTACGTGTGACAGCCCTTTGGTACCTCGAGGACAAGCCTCAGATCCATGTGTCCCCTCTACGGAAAGCCAGACACTGCTGCTGCCACTGGGGAGGGAAGCGGCCGTACACGTCTCCAGGCGAGACGAAGCCTGACTCCCCTCTGGGGGCTCCAGAGGAACCCCAAGACCTATTTCAGCTTGGGCGAGGCAAGCTCAGGCTCCGGCTTCAGCACAAGACGAGGACTGAGGACTCAGCGATGACTGGGGAGAAATCCCCAGAGGTGACTCGCAACTCCCACGGAGATTAGCCTCTCCTGAGTCCACCGGGCGGGGTCCATGGGGTCCCTGTCTTAACTCGAGAGGTCCCCGCTGCAACTTGAGTAAAACCAGAAGCATCTCCCCTGCAGTGTGGGTGAGGCCTTTGTCCACTCAGGCATCTCGAGGGTAATCCCCCATTCCCTCTTGGAAGTTGAAAGGGTCCTTCACACACTTGCTGTGACCCAAGGAGTTCCCCGACCCACCCGTCCCCACTCGAGAGGAACCCCGAGGGTCCCGGGTGACTCAAGAGGAGCCCCGTTTTGCCCTGCTCAGCTCCAGATGAGGGGCCCTTTCCCTGGTCCGTCGGGAAAGGGTTCCTAGCACTCCCCTCACATCCCAAGAGGAGGCGCTCCCACCGGGAGAGTCGGGAGGAGCCTCAGGGGTCGGGCCACCATTCCCCAAGACACCCAAATGCCTCGTCCACTCCAGCTGCAACTGACTGCTGTGCACTGCCTTGACTGTCACCCCGAGCCTCGACTCCCTACACACTGGCATGTGTGACAGCCCTGTCGTATCTTGAGGGCAAGCCGCAGATGCCTGTGTCGGCTCGTTGGGGATCAGGACACTGCTGCTGCAACTGGGGAGGATAGCAGCGGTGCATGTCTCCAGATGAGAAGACGAGGCCTGACTCCCCTGTGGGGGCTCCAGGGGTACCCCAAGACCTATGTCAGCATGGGCGTGGCAAGCTCAGGTTCTGGCCTCAAAACAAGACGAGGCTGAGGACCTGGCGATGACTGGGTAGGAATCCCCAAAGGCGCCTGGCAACTGGCATGGAGACTGGCCTCTACTGAGGCCAAAGGGGCGGTTCTGTGGGGTCCCAGTCATAACTCGAGGGGACCCTGGCACAACTCGATATAAACCAGAAGCTTCTCCCCTGCAGGTGGGTTTGAGGACCTTGTCCAATGCGGTGTCTCATGGGAAATCCCCCCTTCCCTCTTGGACCTTGAAAGGCTCCTTCACACCCTTGCTGTGACCCAAGAAGTTTCCCGACCCACCCGTCACCACTTGAGAGGAACCCCGAGTGTCCGGCACCGACTCAATAGGAGCCCCGTTTTCGCCTGCTCAGCTCCAGATGAGAGGCCCTTTCCCTGGTCCTTCGGGAAAGGGTTCCTGGTGCTCCCCTTGCATCCCAAGAAGGGGCGCTTGCACCAGGAGAGTCAGGAAGAGCCTCAGGGGTGGGGCCACCATTCCCCAAGTCCCCCCAAAGCCTCGTTCACTCCAGATGCCCCTGATTGCCCTGCACTGCCTCAGCTGTCACCCCGAGGCTCGAATCCTGACACAGTGGCAAGTGTGATAGCCCTGGGGTACATGTGACAGCCTTTTGGTACCACAAGTGCAAGGCACAGATCACTGTGTCTACTTGACTGGGACCGGACACTGCTCCTGCATCTGGAGAGAAAGCGACTGTGCACCTCTCCAGGTGAGACAAAACCTGACTACCTTGTGGAGGCTCCAGGGGACCCCGAAGACCTACATGAGCACCGGCGATGCAAGCTCAGGCTCCAGCCTCATCACAAGATGAGGCCTGAGGATGCGGCAACAACTCGGAAGGTATCCCCAGAGGCACCTTGCAACTAACAAGGGGAATCACCTCTTCTGAGGCTAGAGGGGCCTGTCCCTGGGGGCCCCGTCATAACTTGAGAGGACCCCACAGCAAATCGAGAAAAAACAAAAGCTTCTCCCCTCCAGGCAGGGTGAGGCACTTGTCCGCTGTGGCCTCTTGGGGGAAATCACCCCTTGCCTCTTGGACCTCGAAAGTCTCCTTCACACCCTTGCAGTGACCCAAGAATTTTCCTGCCCCACCTGTACCCACTCGAGAGGAACCTCAAGGGTCCCGCCATGTCTCAAGAGGAGCCGTGTTTTCCCTGCTCACCTCTAGTTGAGGGACCCTTTCATTCCCCCGTAGAAAAAGGGTTCCCGGCGCTCCCCTCGCATCCCAAGAGGAGGCGCTCACACCAGGAGAGTTGTGAGGAGCCTCAGGGTTCAGGTCACCATTCCCCAAGACCTCCAAATGCCTCGTCCAATCCAGATGCACATGACTGCGCTGCACTGCCTCAACTGTCACCCCAAGTCTCGACTCCAGACACAGTGGCATGTGTGACAGCCCTGGGGTACCACGAGGGCAAGCCACAGATCACTGTGTCCTCTCGACGGGGAGCCCGACACTGCTGCTGCAGCTAGGAGGAAAATGGCCGTGAATATCTCCTGATGAGACGAGGCGTGACACCCGGGTGTGCGCTCCAGGGAAACCCCAAGACTTATGTCAGCACGATCAAGGCAAGCTCAGGCTCCGGCCTCAGCACAAGACGAGGACTAAGGATGGGGCGATGACTTGAGAAGAATCACCAGAGGGGCCTTGCAACTCGTACAGAGACTGGCCTCTCCTGAGGCCACAGGGGCGGGTCCCTGGGATCCCCGTCATAATTCAAGAGGACCTCGCCACAACTCGAGAAAAACCAGAAGATTCTCCCCTTCAGGCGGGGTTAGGCACTTGTCCACTGTGTCCTCTCAGGGGAAATCACCCCTTTCCTCATAGACCTCGAAAGGCTTCTTCACACCCTTGCTGTGACCCAAGAAGTTCCCCCCCAACAGGCCCCACTCGAGAGGAACCCCGAGGGGCCTGCCTCGACTCAAGAAGAGCCCCGTTTTCCTCAGCTCAGCTTCAGATGAGGGGCCCTTTCCCTGCTCTGTTCGGAAAGGATTTCTGGCGATCCCTTCCCAAACCAAGAAGAGGCGCTGGCACCAGGAGAGTTGGGAGGAGCCTCAGGGGTTGGGCCACCATTCCCCAAGTCTCCCAAATGTATTGTCCACTCCATATGAACCTGACTGCCCTGCACTGCCTAGACTGTCAACCGGAAGCTGGACTCCTGACACACTGGCAAGTGTTACAGCCTTGTCCGCTTCACTGGGAGCCGGATACTGCTGCTACAGCTGGGGAGAAATGCAGCCGTGCATGTCTCGAAGTGAGACGAGGCCTGACTCCCCTGTGGAGGCTCCAGGGGAACCCCAAGACATATGTCACCGCGGGCGAGGCAAGCTCAGGCTCTGGCCTCAGCACCAGACGCGGACTGAGGACCCAGTGACAACTGGGGAGGAATTCCCAGAAGCGCCTCACAACTCGCATGGAGACAGGCCTCTCCTGAGTCCACAGGGGCAGGTCACTGGGCTCCTCGGCATAACTCGAGAGGACCCACTGAAAGTTGAGAAAAACTAGAAGCTTCTCCTCTGCCAACAGGGTGACCCCCTTATTCGCAGCAGTGTTTTGAGGGAAATCCCCCCTTCCCTCTTGGACATTGAAAGGCTCCTTCAAACCCTTGCTGTGACCCAAGATGTTCCCCGCCTCTCCCGTCCCTACTTGAGAGGAACACCGATGGTCCTGCCGAGTCTCAAGAGGAGCCCCGTTTTCCCCTGTTCAGCTCCAGATGAGGGGCCCTTTCCCTGCTCCATCGGGAAAGGGTTCCCGGCGATCCCCTCACATCACAATAAGAGTCACTCGCACCAGAAGTGTCGGGAGGAGTCTCAGGTTTGGGCCCCCATTCCCAAGACCCCCAAATGCCTCGTCCACTCCAGATGCACCTGAGTGGCCTGCACTTCGTCGACTGTCACCCCAAGGCACGCTTCCCGACACACTGGCACGTGTAACAGGCCTGAGGTACCAGGAGGACAAGCCACATATCCCTGTGTCACCTCATTGGGGAGCCTGACANGTGGCCTGCACTTCGTCGACTGTCACCCCAAGGCACGCTTCCCGACACACTGGCACGTGTAACAGGCCTGAGGTACCAGGAGGACAAGCCACATATCCCTGTGTCACCTCATTGGGGAGCCTGACAGTGCTGTTGCAGCTGGGGAGGAAAGCGGCTGTGCGGGTCTCCAGAGGAAATGAGGCCTGACTCCCGTCTGGGGGCCCCAGGGGAACCCCAAGTCCTCTGTCAGCATGGGCGAGGCAAGCTCAGGCTCTGGCCTCAGCACCAGATGAGGACTTAGGACCCGGCAATGATTG
>SJYW01012719.1:0-17291 GCA_006410735.1 Raphicerus campestris
AAAAAAAAAAGTAGTCATATCCCAATAAGCTTATTAAGAGACCATTTCAGAGTTCCTCATTAAAGTTAATGCATTTAGCATTCCTAGAACTGAAACCAGAGCTTTTAGTTATATTCTGAAATATCAGATAAAACACAAGTCTATAAATCTGTTTAAACACTGCTCATGTCATACTTGAATAATTGTAATACTCATTATTTTCCAAGTTTATGTTTTATAAATGAATTAATTTGGTTTTAATTTTGCACATTGTGATTTGCTCTGTTTTAAAAATATTAATGTCATAAGTGTGTTAATTCTTAGCTATAAATGTTAAAAACAATTACTTATAATACAAAATAAAAATAATATTCATAAAGAAAAAAAAAAAAAAGAGAGAAGAGAACCAGCATCTTTCTCAATCAGTGACACTAGGTTTCTTTCCCTGTTCTTTGAAGAAAAGCTGCGGGCGTCCCCAGGCCTGCCGTTCAGGATATGTGTGCCTCCCTGCAGTGTCAATCTTGACAGCTGATATTTCTTTTTGTAATGCAAATGCATGACTTCAGCTTTGATTGCTTGGCATCCACTATCGCCATCTGAATAAAGACAGTGCAGGCCTCCTGCCTAGGTATAGAGTTGGGCTTCTTTGGCTGACTGAGGCACCTTTATTTCACAGATCTTGGTTGATTTCAATAACTGATCATTGGGACCCCCTATCTTTTCTGTTCCTGTGCTTTAAACTCTTTCTTTTTTTTAATTTTACATTCATCAATAAAGAGTGAACCTGGGAAGACCCCAGTGAAAGCAAAATTGAAGGCCCACACACTCCCTCTCCAGCACCCCTCTCCCTACCTCGCTGTGGGCTGTATAATTTCCAGGTCTTGGAAGGAAAAAAACCTTTGTTTTTTCAAAGTTTCTTGATGGTTAATACTAAAGAACATTTTACAATCATAATAAGAACCACAAGGGTTGGTCCAGCCACAAAAATGCTTATTGATAGGCTTGAGATCATCACAAAACAATCTCTAAATTGGCTATTGTCTCCTCAGTTAGATCATGAACAGGCAAGTTAAAAATAAGCAACTGGTCTTATCCTTCCTTTGTAATCCCTCCCCTTATCACAGTGCCTAGTCAGTGCTAAGCAGGCCCTCAGCACATACTCAGTTGAGTTTAATAATGAGGGCTAATAAAGTCAAGTGTGTGCGAGTCATGTTTGACTCTTTGTGATCCCATGGACTGTAGCCCGCCAGGCTCCTTTGTCCATAGGATTCTCCAGGCAAGAATACTGGAGAGGATTGCCATGCCCTCCTCCAGGGGATCTTCCTGAACAAGGGATCGGGTATTTTATTAAACCCCTTGGGTGAGCTGTTTATTTCATGGGGCACTCTTTGCCTTGGCCAATCAGAGATTCTTCTAGAGATTGGTTGTTTGGGAGCAAAACTGTTGGTTTGTTATGGAGAGAGTAGCAAGGCACCAGGTATGGAAGTGTCTGGCCCCACTACCACACAGTCAGTTCTGAGAGCACACACTCCTTGTGGTCATCACTGCATCATCTTATATGTTACACACTGACCCAAGGCCATGAATGCTACTCACTCCAGGGAGTCATTCCTGAAAGGAGAGGTGTAGTCTCCACTGCTTGTGCCACAGAGGGGGCCACTGAGCAAACCCAGTGAAGAAATGACCACACAAATCAGATCCCTCAGCATGCCCTGTATGGCCAGCACAGGAAACAGCATCTGCAATGGAATAGAACCAGAAGGTCAGTGCAGCGATGTGCAGGGAGGTGGTGATCCTTTCTAAAGATCCATCATGAGTTTCCTAACAAACTGAAGAGGTGAATCTTCTCTTATAGATGCCAGTCCAGGTAAATCTCGTTTTGCTTCCTAATTGTGCTCAGTCCTCTGTCATGTCTGTCTGACTCTTTGAGACCCTTTGGACTGTAGGCCGCCAAGCTTCTCTGTCCATGGTATTTTTCAGGCAAGAATACTGGAGTGGGTTGCCATTTCCTCCTCCTCTCATTCAAATGGGGGATCGAGCTTGCATCTCCTACTTTGGCAGGTGGATTCTTCACTGCTGAGCCACTTGGGAAGTCCCCCAAAATGGGGCATTTGAACTGAGAAAATCTCTGTCCCTTTATCTGCTCCATTTGCAATTCTAAAGAATGAAGCCATCCACTACAAAACTGTGAGTAGGAAATGGGACTTATTCACCAGTGAACGCTCAGTGCCTACACACTCTCACATAATGTAGGCGTGCCACCAGTCCCCTAGTCTGCACTTGTAGCAGGGATCAGTAATTGATCTCAACGCTCTTTCCCTGGAAGAAAACCCCCCACAGTCCTTCTCAAAATTGTTATTGTCCATTGTTATTGTCTCTGTGACCTAAATGAGACCTACTCACCATCCTGGTGGTGGGTGTCCAGTAAATGTTACATGACCGAATGAGTAAATGAATAATCATTTTTCTAATCCCTGAGTCAGACACCAACACAGGGCTTGTACTGCGTATAAACTCCTTAAATATGTGTGGACTGGATGGATGGGTGAGTGAGTGTGGCAGGAGGCAGGTGTTGGGGACAGGCAACCTCCTGGCATATTAGTGCATTAAATTCAGGCAGAGCTGAGGGACTTGCTGGCTTCAAACCCTGAGCTTTTGCTCCCAGCACGTTTATGTTACATCTTCTGTATCACTGAAGTGAGGGAGGGCAGGCCAGAGCTGAATGGAATGACTCATGGAGCTCCTCGGAGACAGTCCTCAGATAGCCTGGTGGCTGAGGTCTCTATGAGAGTCTGGGGGAGGGAGACTTTGGGAGCAGAAAAGGTGTGAAATGGTAACTAGAAATATAAGAGCAGGTGACAGCTGGCTGTGAGCAGGGTCTTAGTAAGCAGTTTTGTGTGTGGGAAAGAGCATAGTCTTAAGGGTCAGGAGACCAAGAGAAATCCTAGGTTGGCCAGTCCTTCGTTGGGTGTTTCCTGAGATCTGATTGTGTGTCAGGTACCTGGGAATATGTAGATGATAACATGTACTCCTTGTCTTGAAGAAAGCAGCTTACACTCTGCCTGGAGTTGGGAAAACAGTCCTAAATGTCCATTCCAGCTCTAAGATCACAGTCATGAGAATATGGGCAGGTCACTCAGCCTCTCTGAGCTTTTCCTTTCCTATCTGTCAAATGCAGATGTGTTTGTAAAATAGTGATGAGATCTCCATTGGTTTCTTCCAGAAGCATAAGGCAGGAGAAATGGCAGCGGTATAAGAGGGCCATGTGTCAGGAACAAGACATGAATACATAATGGATGCTCGTACACAGTGTCAGCCTTTGGCTCTTCGTGAGGCAAAAGCAAACTTTGTGAGAGAGTGTCTGTGAAAGGCGAAAGGATGGAGGGCCCTAGGCTTCCCACAGACAGACAGACAGGCAGACAGAAACAACCAACCCAACCCTGGCAGGCTGGTCCACTGGAGCTCATAGTCTTTGTGTGTAAACATTCTCTTCACGCCCTCTCCAAGCTCATTATTCTTAGGATCTCCTGCAATAGCCCTCATCACTGCTGGGGGGAGCCCAGCAAAATATCTTTACTTTAAAAGGAAGTATTAGTCACTTAGATGTCAAATCTAAAAAATAATACAAGTGAGTGTTAGTTGCTCAGTCATGTCCGACTCTTTGCGACCCCATGGAGTGTAGCCCACCAGGCTCCTCTGTCCATGGAATTCTCCAGGCAAGAATACTGGAATGGGTTGCCATTCCCTTCTCCAGGGAATCTTCCTGACCCAGGGATCAAACCCATATCTCCTGCACTGCAGGAAGATTCTTCACTGTCTGAACCACCAGGGAAGCCCAATACAAGTGAATACATATGCAAACAGAAACAGACTCGCAGATACTCAGATATAGAAAACAGACTTGTGGTTACAAAAGGGGAGAGGGAAGAGGAGTGTGACAATTAGGCGTATGCAGTTAGAAGATCAAGGATATACTATGCAGCACGTGGAATTATACCCATTACCTTGTGATATCCTGTAATGGACTATTATCTGCAAAAATACTGAATAACCATGCTCTACACCTGAAACCAATGCAATATTGTAAATCAACTGTGCTTTAATAAAAATACAAATGAAAGGAGGATATTAGGAGTACCAAACTATAGTCACAGGGCTAATAGTCTGGCCTTCAGAAGAGAGAACGCTCCTGCCTAGAAAGTGAGCCCCTTAGTGGGTGTGGGCAGGAGGTTAGCATTCTGCAGACCCCACTGTGCTCCCCCCGTGTCTGGGAGCACAGCGGGCCTCCTCACCCCCTCTCCACAGCACCAGTGCTGGGACCATAGCCTGCGGCAAGGAAGATGCTTTCATAATGAGGGCAATGTTACCTTTTAGGAACAAACGTCCATAACTGGAGATGTTTAAACCGTCTAACGATTCTTCACTAGCTGTAGGATGCAACAACATCTCAGATACTGCATGAGCTCTTCGCACCCTGCTCCTGACTGGCCACCAGAGCCTCAGGCTCCTCCATTGAGACCCCCTAACACACCAGCCTCTGGGCTCCCGGGGGACTCAGGACTCTCCTGTCTCTCCATCTCTGAATGTCCCCCTCACCCTTTGCCATTGGGATACACTCCTCTTCACCTTCAAAGGGCCAGCTGCAATGCTATCTTCTGTGGTAGGCTGCACAAAGCCCTCTCTCTGCCCATCCCCAAGATACATTCACTTCCTAATCCCAGAGCCTAATGTTAACTAATCCCTGATGTTACCTAATATGACAGAAGATATGACTGAGTTGGGATCTTAATAAGAAGAGTTTATCCTGGATTATCTGGGTGGGCCCTAAATACAATCATATGTGTCCTTATAAGAGAAGCAGAAGGGGATTTGAGAGATACACAGAGGACAAGGCGGTTGGATCCAGAGACAGAGACTGCAGTGATATCTTTATAAACCAAAGAATGCCAACAGCCACCAGGAGGTAGAAGAGGCGAGGAGTGATTTTCATCCACGGCCCAGATCACGGGGCCCTGTCAGTACATTTTTTGAGAGCTTCTGACCTTCAGAGCTGTGAGACAATCAACTTCTGATGTTTCAAATCATTGCCTGTGATAATTTGTTATAGCAGCTACGAGAAGCCAGTATATCTTCTCTTATTCAGTGAATCTGCCAGTCCGTCCTGCTGCACTGAGCAAGCTCCTTCTCTTACCACTGCAATGGAGTGCTGGATCAGCAGCTCTTACCATGGCGCCCAATGTGGAATCAAAACCCAGTGGTATGGTGGTCAAATCTACGATGATATGTCCCCATGTTTCTTCTGGCATTGTGGGCTGGGAGGGAGATAGAGGCATGATAGGGGAAAGGGTCAGGAACAAATAATAAATACCAAAGGATGAAGTTAACTTTATGAAGAAAAATCACCTCAGTCTCAGAGATGGTTGGTAAATGTGTTCACTGATGCAGACATCTGGGAAATCCCAACTTCTTGCCAAGGTTACCAAGATGTACCCTGGGGAATATGTGATTGATGCTAAAGACGATAGGTGCCTACATGGATGTATTCTTTCACCTGATAGTCTGAGTGGGAGGGTGGTGTTGCAAACTCAAGCAGGTAATTTTTTTTTTTTTTTTTTGGCTGTGCCTCTTGACTTGTGGGATCTTAGTTCCCTGACCAGTGATCAAACCTGTGCCCACTGAAGCGGAAGCTTGGAGTCCTAACAAGAGAATCACCAGGGAAGTCTCAAGCAGCCAGTTTTAAGTAAGGAAGTGTGTCCTGGTATGACACAATAGGGAGTGCTGTGGACCTTGGAGAGAACAGGAGGTAGAATACCCCTCCTAGAGGTATCCAGTTCTGTAAAGCAAAGCAGACAGACACTGCCCCAAACTGACTTCAGCCAACTCCTGGGTAGTTTGCAGACTTTGAGAAGCCATGCTGGAGGCTGGAGTAGCAACCTGGCATCTAGTAAGAGGAAAACCACAGTTTCAGGGTTTGGAGGCAGGTGTCCTCTGCTGAGGCTGCCTTCTCAGCTCTCTCTCTGTAGTGGGAATGGGGCATCTCCACAATCCTGGGCATGGTGATAATCAGGCATCCCTCACTCCAGCTGTCTTTCAGCAGCCATTGTATGAGCACAGCCATGAGCCAGGTTTGGGGCTGGGCAGTCTCCGTGTGATCGCCTACAAGCCTCATCATCAGCACACGTGGTAGCTCAACTGATATCAGTCCCATGTCACCAAGAGGGAGCTGGGAAGTGAAGAGCTGAGCGCCTTGCCCAGACTCTCCCTGTCCAACTGCTGGAGAGCACGGTTTCAAACCCAGCTCCATTTGGCTCTGAGAAGAGAAGACCCTGCACATACCCAACCTGCTTTTCCTGGCAGGAGTGATTCTCCTAGGTTCTCCCTGGGATAAATACACCAATGTTTTGATGTATCAGTTGAACTTTGGTGAGTTTGGCTAGTATTGTTCAAAGTCCCTGAGAGGTTTTATTAATACTTTGTGCACAGAAGAAATGGAGTATCTGATCTGCAATGCTGCCCCTCAGACCTTGGCTGGAGCAGAGCTTGTCCTACCAAGCACTGCTCCTCTGAGCTGCCTCTGTCCTCTGCTTTGGGCATAGGCTCTAGGGTGAGTGGGCTGATGTAGTTGTGGCTCATGGGCTCAGCAGTTGAGATTCCAGCTTCTAAAGCACAGACTCAAAAGTTGTGGCACACCAGCTTAGTTGATCCAAGGCATGTGGGATCTTCCTGGACCAGGGATTGAACTTGCGTCTCCTGCATAGTCAGGTAGATTTTTTCTTTCTTTCTATCTTTCTTTCTTCTTCTTCTTCTTCTTTTTTTAACCACTGAGCCACCAGGGAAGCCCTGTTTGGATATCTTTTAATCATTAACAGATGAGGGCCCTTGGACCTGCATTCTACACCTGGCTATGCCATATATTAGCTCTATGACCGACATCTAGCCTAACTGCTCTTGGGCCTCTGTTTTAACTCTATAAAAACAACAAGGCCCTACTGTATGGTACAGGGACCTCTAGTCAAAATCCTGCAATAAAGCATAATGGAAAAGAACATGAAAAATAATATATATAGGTATAACTGAGTCACTGCTCTACAGCAGAAATTAACACCTTGTAAATCAACTGTACGTAAATGAAAAACTTTAAAAAAATTTTTTAAAGGAAAAAAAACAAACCCAGGGGCTTTCCTGGTAGTCCAGAGGTTAAGACTCTGTGCTTTCACTCTTGGGACCAAGGTCAATCTTGGTTGCGGAGCCAAGAGCCTAGAAGCTGTGCAGTCTGGCCAAAACAAAACAACAACAGCAAAACCAGAGTTGAAGATGAGATGGAATAAATGATGGCTAGATGCAGAATGAAGGGCTGGTAACTTTCATTTGTGGGAAATGGACAGCGTTAGTCTGCAGTGGCTGCCGTGACAAATACCGTGCTCTGGGTGACTCGTGTGTGTGCATGTTCAGTCACTTCAGTCATAAGAGCAGTTACAGTATTGACGTCTGAGATGTTTTCCAGTTCAAATATTCAGTTCTAAGATGCTTTAAACAGAGTATGATTTTTGGAGCTGAGGAGGTGAGAAAGGAGAGAAAGCATTATTAAGGGCCTACCAGCCCCTTTTTACCTTCCTTTCCAGGTCTTAGGCCTTATTTTCTTTTTTCCTACACTGACATAAATCAGGTCACATAACTGAATTCTTAGCCTCAGAGGAGGAGACAAAGATCAGAGCTGCTGATGTTTCCTGTGGACCTCATGCAAATTATTAAATGACTATATGCCCTGTGCTGTTTTATTGCATGAAGTAAAACATATTAAAATTTTCTAGAAAAACCTGACTGTTGTAATGGGCATGTGTATTTCCCATTTATTCAATGAAACATTAAGTGAAGTATTTTTACTAAAATCTCAGATTCTCCAAATCATCTCTTGATAGCTCAGTGTTGGGATGTAAAAACGATGAGGACTTCCTAAAGAGGAAGAGACGAACCAGGACCCCGGCATGCCAAGATGGTTTGTGTGAGCAGTTCCAAGCCTCAGGTCCCTGTGTGCTCACACCCTGGAGGATGATGTAATGTGCTCCCTTCTTTGAGTTTCTTTATTAGTTCTGATGACTCGCTGGCAGCAGGAATGACTGATTCTTGTCTTATCCTTGACCTTTGGAAGACCCAAAGCTTGAGTCAAGTGAGAGGGCCCACTGCAGATTGTATGACAAGGGTAAAAGTCTGGGGCTGGCAAATGAGAGTTATTGGAACCACCCTGGAGGAGGTGGGTGCTAAGAGTCTTCTCAGGCATATTCTGGGAAGCGTAGCTTTGCACTTAGAACAAGTCAGGCTCCTACATGGTGGTCAGGATGCAGTGATGGCTTCAGATGAGGATTGTCATAGCTTGATATGAATACTAATAGCATGAACAATTAGAAGATGCTTACTCCTTGGAAGAAAAGTTATGACCAACCTAGATAGTATATTCAAAAGCAGAGACATTACTTTGCCAACTAAGGTCTGTCTAGTCAAGGCTATGGTTTTCCCAGTGGTCATGTATGGATGTGAGAGTTGGACTGTGAAGAGGGCTGAGCACCAAAGAATTGGTGCTTTTGAACTGTGGTGTTGGAGAAGACTCTTGAGAGTCCCTTGGACTGCAAGGAGATCCAACCATTCCATTCTGGAGATCAACCCTGGGATTTCTTTGGAAGGAATGATGCTAAAGCTGAAACTCCAGTACTTTGGCCACCTCATGCAAAGAGTTGACTCATTGGAAAAGACTCTGATGCTGGGAGGGATTGGGGGCAGGAGGAGAAGGGGACAACCGAGGATGAGATGGCTGCATGGCATCATGGGCTCGATGGACATGAGTCTGAGTGAACTCCGAGAGATGGTGATGAACAGGGAGGCTTGGCGTGCTGCGATTCATGGGGTCGCAAAGAGTTGGACACGACTGAGTGACTGAACTGAACTGACTGAGCATGAACAATGTGCTTCTCTCCTGCTTCAAAGTTATAGTGGATGCTCTTTTCTCACTCTAACCTCGTTCCCTCCTCTCTCTCCCAAACTTTCCTTTACATTGTTCTGGCTATATAGAGGCTCCTCATGTTCTCAGTCTTTCCCAGCATCAGGGTCTTTTCTTGTGGATCGAGACACTGTCCATTCCCAGCTCAGGGCCTTAGAATGTGTCAGTCCTCCTGTTGGGAAATGCTCCTCCCTCAAATACCAGCATGGCTTTCTTTAGCTCATTTGAGTGGCTCTAAAATACCACCTCCTCAAACAGTATTCTGCTGTCTATTCCTTTACTTTCTCCCTAGCGCTCATCACCTGACATCATATCATACTGTGGATTATTTATGATCTTTCTTTTCCTCTAGAATGTAAGCCTCGGGAGAGTAGGAATTTGGCCCCCCCCCCCCCGTTGTGTCCCTAATGACAGGAACAATGACAGGAACAATGCTAGCCCATAGGTGATGCTCAATATTTGCAGGCCACTACTCAAGGGAACAGTGACAGATTTTATTTCTTGGGCTCCAAAATCACTGTGGATGGTGACTGCAGCCATGAAATTAAAAGACACTTTCTCCTTGAAAGAAAAGTTATGACCAACCTAGACAGCATATTAAAAAGCAGAGATACCACTTTGTTGACAAAGATCCATCTCGCCAAAGCTATGGCTTTTCCAGTAGTCATATATGGATGTGAGAGTTGGACCATAAAGAAGGCTGAGTACCAAAGAACTGATGCTTTCATATTGTGGTGTTGGAGAAGACTCTTGAGAGTCCCTTGGACTGCAAGGAGGTCAAAGCAGTCAATCCTAAAGGAAATCAATCTTGAATATTCATTGAAAGGACTGATGCTGAAGCTAAAATACTTTGGCCACCTGATGCGGCGTCAACTCATTGGAAAGACCCTAATGCTGGGAAAGATTGAAGGCAGGAGGAGAAGTGGGCGACAGAGGATGAGATGGCTGGACGGCATCACTGACTCAGTGGATATGAGTCTGGGCAAACTCAGGGAGACAGTGAAGGACAGGAAAGCCTGACGTGCTATAGCCCATGGTGTCACAAATGGTCGGACACAACTTAGCAATTGAACAACAACAACTCAAGGGTCAGGAGTTGGCTCGTTAGCATGGCACCCGAGGTCATATGGAACGCTGCCCCAGGCTGCCTGTCAGCACTGTTCTGTCCCTTCTTCACTTCAGCGGCCCGTGCTCCAGTCACACTAGACTGTGTATCTCCATGAGCGCACTGTCCTCTGTGATGCTCCTCTGCCTTTATACAAACAGCTCCTTTTTCGTCTCCATCAGTTCACAAGCCCTGGGCAATCTTACTGCTCCCAGAGTTCTACATCATTGCCCCATGGTGGTTCTTATGGTCACCTCTCTCCTGGCTTCTGGTCTCAGCCCATCCACCCTCTGCTCTCTCAGGGGCATTGTGGGATGGAGCTCAGCCTCTGTCCTCCTCCTGAGGCCCCTGCTGCAGGGAACACCACCAGTGCCTCCCTGCACCAGAATGCCTGACCCACTCTGGTTGCTCCTTGTTTGCCCCTTACTCCCAACATTTTTGAGATCCTGCCAACTCCATCTTTTTACACGGAATGCCTTTTTAAAATCTTTCCAGAATTTGTTACAACATTTTCTCTGTTGTTTATGTTCTGGTTCTTTGGCCACAAGGCATGTAGGATCTTAGCTCTCAGACCAGGTATCAAACACATAACTCCTGTTCTGGAAGGTGAAGACTTAACCACTGGACCACTGGGGAAATTGCCCAACTCCGCCTTTTAGTATGTGTCAAATGCAGCCCCATCTCTCCAACTTCATGGCTACTGCCCTAGTTTGCCTTAGAGCCAGGTATGAGTGAAGGCACAGAGTAGACACTAAAGTGGACTGAATGGAAAGAAGGAAAGGAAAAAAGAAATGAAAGAGAAAAGGGGGGTGGAGCATTCATTTTTACTTTATTCAGCTTCACAGACTGATTAGGTCCTGTTTATTTTATTCCCATTTCACTGTGAATAGGCAAGTATAACCATCTTTCTGGGCAATACTGGGAGGTTGTGTTGGAAAACTGGAGTGAGGTTTGAACTAGTGTCTGGTATTGAGAGGGGATTCTAAACACACAGGGTGTCCGGTCCCTGACTGAGTCAGGCTCCACTCTGCTTGCCCTAGGACCAGGGAAAGTCTTCTGTCTCATCACTTTCTTTCAGTGATTGTTCTAAGATTCTGCAAGTAGGAAGACTACATTTCCTCCAGCTGCTTGACATCTTCCAATAGTCACTGTATTTGCGCATCTATCTCTTGAGAGAAGTTGGGTGCAGATGTTCCTACACAGTCTACAGACAAGGAGAGTGAGGCAAGGGTTGTGAACGATTTGCCTGGTGGTGGAGCTGAAAAATGCAAACCTGTCCTGCAGAAATCAGCAAGGGAGGTAAGAGGCAGGACATGGACACTTGACTGGGTCCAGGGAAGAGGTTGGGGAGCGGTTATCTGGGCCAGAAAGGAGGACAGGTTGCATTTTACTGGCTGCAGGTATGTGCAGCATGGTCTCTCTATATTATCTCATTTAATTCTCCCCACCTCTTGGTGAGATGGTGTGAGTCTCCTTTTACTAAAGCTCAGGGAGAATATGTAGCCAATTGGGACAGTCTTATGATTTGAGCAGGGTCTGTTAGACAACTAGATCTATACTGCCACTTAGGTAGGACTCTGGTGAAGCATTGCTGATTTAGAGGTTCTCCTGTGGAGGAAGAGAAGGCTCAGCTCTGCCAGGATGGGGAGTGGGCAGGCAGTTAACAGATGCAACCTGAGACAGCACTGCCTCTACTACTGTGTGCAGAGGAGAAACAGGAAGGGAGGCGGTCACCTTTTTCTGAGGGTTCTTTCTCTTTCATACATTCATCCTTCCATTTGCTGAGCTCACTGCCCAACACTGGTTTTGGCATTTTTTTGGGGGTAGAGGGTCACACCACACAGCATGTGGCATTTTAGTTCCACAACCAGGAATTGAACCCATGACCCTTGCATTGGAAGTGCAGAGTCTTAACCATGGACCACCAGGGAAGTTCCAGTGCCTGGCACTGGGGTCTCACATCAACACATAATCTTTTCCTAAGGGACCCGGGATGCCTGGGAGAGGAGGAGCCAGATGAAAATATAGGTGGAGAGGAAGGAAAAATACTCAATATTTGCCTCAAGGGGCAACTAATTACAACTTGTAGGCTAAATCCAGCAGGTTGCTTGTTTTTATAAATAAAGTTTTACTGGAACTCAGCTCCACCCATTTGTTTACATATTATCAATAGATGCTTTTCGCCCTATGGTGGCAGAGTTGAGTAGTTGAAACAAGAGACCATGTGGCCTGGAAATAATCACTGCCTGGTCTTCCTCAGAGGAAGTTTGCCAATCCCATAATCTAGCCTAGGGAAGCTTTGACGGGAGCTACACAGTTTATTTTTTGAGCTGACTCTCTTGAAACCTGATGAACCTGACAAATGCTCTGCTTTGTGCTTTTTGTGAAATATCTTTCATAACAATCACATAATAAGCTCTGGTTTAAGACAGCACTTTGCTAGATATGTACTTACAGCAGGAGTCCCCAATGTCTGGGATCTAATGCCTGATGATCTGAGGTGGAGCTAATGTAATAACAATAGGAATAAAGTCCACAATAAAAGGAAAGCTCGTGAATCATACCCAAACCATCCCCTTGCTTGTCCCCAGCCTGTGGAAAATCTATCTTCTACAAAACCCTTGATGGCAAAAAAGTTGGGGACCACTGCTTTAGAGGCAAAGATGAAGGAGACTTGGGCCGTATTCTTAAGGAGCTCACAGCAAATGTGGGAGGCAGGCGCATACAGAGACATTTGCAGTAGGATGAGCCAGTGGCAAGGGCGTTTATGTCTGATGTTGTGGGCACAGAGGTGGGCAGTCGGCCATGCCAGGGGGCCCAGGGTGGGCAGCCCCAAGAGGAGATGAACTGCTCTGTGATTTGAAGGTTGTTCAGGAACATCTTTCTTCTGGAGGAGGTGAGGTAGGTAAACCTCATTCTTACCGAGTCCAGCTCCAAGAAAGCCATGGAGAAACCAGACCAAGTCTGTGATTTTTGGCGGGCCGGCAACCGCCCGTTGGGAAAGTACCACAGGCGGGTGGTGACAGCTCTGGTAGCCCAGGCCAAGAGCAGCAGGCTTGTGCACCTGAGCCCGTCTCCGAGCACACCGTGAAGCCTCCTTGGAAGGAACAGAGAAACAACCAGCTCCAGGACGCTGCCTACCCCAGCCGCTGGGGAGTCAGGAGACCGGGCCTCATCCTCGGGCAGGAAGCCACACCGGCTCTGCCCACGGTGGGCAGGGCAACTGGGGAGCCTTCTTTGGTAAAACAGAGAAAACATTGACCTTATAGCTGGTGGTGTGTGGACTAAAGGAAGTAAAATCAGTGTGAAAGCACCTGGCTCTAGATGTTCAATAGGCTTTCTTTAAAGGACTGTGGTAGTTAATGTAATATTTGCATGCATGAGTACCCGGTCGATCGATCGTGTCTGACTCTTTGTGGCTCCCTGGACTGCAACCCGCCAGACTCCTCTGTCCATGAGGTTTTGCCAGCAAGAATACTGGGGTGGGCTGCCATGCCCTCCTTCAGGGGATCTTCTCGACCCAGGGACGGAACCTGCAGATTCTTTACCACTGAGCCACCTGGGAAGCCAAGGTAATGTTTAGGAACTTGTTATTACCCTCTTCCGTTCCTTTCATCCACTCTCAGAGGAATTCCCCATGTGTTTATGAACTACATCCCGATCCAAACTCTGGCTTCGTTACTCGGAGGCTGTGTGACCCTGGGTAAGTTGTTATACATCTCTTGCCTCAACTTCTTTGCCTGTAAAATGGGACTGACAATAGTACTCACCTTATGAGATTGTAGAGGGTATCAAAATAATATTTTCAAAGTGTTCTCACACAAGGCTGTCCCTGTGTGGGAGCTGGAAAAGAAGAACTAAGGGAGCTCAGGATCATCTTGGCCTCTCATTTTATTTATGTAGAGATTTCCTCTCTGACTGTTGCTGTCAACTGAGGTTACTGAGCCTGGTGATTTCTGGGAAGCCAAGATGGAGCCAAGGAAAGAGGAAAGGTTTTGCATCTTGTTTTTTCCTCTGCATAATGATGCTTTGTTTTTTCTTTTTCCTGCTGAGCAGAAATGGGACTGGAGGAAGTTCAGGCTCTCCTTTGCTGAGTGAAGACTGCTGAGAAGCTGCCCAGGATGTTCCTCTGCGACTCAGGAAGGGGTTCCCGTTTTGTTAAGATGGCACTTTCCCTTTGTGCCTGTTCTTGACTCAGATTCACTCTGAGATTGTTAACTGACTCCTGAATAGCAGCTCAGTCACTGCCTGGCTGCCAGACATGAGACCTCATGCTGTGAATGACAGCTTCCCCTAGGAGGGAGGGGAGGGACAGGAGGGAAGGTGGGAAAGGGTGGGGAAGGGGCAGGGAGGAGGCCGGGAGGGGGAAGGGGAGACCTGGAGCAATCAGCAGAGCCAGGTCCTTCTGGGGCACAAAACTGAGAGATATCCAACCTGAGCTTCCTATTCCCCGAGAAGAGTCAAAGTTATTCATACACAATGGTTTAGGCCAGGATAGTGGTGCTTGGGTTCTCATTTCTATTTGATATCCAATTTCAAGGCTGCAGAAGGTTGATGCCTGAATGGGGGGAACTGCCTCTGGCTCCTCTGTTTGGATGAAGGAGACTGAAACTGCTAACCTCACTCCCATTATGATCACTAAGAGAGGTGATAATAGAACTTTTTTTTTTTTTTTAACACTTACAGGAAAACTATGCTGTATCCTGGGCAACAATAACACACATGCGACTGCTGCCACTTGTTCAGACACATCATAGATGTCATTTCAAACATCCCCATGATGTAACAACTCCATGACTCTGAGAGGAAACAGGTGTATAGAGGTTAAACAGGATTGCATGCTCTCCTAGCCTGTAAATGGCAATGCCGATCCTCAAATGTAGGTTTGCTCTTGTCCACTTCTAGCTATTCCCAGCTAGGGCAGGTGATTAGGAACTGGGAATTCAAGGCTGGTGAGCCTTCCTACAGCCTGTAAAAGGAGGCAAAGCCAACAGCCCCCATTGCTCCTGGACACCTGGTTGTCCCAGCTCTTACAGTAATGAATATAGTTATGCTCACTCTCCAGGGGTGACTGCAGGGAAACTGCAGATCTTCCTAGGAGGAGGAGAAGGGGTTGAGACTGGCCACTTTTGGCCAGGGGGGCCATGCAGCATCCAAGGTTGTCATGACTGCAAATGCTGTATCAGTAAACAAAGGAAGCCTCAGCCATCAAGCCATCATGTTACAGCCGCCTTGATTACAGCCGCCTTGACAGTGAGCCCTCAAGGAACTCAGGATGGAGGCAGGGTTTGCTCCCCATCCAGCAGTCAGCCACTGCAGCCACTCCTGATGATGTACCCTGAAGACACTCAGAAGATGAAGCACAGGATACGGACCCCAGATAACTGAGGTGTCTATCAAAGGAATGACTCCAGGGAGCCCAGATTTTGCTTCTTCCCATGCATAGAAAAAGCTAGATCCCTTAACTTAAGATGCCTAATTTTCTTTCATTAACAGTAATCTTTCGATGTTCTGATTTCCCAAGTGGCTCAGTGGTAAAGAATCCACCTGCCAATGCAGGAGACATGGATTCAATTCCTTGGTTCGGGAAGATCCCCTAGAGGAGGGCATGGCAACCACTCCAGTATTCTTGCCTGGAGAACTCCATGGACAGAGGAGCCTGGTGGGCTACAGCCCATGGGGGTTGCAAAGAGTCAGACACAACTGAAGCAGCTTGACACCTGGTCTGCATTGCAAAAACTGCTATACATCCTGGATCATTTCCTTGCCTCTTTGGAACAGTTTGTCTGAGTTTTCTGAGAAGCTGTGTCTTGGGCTTAAGTCCTCAGTTTTGTCCACCAAATAAAACACGACTCTTAAATTTCAAGTTGAACATTTTTTCAGTAGACAGCACTTAATTAAAACTGCAAGAAGTCGATCATTCCCTTGGGCTGAGAATGTTAGAACTGCTAAGAACTATTGGAAATTTAGTCCCTTTCTTTTCTAGGCAGCAGAGCCCTAGGGAGTTGAATCGACATGTTCAAGGTTTTACTGCTAGGTAGTTGGAAATCACAACAAAATCATTGAAGTCCTGTTCATAGGCATTACCTCACTTGATCTTTCAATACCCTAGTGACAGAAACATCATGATCATACCTATTTATTTGTTATTCATTTGCTGCTGGACATTCTGAGGCTCAGAGAAACCCAAGAGCTGGTAGTGGGGCAGCCTGTCTTCTGAATCTGTTGGTCCCCATAGCTTGTGGCCTCAGCAGGTGAACAGTCACAAGCCCTTGAGTTCTTTGACCACAGACTTCACATCAGATAATCTGCTTCACACTCTCCAGAGCATCATATTCGTACATGCCAGACAATGACACCCTAAGATTGGGTTTGAACAGCATGGTTGTCACACTGAGTTTTTACACCAGCTGTGCAGCTCCAAGGGCTCCCCAGGTGGCACTAGTGGTGAAGAACCCGCCTGTCCATACAGGAGACATAAGAGATGTGGATTCGATCCCTGGGTTGGGAAGATCCCCTGTAGGAGGAGATGGTAACCCACTCCAGTATTTTTGCCTGGGAAATGCCATGGAGAGAGGAGCCTGGTGGCCTACAGTCCATGGGGTCGCAAAGAGTCAGACATGATGGAAGTGACATGCATAGCATGTACGCATGCAGCTCCAGGCTATGGGGACTGGCTCTCAGCGCCAATCCTGCAGATTGGAGATCTGCCAGTCTCCAGCAGAAACATACAACATAGCCGTCTGCCCAGTGCCCCTTCAGTGGGGGTTGGGCACAGGCGCCCTGGCCTGGCCAGGCCTGCAGCAGTGCTGGGGCTCCAGAGAATCTTCTAGCTCAGCTGCTGGCAGTTTTTGGGTGAGATCTGGATCCTTCCTCCTTTCAGGAGGCACGATGTGAACACTTGGCAGATGCTGGACCACAGTAAGTCCCAGGCCCCAGAGTTGATGAATTTAATCTCAGCCCTCACTGTCTCTTCCCTGAAGGCCCTGTGAGGAAGCAGCTAGTCTCTTTAGAGCCTGAAGGCCTTTCCGGGCCCTTCTGCAGCTCCTCAGCACCCAGAGGTGGAGGGCTCCCCTCCTTCCGTCCGACCCCAGGTCTCTCTCCTCTCCCCTAGTCTGGGCAAAATGGCTTAGATCCCGCAGTAAGAGTCAGCCCTATCTCTGCTGCAAGGGCCCCAAGGGACGGGAGCAGCCACTCGCCACGAAGGCACTTTCT
>SJYW01012720.1:8643-24491 GCA_006410735.1 Raphicerus campestris
TAGTCCGTGGGGATTTAAAGAGTTGGACACAACTGAGCAACTTTCACTTTCTTTCAGAAAAGTTGCAAGAATAATACAATGAATTCCCATATACCATCCACCCAGATTATCCAATTGTTAGTGTTTTACCTCATCTGCTTTATCATTCTTTCTATATCTGCCTTTTTCTGAAGCATTTGAGAGTGTGCTACAGACATCAGGCCCCTTAAATACGTTTCAGTGACTTTCCTGAAAACATTGCTATTCATTTACAATAAGCCATTGCAGTTTTCAAAATCATATGTAAATTGATACAACTCTATTATTTACTCTCAGACTTTTTTTTGCAGATTTTGTCAATTGTCCTAGCAATGTCCTTTATAGCTGTCTCTTATACACATCTTCCCAGAGTAACCCTGGGTTTGAACTTATTGAGACTGCAGGGACCATTTCCATTTCAGCTCTCTCACCTCCTCCCAGCCCGTCTGCATACTGTTCCCTGGAATCTTTTCTCCAGCTGTCCCCTGGGTTTTTGACTGTCATTTTCGTGGCCCTAAAGCTGCAGGGAGAGTCAGTTTTGCTTTCAGTCTATCACTTGACTCACTAATTCCTGACATCCTCCGTCTCCCCCTTTGACTGATAAATTTTCATTATTGGTTTTGTGTGAGAGTCTTCAGGGTTTCACTCGGCCTGACCCCTGTGGTCACTTAGTGATTACATGCGCCAGCTGAGGTAATTTATTCACTTTGTTTTGGTGTGAACATGTCCCATGGGTCTTGTAACTGCTGTAATCACTTGACCCTAGTGACTGTTAANAACTTTTTATTTGTACTGGGGCATAGCTGATTAACAATATTGTGAGAGTTTCAGGTGACTCAGCCATACATATTCGTGTATCCATTCTCTGCCTAACTCCCCTCCCATCCAGTTTGCCTCATAACATTGAGCAGGGTTCCTAGTGTTACAGTAGGTCCTTGTTGTTTATCCATTTTAAGTATAGCAGAGTGTACATGTCCATTCCAATCTCCCTAACTATCCATTCCCTCTGTCCTTCCCCTCTGGTAACCGTAAGTTCCTTCTCTAAGTCTGTGAGCCTGTTTCTGTTCTGTATAAGTTCATTTGTATGATTTCTTTTTAGATTCCACATTTAAGGGATATCATATCTCTTTTTTTCTGTCTGACTTAACTTCACTCAGTATGACACTCTCTAGGTCCATCCCTGTAGCTGCAAATGACAAAGAAGTTCTTCTTGATCTCAAGCTACAGATGCTGCACCTGCCATAACACAGATCTCCAAATTCTAAGAGGCAGCATCGGTGCTGCGTGCTGCTTTCTTGCGTGCACTGGGTAAGGGTGGGCCCCCAGGATCCTAGAGACTCACGGCAGTGGGGAGCTGAGTGGTTTCACCTTTCTTTCGTTTCTCGTTTTTACACTATACTCTCAAAGGCTGGAAAATATAACCTTAGAGAGTTATCTAAGAGGTTTTGTTTTTGTTTTCTCCAGGAGATGCTACCTGGTATCTTAATTTTAAAAATTAGTGAGATCCTTAATAAATGTCCAATCGATTAGATCTGTTTGATGGAAGGCTCTTGGGCTGCTGGCTAGAATGTGACAGAGTGAGCTCAAAAGAGCTTTGATAACCTGGCTGATGGTACTGGAAGTTTGCGCACTCAGGTTCTCTGTGTGTTTCTGGCATGGCTAAGTTAGTCCTGGTAGAAACTGGAAGGTACAATTCAGAGCCATCAGTGAAAGGTTCCTACAAAGATGGTTGATGAGTAATATTCATCATTTAGCCTAAAAGGGGGTAGGATTCATTTTGAAACTCAGGTCTGAATAACTGGTTTTGTTTTTATTTATTCTTCTTCTTGTTTTTCTACTTTATTACTTCGAGAAGGAAGTGGGAGTAGTTTGCATTTTCATTTAAAACTTTTTTCAAATTTTTCAATATGTTATTCCTGATCAGGACTACTGCTTGCCCATAAAGTGTTTTTGCATAAAGTGTGAAGAAGTAAGTCCTGAACCCAGTAGGTACATGCTTGTTGAAGAGCATCCGGCACCTGCTCACCCCCGTGGCTCCTCCTTTTTTGCAGTCAGCAGCCTTGGCAACCACATACAGCAGCCTTCGGTTAGTCTTCTATTTTGACTTGCTCCCTGATGAATGTTTTCCTTGCTTTTTTCACCTTTAGTACCTATCTTTGGTTAATGTTTTTAGACTCGAATTTACTTCTGTTTGTCACTTTGTGACCTTTTATAATGTAATATATGCATTTTTATGGACAGTATTTTGAAATGGAGGATTTAAAGCATTTGATTTTAGCATTTGTAGTGGTTCCTAAAACACATGTAATTGTAAAAAATATAAAGTTCTTAATAAAAATATCTCTTTCTAACTTTGAAAACTGGAGGAGACTTTTGTGATCTTTCAGATAAGAATTACATTGAGGAGAAACTTTTCTTTTTGATTGCACTACCTGTCCTTTCTAGCTCTTTCCACATTTGTTTTAAAACCTATTTGGTTACATCCAAAATGAATAATTAAGCAGCTAACTGTAACATGCATTATTGATCTGCCAGATTTAGATGTTATCACAGCAAGTGTTGTGTGTATTACGAAACTGAAATAAACTTTTTTTTTCCTGGTGTTTTTAAAATTCTATTGAAATTTCAAGAGCAGGAAAGAAACACATTTTTTTCTTCTCATTTCAGGATAAAGTGCATTAAACTGTATTGTCTCCCTTCTTTCTGCCATTGATGTGAATCTTGCTTATTCTCTACTTTGTCTTTTTCCCCTTTGTTTGAAAATAAGGTTGGAAGGTAAACTTTTTATTTTGAGGAGACTAGACTTGCCTGTGAAGACAGACATCTGGTATAAAGTATACAACTTCCAAGCTTTGATTTCTCTGAAAATATTGAGAATGAGACTGTTAGTTCTTTTCTTATAGACTGAATTATTTCACATTACAGTCATTTGTGATTCAGTACCTGCCTGTATCAAAGCCCTATGCATTTATCTTNTGCTTATTCTCTACTTTGTCTTTTTCCCCTTTGTTTGAAAATAAGGTTGGAAGGTAAACTTTTTATTTTGAGGAGGCTAGACTTGCCTATGAAGACAGACATCTGGTATAAAGTATACAACTTCCAAGCTTTGATTTCTCTGAAAATATCAAGAATGAGACTGTTAGTTCTTTTCTTATAGACTGAATTATTTCACATTACACAGTCATTTGTGATTCAGTACCTGCCTGTATCAAAGCCCTATGCATTTATTTTCCTTTATCATTTACTTTTGAAATTGTAAAGTCTGTATAACAGGCTTAGTGATGATGATGATGGTGGTAGCCCTAGTGATTGGACTAGTGTGTATTGTTATTTAGTCACTAAGTCGTGTCCGACTCTTTGAGGCCCCGTGGACTGCAGCATGCCAGGCTTCCTTGTCCTTCACTATCTATCTCCTGGAGTTTGCTCAAACTTAGGTCCATTGAATCAGTGATGCTACCCAACCATTCTCATCCTCTGTAGGCCCCTTCTCCTCTTGCCCTCAATCTTTCCTAGCATCAGGATCTTTTCCAGTGAGTCTGCTCTTCACATCNCTGTCCGACTCTTTGAGGCCCCATGGACTGCAGCATGCCAGGCTTCCTTGTCCTTTACTATCTATCTCCTGGAGTTTGCTCAAACTTAGGTCCATTGAGTCAGTGATGCTACCCAACCATTCTCATCCTCTGTAGGCCCCTTCTCCTCTTGCCCTCAATCTTTCCTAGCATCAGGGTCTTTTCCAGTGAGTCTGCTCTTCACATCAGGTAGCCCAAGCATTGGATCTCAGCTTCAGCATCAGTTCTTCCAATAAATATTCAGTTTATTTCCTTTAAGATTGACTGGTTTGATCTCCTTGCAGTCCAAGGGACTCTTAAAGAGTTTTCTCCAGCAATACAATTTGAAAGAATCAGTTCTTTGGCACTCAGCCTTCTTTATGGTCCAACTCTCACATCCATGAGGAATAATACTAGGTGAATAGGCTGTACTTGTGAATTTCTTGGGGATTTAGGAAACCAAGCTGATATTTGCATAGATTCATATGCTTCATTTTATGAATCCATCCTTCGCAGAAGACCTGGATTTACAAATCAGTGTAACACAAAGCCTAAAAATGATTTATATTTGAGTGGACAAATGGATCTTTAAACTTGAATATGTAGAGCTGTGAAAATGAAGAAGGTTATGATTCTCCTATAAAAATAAGTGAGTGAGTGAAGTAGTAGCTCAGTCGTGTCCAACTCTTTGTGACCCGATGGACTGTAGCCTATCAGGCTCCTCCTTCCTTGGGATTTTCCAGGCAAGAGTGCTGGAGTGGATTGCCATTTCCTTCTCCAGGGGATCTTCCCAACCCAGGAATCGAACGTGGGTCTCCCACATTGCAGGCAGACACTTTACCGTCTGAGCCACCAGAGAAGTCCTACTTAAAAATAAGTAGAAACCAAAATACATGTATGCCTTCTGTAGTGCAGATATAAGTCTGAATGTTTTGTTCCTTGCAGAGGCCACGTGAGGGTTACCCCTGGGGAAGGGTGTCATTCCCACCTTCACAGCTGTTTGCAAGTACAGTTTCTACTCTAGCTAAAGCCCTGTTGTCTAGTGTGATGGAGACTAGAAAGTGTGCAATTAATCAAAACGTCAGCTAAAGCAGGAAACTATAGTGGTGATAAGCATGGACGTAAATACTTTTATTTTAACTTAAACATACAGATGTTCACGTTTTGTCCAGTCTTCTGATCTCTAATTACCGTGTCCGAAATCTTTTCTTTGATTGCAAATATGGTGATTCAAGATCAGCACTGTCTTCCTTGGGTAAATCACACATTCTATTTATCACCTTTATCTAAAGTGTGTCATATTTATTATGTTTCCATTTTATTTATTGGTGAGTAAGAATGAAAACTTGCTTGCAAGACACTCTGGGTGCAGAGTACTTCTAGATTATTAAGATTCTTTTTGTCTCACTTAAATTTTTTTTTTTTTTTTTTACTTTATTTGTGTATTTTTTTGGCTGCCCTATGCGGTGTGCAGAATCTTTGTTTCCCAAGCAGGGATCAAACCCACACCCCCTGCAGTGGAAGCCTGGAATCTTTACCACTGGATTGCCAGGGAAGCCCCTCCTTCACTTTTTAGACTGGTGTCACTTGCTCTTTATGCGATGACAAATTGTACAGTCTTTTAAAGTTCATATTTAGTCATTTTAAAGAATATACAATGGCATTAGGTAATTATGGTTAAAAAGTACATAAACTAATTTGGGGATAAAGCCGTGTGGCTGTGAGATGCTGTTTGGGGGAGCAGAAGTGACAGGGGTCACCAGGAATAACTGTGACTGTCATCAGTCAACACGCTGTGGGCAGCAGCCAGTGTAGGTCTTTCAGGGACCAGGAAGTGTCAGTTAGAAGAGTCTAGGATTTCTAGAAAGATCTAAAGCAAACTACGTGCGGTTTCTCTTAGTTGTTTGTGAGCTCATAATTTGCTATATGCTTTTTTAGTAGCTCTCAGTTACAGGTTGTTATTCTTACGTATGGTCTCTTTGCCTGCCTTGCAAGTGTTGTAAAAAAAAAAAAGTCATAGATACAGCTCAGTGATAAGGAGCGCACATATGTTCACATGTCAGTGTATCTGGGTGTGTCTTTCATTTTATTATACATAAATCAGATGCATGCCAGAGTAAGATTGCATAGTCTGGGGTGTCTGGCAAGAGCTAGAGTTTTAATAAGAGTCAGGTATCCTAGAAAATCCCATGGACAGAGTGGGCTACAGTCCATGGAGTCGAAAAGAGTCAGACACGGCTGAGCATGCAAGCATGCATGCACGTCTCCTAGAGGTACTTTATATGTGGTTTTAATAAGGCCAGTTTGGAAACTCGTTTCCCATGACAGGAAGAAGAAGGATCAAGAA
Source organism: Raphicerus campestris (assembly GCA_006410735.1). NCBI lineage: Eukaryota > Metazoa > Chordata > Mammalia > Artiodactyla > Bovidae > Raphicerus > Raphicerus campestris. The sequence goes on from SJYW01012720.1 coordinate 14,557, forward strand.
ACTTGTTAAGGCAATTCTTGTTGCCCTGCCTTAGTTTTCTTTGTTGGCATTAGAGCAGGTGACATCTGAAGTTGTCCATGATTATAGGACATGCTCTTTCTCCTCACATAAGCAGCCTGCTCCATCACCTACAGAGTGAGAGAGAAGCATAGCAAATGATCAAGAACGTAGCCACACAGGCAGCCTCAACCTTCAAAAGGGTTAGTTCTACTTCTAGACTTGGATAGGTCAGAGTTTCTGAAGTGTGCTTGCTTTATCAAATATGCAGTATGCAGGGTTCTGCGTGTCCTTTTTAAAAATTTAACAAAGCTTTTCGATAGTGTTGGTTTTAAAAATCTCTTCCACCACCTGTGTACATTGGAATCCATCTTTTTTTTTTTTAATGTGTGCTTGTGGTATTAGGAAAATAGGCCTGGTGTTCATAATATTGTTTGTATATATTCTGGTGTGAAATATAGATATATACCAACTAACAATAGCTATAAAAATGAAATCTTGCACAAGCCATGCCCTGCCTTTGCAGTCAGCAGGAACAATGCTTTTGGGGTTGAAGAGATGCTTTATCATTGAGGAGGTATGTGTGGGGGCCCCTTAGCTCAAGCAGTGGGGAGGAGGAAGTGCCACAAATTTTAGTATAATGCATAATGTTGAAAGAAATTTTATCCCATCATAAAGATTAGCAGGCTGTGTAATTCAATTTAAAATTGGTCGGCGTGTCCTGACTATTATACAGCCTTTCTCTTCTTTTTTTTGTTTTATCGCTATTCCATTATTTTAGTTCATACACCAGTGTATTGTAGAGTGGAACATAAGCTGAACCATAGAGTCTCTTACTGTGGTTCCACCCGTTGGAGAAATTGTTGGTGAATGCAAGAGATTATCTTAAAATGAGTTAAGAAAATGCTTGCTCAATTGAATGCCTCCTTGTTTTCTTTCCTGCTCCTTTTTAAACATAAAATGAGTTTCTTCTGGGCAAGCAAACGTTGAGGGTGAAATTCTTTTAAAAGCATTTGCTGGACGCAGAGTTTTGTTCTCAAAACTCTAGCGTTAGCAGTTAATCTGCAGTATCATAGGCATTACTGTGCCATTGAAAACCAAGATGCAGTAGCTTATGTTAATGCAAGACTGACAGACCCACATCTGATAGCAATTACCCATACTGAGGGGTTAATAAATGTTCTTAGAATTACTGTCTTTATTTTCTTTATTACAAGAAAAATGGGCAGCTTCCTAAGCCATGCCTCCTGCTTCTTGCTCCAGTCTTGGTGACTCGCTAATTAACTCCTTTGGTTCCAGTGCTTCATGGGCTCTGCTGAGTTTAATATTTGTGTTAAAGAAATGCTAAATCTGTTGGCTGAAGAAGTAGGAAAAAACTCAATTAAATTCAGCAAACATTTATCCAACAAGAAACGAGGAGCTATAATAATAATAATGAGACTTGGATGCACCAGAAGAGTATATGGGAAATGAACATGTAATATTTTCACGTCTTGTTTTCTTCTAGCTATAAAAGATCTTAATTTGTATCCATGTTCTTAGGGAGTTTCAGCCCTGAAGCATTTTGTTGAGAAGGATCTTCATGCCATGTTCGGACTCAGATGTGGTGATCAATTAGCAATGTTTGTTCCTTTGCATAGGATGGGAAGATGGTTACCCACATATCATGTGTTTTCAGATGCTGGCTTAGTGTCATTCATCTTTCATCAAATTCATGCTCTCTGATCATGGTAGACAGAAAATTGCCACAGTGAAAATATATGCCTGCTTAATTTTAACTCTGACCAATCCAAACTTTCAAGTATGTGTATTAGAAAGTCCTGAAATGACTGTGACTTAGCTTGATGGGATTTTTTTTTTAACTTTATTTCACATTGTGGGCAGTTCCATGACTGTTGCAAGAGGTTCTTAGCATATTTGGGGGCGAGCTGGGGCTAGTATGTGAATCAGGCAATCAGGAAGACAACACACAGAAGACTGTTTGTATCCTATAGGATTTAGGAAGTAAATTAACTTTGGCTTATGATTTTAATTTGTAAAGAAACAAGGTTATTAATCACTAATGGGAGTTAATTTTTTAGCTTTTTGCATACTTATCTGTAAAGGAGTTAGATTAATTCAGTATATCCTATTATGTCTCCCAAATCTTGGGCAGCTCACTTTTCTCTGGTTCCCTGACTCTTAAAACTGCTTATCAGAATGTCCCAGGTAGGTAGATAAAAATTTAGATTCCTGGAATCTAGTTCAGACCTATGGAATCAGATTCTTTACTGGTAAGTCTGAATGATTACAGTCTTTTTTTTCTTGGCTGCGCCTTTTGGCAAGTGGGATCTTGGTTCCCCCATCAGGGATCGAACCTGTGCTCCCTGCATTAGAAATGTGGAGTCTTAACCAATGGACCACCAGGGAAGTCCCATGAATAACCTGAGTCTTAATGAACTCTTCTGTGGCTCTTCAGCCACCCCAGTGCCGCCATTCTTGCTTATGATAGTGTTTCATGGTCAAGTTCAGGGATGTATTCCACAGGCTCTCATCACCCTTAACAATAGGCCATTCTTTTCCATTGTGATCTCTGTTCCATTCAGTTACCTCATCTGTAAAAGGGGATAATAATTCTCATTTCATATGGTGGTTGTACTTTATACATAAAGTTTTTGAGAGCAGTACCCAATAGAGGGTATGCGCTTTGTGTGTTCTAAGCCTCATAATGGTTATCATCATTTGATTTTGTTTATAGGGGTTCTGAGGAACCTTGCCAGAGGCAGCAAATCATGAATCAGGATCTCTTACTAGACTGTTCTTGGAAGGGATGGAAGGTATATAAATAATATTGTTTGTGAAAAACATTATTCATAGTGAGTTGAATTGGGAGGCTTTTGGCTGAAAGAAACAAAATAGCTTAAACAACAAGAGGTTTGTTAATCTCATATAGCAAGAAGCCTGGGAGTAAAGTATTTTGGGGATCTGATAGTTCATAAATTCTTTTAATCCTCATTTCTCTACTTCTCTTATGTTACTAGTCTTGCTGCTAAGTTTGGTGAGTGACTGTTGAAGTTGCAGGCATAGTATGAAGGCATAAAGTCATGACAATGTTCAGAGGAAAAAGAAGGCCCTTCCTTTTTTGTATTGTCTCTTTGTACAGGTGGTGACCATTTCCCAGCAGATTGTCCCTCTTGTCTCATTGACTAGGACTGGGTGACATGCACCCATTTCAACCAATCACTGGCAAGGAAAATAGTATTAATGATTAATCAAGGTCCACTTGCCTGGGTCTTCTAAGAATAGGCCTGCCTTTCTTGAGCATGTGGCTTTGGAGAAGGATAGTTGAGGGGAATGAATATATGAACGAAGTTGGATGCTCTGCTATTGTGGAAAGCTAGGGTGAAGATCACACAGAGTCGGACACGACTGAAGTGACTTAGCAGCAGTAGCAAGGTGAAGATTTGAATAGATCATCAAAAGTGTCTGCTTTATGAGTCAAAAAAGGATCTTTGGATGGCACTTTGAGAGGTCACCTTCTGTTTTCCTCGAATAGAGTTTATTTTGCCTGTGTGACTGTTTGTAATTCAGGAGGTAGCCATTGTGGATGGTTTGGCTGATGACTGAGACAGCCTTGCATAACACTTAAAATATCATGCCTGTCTCTTGTTTCCTATTTTTATTGTGAAGTGTTTTACTTTTCTCTTTTCCTTCGATTTTTTTTCTCTTTTCTTTCTTCTATTTTATCTCTTGCCCTTCCCATCAGCTACCAGGCCCCATATGATAAACAGGATGATTGATTCTAGTCATCTGTGCCCCTTTCCAGCAGAAAGGATGTTCAGAAGGAAGATTCCTGGTATACAGTCCGATTCCAAAACTTTGCTCATAATTGTGTACTATGTTTGATGGCTGGCTTTTCAGAGTAACTTAATCTTCTTTCTCTCTTACCCATCTAAACTTGGCATGTCAAGATTCCTAACAATAGCATAGGAAGCATCCTTTTAATAATATAATGAGTTAGTTGTTGCCATTGATTGGTCATCAAGAGATGAAAAGACATTTGGTTAGAACCTGAACCCACTAGTATAGGATGACAAGGATGCCTGTTAAATCCTCAGTAAAGGAGACCTGCGTAGCAGCAGGGCCTGGCAGAGGTGCCAACAAAAGAACAAGCAAGATCAAAAACAAAAAGAAACAAATAAATGATATTATTGTTCAGTTCTGGTGGTTTCGAGCCCAACCCCTTTAGTGGACTTGGTCGTGTCCACTCTTTGAGATCCTATGGATTGTAGTTCCCTCAGGATCCTCTGTCCATGGGATTTTTCAGGTAAGAATACTGGAGTGGGTTGCCATTTCCTTCTCCAGGGGATCTTTCTGACTCAGAGATTGACCCGGCGTCTCTTTCATCTATCTCCTGTATTGGCAGGTGAATTCTTTACCAGTAATGCCACCTGGGAAGCCTGTCACTTCCTTTTATAGGTGAATTAGCCTGAGCCATGGGTAGACTAAGGACTCCCTCTGCCTCTGGACAAGAGCAAAATTAGGACAAGAAGCCTCCATTAGGTNAATGAACTCTTCTGTGGCTCTTCAGCCACCCCAGTGCCGCCATTCTTGCTTATGATAGTGTTTCATGGTCAAGTTCAGGGATGTATTCCACAGGCTCTCATCACCCTTAACAATAGGCCATTCTTTTCCATTGTGATCTCTGTTCCATTCAGTTACCTCATCTGTAAAAGGGGATAATAATTCTCATTTCATATGGTGGTTGTACTTTATACATAAAGTTTTTGAGAGCAGTACCCAATAGAGGGTATGCGCTTTGTGTGTGCTAAGCCTCATAATGGTTATCATCATTTGATTTTGTTTATAGGGGTTCTGAGGAACCTTGCCAGAGGCAGCAAATCATGAATCAGGATCTCTTACTAGACTGTTCTTGGAAGGGATGGAAGGTATATAAATAATATTGTTTGTGAAAAACATTATTCATAGTGAGTTGAATTGGGAGGCTTTTGGCTGAAAGAAACAAAATAGCTTAAACAACAAGGGGTTTGTTAATCTCATATAGCAAGAAGCCTGGGAGTAAAGTATTTTTGGGATCTGATAGTTCATAAATTCTTTTAATCCTCATTTCTCTACTTCTCTTATGTTACTAGTCTTGCTGCTAAGTTTGGTGAGTGACTGTTGAAGTTGCAGGCATAGTATGAAGGCATAAAGTCATGACAATGTTCAGAGGAAAAAGAAGGCCCTTCCTTTTTTGTATTGTCTCTTTGTACAGGTGGTGACCATTTCCCAGCAGATTGTCCCTCTTGTCTCATTGACTAGGACTGGGTGACATGCACCCATTTCAACCAATCACTGGCAAGGAAAATAGTATTAATGATTAATCAAGGTCCACTTGCCTGGGTCTTCTAAGAATAGGCCTGCCTTTCTTGAGCATGTGGCTTTGGAGAAGGATAGTTGAGGGGAATGAATATATGAACGAAGTTGGATGCTCTGCTATTGTGGAAAGCTAGGGTGAAGATCACACAGAGTCGGACACGACTGAAGTGACTTAGCAGCAGTAGCAAGGTGAAGATTTGAATAGATCATCAAAAGTGTCTGCTTTATGAGTCAAAAAAGGATCTTTGGATGGCACTTTGAGAGGTCACCTTCTGTTTTCCTCGAATAGAGTTTATTTTGCCTGTGTGACTGTTTGTAATTCAGGAGGTAGCCATTGTGGATGGTTTGGCTGATGACTGAGACAGCCTTGCATAACACTTAAAATATCATGCCTGTCTCTTGTTTCCTATTTTTATTGTGAAGTGTTTTACTTTTCTCTTTTCCTTCGATTTTTTTTCTCTTTTCTTTCTTCTATTTTATCTCTTGCCCTTCCCATCAGCTTCCAGGCCCCATATGATAAACAGGATGATTGATTCTAGTCATCTGTGCCCCTTTCCAGCAGAAAGGATGTTCAGAAGGAAGACTCCTGGTATATAGTCAGATTCCAAAACTTTGCTCATAATTGTGTACTATGTTTGATGGCTGGCTTTTCAGAGTAACTTAATCTTCTTTCTCTCTTACCCATCTAAACTTGGCATGTCAAGATTCCTAACAATAGCATAGGAAGCATCCTTTTAATAATATAATGAGTTAGTTGTTGCCATTGATTGGTCATCAAGAGATGAAAAGACATTTGGTTAGAACCTGAACCCACTAGTATAGGATGACAAGGATGCCTGTTAAATCCTCAGTAAAGGAGACCTGCGTAGCAGCAGGGCCTGGCAGAGGCGCCAACAAAAGAACAAGCAAGATCAAAAACAAAAAGAAACAAATAAATGATATTATTGTTCAGTTCTGGTGGTTTCGAGCCCAACCCCTTTAGTGGACTTGGTCGTGTCCACTCTTTGAGATCCTATGGATTGTAGTTCCCTCAGGATCCTCTGTCCATGGGATTTTTCAGGTAAGAATACTGGAGTGGGTTGCCATTTCCTTCTCCAGGGGATCTTTCTGACTCAGAGATTGACCCGGCGTCTCTTTCATCTATCTCCTGTATTGGCAGGTGAATTCTTTACCAGTAATGCCACCTGGGAAGCCTGTCACTTCCTTTTATAGGTGAATTAGCCTGAGCCATGGGTAGACTAAGGACTCCCTCTGCCTCTGGACAAGAGCAAAATTAGGACAAGAAGCCTCCATTAGGACAACCTCTTAGGTTGTCCACTGAGATCTTACCTATTTGCTGGAAGATGCAGAGAAGAAGTGAATGTAAGAAAAAAAGAATATTTTTCCTTAAGAACATTGCCCACTCAGACCTAGAGAATCAGACTCTCCCAGGAGGAAACCTGAAATCTGATTTTTTTAAAAACTCCCTACATAATTCAGGACATCAGACAGGTTTGGGAGCCACTGGCATAGAGTGACTATCTCAGACCTTGTAATAATTAAAGGATTGGCACACTCTGACTTCTAGGGCACTGAAGGGCAAGCAGTGGATGACCAGGGTGGTGAGGAACTCTCTTTGTCACCCCACCTACAAGCTTTCTTCAACCACAGCAGATGCATTTTGACTCTTTTTCTTTAATCGCACTTCTTTATAGACTTTTTTTAAAGACATTTTTTTTGGCCATGCTGGGGCGTTGCCGGGAGGGCTTCTCTATAGCTGTGCTGAGTGGGAGCGCTCCTCTACTCGTGATTCGTGCACTTCTCATTGCAGTGGCTTCTCTTGTTGCAGAGCACAGGCTCTTAGCACATGGGATGCAGCAGTTGCAGTTCCCAGGCTCTAAAGCCCAGGCTCAGTAGTTGTGGCTCATGGGCTTAGCTGCCCTGAGGGATGTGGGATCTTCCTGGATCAGGGAGAGAACCTGTGTCTCCTGTATTGGCAGATGGATTCTTAACCGCTAGACCACCAAGGAAGTCCCTTATAAACTTCTTTGAACATAGTTTTCCCTTCACTCCTCTTGCCCCACCACACAAACAAACAGGAGCAGTCTGCTTCTGGCCCAGGACACAGGCTGGTACAACTTGCTGTGAATCCTTGCGCATGGCATCTTTGGGGGGCTGAGAGAAATCCTGTTAAGGCCTTGCAGGTCTGAGGTTGCACGAATATATCATGAAAAGTCAGTGCTGGCCAAGTAGAATGACCACGGCAGCGGGAGGGGACAGAGGCAGCCCTAGTTTTCCCCCCCTGCAGGTCAGCACAGTCCTCGGGACAGTCTCTCACCACCTGTTTGACAGCCCCTCAGTTAAGCCATCATGCTTACCTTCAACTACCCGGAACCCAATTCCCTGTGATAGTAAGGATTCTGAAGAGACAAAGGTAAAGCCTAAGAAAATAAGCAGAAACATCAGCTTAGTTGAACTGCTCCCCAACCATGCCGCATTTCAGTTCAGTTCAGACTCTCAGTCGTGTCTGACTCTTTGTAACCCCATGAATCGCAGCACGCCAGGCTTCCCTGTTCATCACCAACTGCCGGAGTTCACTCAGACTCAACGTCCATCGAGTCAGTGATGCCATCCAGCCATCGCATCCTCTGTCGTCCCCTTCTCCTCCTGCCCCCAGGCCCTCCCGGCCATGCCTAGACAGCAGCGTTACTTCAGGGTGTGTGCACTTTCAGCTCGATCTTGTGCTTTTTTTACCTCCTGCACGGCTGCTTCAGCGTCAGGCCCTTAGTGGACTTGTCTTCACAGGGCAGGAGGTTGAATAAACACATTTTGGAAATATTTTTGATCACAAGAGTTGGTTTAAAAATATTCTCTAGTTAATTTTCAGCTAATTGATAAAAGGAGATGGGTGTTCGCATGAACACTGAGAACCTGAAGGAAAGATGTGCTTGATATACTGTTCTAAGCATCTCTGATACGTGTGTGTGTGTGTGTGTGTGTGTGTGTGTACTCTCTGGGATAAATGTGCTTCCTGCTTCCTTACCTTCTGATAGACAGGATCAGGCAAGTCTATTTCTTTTTTTCTTTCTAATATCTATTTATTCATTTGACTGGCTGCGTCTTAGTTGTGGCATGAGGGATCTTCAGTCTTCATTGCAACATATGGGACCTAGAGTCGCAGCATGGGAACTCTTTGTTGGGGCATGTTGGATCCAGTTCCCTGATCAGGGCTTGAACCTGGGCCCCCTACATTGGGAGCTTAGAGTCTTAGCCGTGGGACCCTCTGAGAAGTCCCAGGAAAGTCTTTTTCTTATGTATCTTATTATTGATAAAGGGCTGGGCAGATTGAAAATGTCCACTATCTGCCTCAAAGACACCATCCTTGAAAATTGCCATACCTCAGTAGATTTCCTCTGTTACTCTCTTTCATAGAACTTACTAACTCCCTTTCTGGCACTTACCATAATCTGAGTTATGTTAGTGAGTATCTCCTGCTTAATTGTCTGTTGACCCAGCTGAGTATCTCTTAAGGATGGAGGTGTTTTCTGTTTTGTGTATCACTACATCAAACACAGTGCCTATCATATCCTAGGACCCCAGGGCATAGATGTTGAAAGTTGTGGAAAGACTGATCATTCATGGGCATTCGGGACCCTATCTCATTATCAGATCTCATCCTCACTTTGAGAGGATCAGGTATCTAATGAGATTTAATGGGATCTAATAGGGTTTCTTTACCCAAGGGCTGCTGGATTAGGAAATTAGGCTGTGACCCGACTTTGCAAGAGCTTTGAAATGAGCCAAAAGAAAAGGAAACCACAAAGTGGGTAAATCTGATAATGTGGCATTTAAAGTGAAATGCCATGCTAGAGTTAAAAAGTGAAAGGAGATGAACCCAAAGAATTGAAATTGGGCCAGACCTTCCTAGTAAGGAATCAACTTTATAATCTCTCAGTTCAGTTCAGTTCAGTCGCTCAGTCGTGTCCAACTCTTTGAGACCCCATGAATCGCAGCACGACAGGCCTCCATGTCCATCACCAACTCCTGGAGTTCACTCAGACTCACGTCCATCGAGTCAGTGATGCCATCCAGCCATCTCATCCTCTGTCGTCCTCTTCTCCTCCTGCCCCCAATCCCTCCCAGCATCAGAGTCTTTTCCAATGAGTCAACACTTCGCATGAGGTGGCCAAAGTACTGGAGTTTCAGCTTTGGCATCAGTCCTTCCAAAGAAATCCCAGGGCTGATCTTCAGAATGGACTGGTTGGATCTCCTTGCAGTCCAAGGGACTCTCAAGAGTCTTCTCCAGCACCACAGTTCAAAAGCATCAGTTCTTTGGTGCTCAGCTTTCTTCACAGTCCAACTCTCACATCCATACATGGCCACTGGAAAAACCATAGCCTTGACTAGACGGACCTTAGTCGGCAAAGTAATATCTCTGCTTTTGAATATGGTATCTAGGTTGGTCATAACTTTTCTTCCAAGAAGTAAGCGTCTTCTAATTTCATTGCTGCAGTCACAACCTGCAGTGATTTTGGAGCCCAAAAAATAAAGTCTGACACTGTTTCCACTGTTTCCTCATCTATTTCCCGTGAAGTGATGGG
>SJYW01012720.1:46504-66380 GCA_006410735.1 Raphicerus campestris
TTCTTCTCTCTCTCTCTCTTCTTCCTCTCTCCCTCTCCCCCTCTCTCTCCCCCCCCCTCCTCTCCTCTCTCCCCCCTTCCTCTCTCTCTCCCTCTCTCTCTCTCTCTCTCCCCCTCTTCCCTCCCTCGGCGTCTCTGCCCCTCGGCGCCTCTTCTCCCGCCATGGGACCCGACTCTCCTTGCCCGCCGCAGTGCCCAGCCGGCTGGGGGAAGATGCCAAAATGGCGACCGGCAACTACTTTGGATTCACCCACAGCGGGGCGGCGGCGGCGGCGGCTGCGGCCCAGTATAGGTAACGGCTCCCCGCTCTTTCCCTCCTCTCCCCCTGCCCTCCCCTCCGCCGGGCTCCCGCCGACGCGACACCCCCGCGCCCGCCCCCACTCCCTCTGCCCCCGGAGTCCCGGCCCGTGGCAGGCCCGGCCCACGGCCTCTCCCGGCCCGGGGCGGGAGCGAGGAGACGGCGAGGCTGGGGGCCGCGGAGGGCCTCCCGGGCCTTCGGCGGCCCCGCAGCTAAAATGGCCTCCCGCGGCTTCGGAGCCGCGCCGCCGCCCCCGCCCGGCGGGCTGAGGGAGGGAGCGGAGGCCGAGGCCGCTGCGGTCCCCCCGCCCCCGCGGGCCGGTCCCCACTCCGATCCTCCTCCCACTTGGGGATGGAGAGAGTGGGCGAGGGCTACTCTGAGAGAGTGGGGGTCGCCCCGGCCCGCGCGCTGCCTTTCCTCGCCGGGTGTTCGGGCTCCCGAGCCCAGATAACGTGTCGTTTTCTCGGCGCCTTCTGCGTCCCGTGATCTCACCTGGCTCTCCACCCGAGCCCCGCAAAACCAACTGTTGGTGTCATCGCATTCATTTGGATGATTTAGTTTTCCCTGTGAGGAGAGAGGTAAACACACCAGCCACCTGTGAATTGTGTAGCTGGTAGACTGGAAAAGATGCGCGAAGTTTCTAGTGCTGACAAATAAGTCCACTGCCTTGTTGCAGCTATTGTGATTAGGCTCCAGGTGGGCCAGTAATTCCCCTGGGCGGGTCTTTCTCCTCCAGAGAAATGAAAAGGGCTAGTGAGGTACAGAGTTAGTGAAATGTCCCATATGAAATAAATCTCTACCTTAAAAGAAGCTCTAATTTCTGAAATGTCTGTAGTTCGTTATATATCTTCTCAAAAGAAAGAAAAAAACTACATTTTGTTACTTTTGAGTCATTCTGAGAAGCTCTAGATTCAGGCATACAGGGCTCCTAAGTAATGAACTTTTTAAATATAGAAAGATTATATTAGATATCTATGTAGTAGGCAGTTTAAAACCTAGATCGTTTTCTCATGTCATTCACTTAAGGAGGTGGGTGCGCTAATGGAAAGGACATCACTGGGAACCAGACCTGAGTTCCAGTCTATTTTGCTCCTGGTTTTATGACAGTAGGAGTATCTCTTAATTGAGCTGTCATTTTCCTCATCTATAAAATAGGGCTGCCTATGGAGAAGGAAATGGCAATCCACTCCAGTATTCTTGCCTGGAGTATCCCAGGGACAGGGGAGCCTGGTGGGCTGCCCTCTATGGGGTCGCACAGAGTCGGGCACGACTGAAGCGACTTAGCAGCAGTTTGTGGTTAGAACTTGTAATTCTGAAACCCAGTTGCCATATCTCATGGAATAATAAGATGCTATATCTTGCAAGCGCTTCTCTGGTGACTAGGCGGTAAAGAATCCGCCTGCCAATACTGGAGATTTCCGTTTGTCCCCTGGGTAGGGAAGATCCTCTGGAGAAGGAAATGGCATCCCACTCCAGTATTCTTGTTGGGAAATCCCATGGAGAGAGGAGCCTGGAGGGCTACAGTCCATGGGGTTGTAAATGAGGCAGACAGGAGTAGCAACTAAACACCACCATATATTATAAAGAAAAGGGTGTCATTTTATGTATCACTTTAAAAAACCTGCTACCGATTAAAATCACTCAATGCTTAAGACACCATTGATTTTTAAGAGATACATAAATATTTTATTGATGAAATTGATATTTTACTAATTGTTGAATGCCTTGAACGCCTGTGGCGTCTTTTACAAGTCCTTTTACCTTGAAGCTTACTTGCAGAAAAAGGACTGAGATGACAGATTATTGGAGCAAAAACGTAAAAAAAGAAGTCTTTGCTTACAAGTTGTGATCGTTAAACACTGGCGAAGTTTCAGCTACTTTAAACAGCTGATAATGTTCGTGAAGGGAGAAAAATCAAGCCATCTTTCTTTCTCTGAGAAATAGGAGATAACTAATGAGCATCTTTGTCATAAATTTACTGGTACCAAGTACTATGTGTTCTAGACAAGACTATTTAACCACTTAAATTTTAATTGTTTAACATTATTTTTCTGTTATACTGTTCGCAGAGTGATGATAGATTTGTTGGATTATTTATTAACTGTTTACTGAAAACGTAGTGAGTTCTTTGTGGCAGTTTTGAAGTTTTTTTTCTAATGCAAACCTATAGATAGAAATGAGGGGAGGAAATGCCAACTTAAAGGTACTTAATCACTTTTTGATGAAAATATTTGCATGTATGTATTTTATCCCAGTATAGGAAGCTATTACAGAATTTCTGTATCTAGTTTTTTTTTTTACTTTGAATCTTAATAGTTTTAGTAAACTGTTACGTCAATTCAAAATATTAAACTGATTGTTACATATTTATGTGTGTCTAATACGGAAGACCCAGGTTCCACCCCTGGGTCAGAAAGATCTCCTGGAGAAGGAAATGGCAACCCACTCCATTATTCTTGCCTGGAGAATACCATGGATGGAGAAGCCTGGCAGGCTACAGTCCATGGGGTTGCAGAGTCTGACACGCCTGAGCAACTAACACTTTAATGAGAAAAGATTAGTCTTTTGACATTACTTATTTATGCATATATTGGTAAAACTAATTTTTAAGATACTTTATCCTTGTACATAACATAGTACATGGAATTGTTTGTTTTTAATGGAAAGAAATCAGATTCAGTAATGCTAATACTTGTTCAAGGAGGATCAACAAATAATAGTAAAAGCATATGCAAAAAACGCAGTGATGATGTTCATCTTTCTTCCTGTCTAGAAATCATTAAAATACAACTTTCAGACATGGGAGACCACGAATTACTTTTCAAAAATATTTTTTTTCTTTTAATTTAAAGCATATAAACTCAAGGAAATCTTAAACATTTACCTGTTTGATTACATGAATAATTGGCTTCACCTGTCGTAGAGTATTTTAAGCTTTCTTTTTGCTTGTTAGTATTTGAGATTTATAATGGTATACTAAATAGCAAAGTTCTTTAAGAGGTGTTATAAGAATCTAAGTCCTGCTACTAATAATTTTTAGATAAACCAAGTTTTTCTTTTGTATAATGCATATTAGATATTTTGTGATAAGCTTTTACTCAATCTTTATGCTACATGTTCCATCAGCTACTGAATAATTTGTCTTCTTGCTTTCTGTATTTCTTTTTTTTTTTTTTTTCTTTTTGTATTTCTTCTAATGCTACTAAATAAACCTATTGTGCCATTTGGCCACTATTGCAAATGTAACCTTTTCATTTTCTTACCACTCATGTGCTTTTTTCCCCCTTGGAAATTATAAAATCAAAAAAATTATTAATATTGTGTTTATATGTATATGTTTCTGATAGAATGTTTATTTGGGGTGTGCAGGACAAAGCAGATTTCAGGCATGGTGAAAAAAATTGGAATGGCTTCATGGCAGAAAGAGAACTTGGTTGGATAGGTACCTACTTCAGTACAGTACTCTTTTTTGTTTCAGAATATATACTTTAAAACTTTTAGACATAATAAATTTTGGAGAGAACCATTTTAACAGTTGTAAGGACTTACCATAGCAAAGAATGTGAGAAAGATAATTCTCAGTGGAAAAAACTTGCTAAAAATTAATGTTTCATAGGATCAAATCAGTTTTTTCCTCTCTTACTGGGAGTTATACAGAAGTTCTCATAGAAGTTCTTCCGTTTTTTAAGGAATTTTGTGGCATAAACAAATATACTATATGTAATACAAACTAACGTAATCCCATTATAGTTCGCTAGTAATAGGACATAATCTTTTCTTTGAGAGTTTTAAACAGCCAGTTTCTCTTACTCCTTAGAAAAGCCATGGATGTTTCAGTTCTTGTCACCTTTCTATCTACTCAAGATACTTGTCTGTTTCCTGCATAACCTGAATCCTTAGCTTATGCTTAAACTTTCTTTGTTTGTTCTGTCTATAATTCTTATCTGAATGTTATTCTACCTTCAATAAAGTTAGCTATTTAAAATAATCATTTGGCAACATTTTTTACCCTTTTAATATCTAGAATTTATTGACTTTAAAAACTTGAGTAATGATTGTATAACGATCTGAGATAATTGCCCCCATATCTTAGAATAATAATATTCTTAAATAATAAATGTTTAAGTGGATTTTGACTGTTATCTGGATATTAGCTTAAACATCTGCTAGTCATCTAGTGATTCTTGAGATGTATTTAGGACATCTGTTCCTAAAGGATGAGTATCTCTTCACATCACTAAGGTAACTTGAATAAGCTGATTAGCCAGTGAATTTTCTTTTTTTTCTTTCTCTTTTTTCCTTTTTATTGGCGTGTAGAGTTAAGAATATTGTATCTTGGAGGAAAGAATAAAAGTAACACTAGTAAGGTCNGTGTTATAAGAATCTAAGTCCTGCTACTAATAATTTTTAGATAAACCAAGTTTTTCTTTTGTATAATGCATATTAGATATTTTGTGATAAGCTTTTACTCAATCTTTATGCTACATGTTCCATCAGCTACTGAATAATTTGTCTTCTTGCTTTCTGTATTTCTTTTTTTTTTTTTTTTCTTTTTGTATTTCTTCTAATGCTACTAAATAAACCTATTGTGCCATTTGGCCACTATTGCAAATGTAACCTTTTCATTTTCTTACCACTCATGTGCTTTTTTCCCCCTTGGAAATTATAAAATCAAAAAAATTATTAATATTGTGTTTATATGTATATGTTTCTGATAGAATGTTTATTTGGGGTGTGCAGGACAAAGCAGATTTCAGGCATGGTGAAAAAAATTGGAATGGCTTCATGGCAGAAAGAGAACTTGGTTGGATAGGTACCTACTTCAGTACAGTACTCTTTTTTGTTTCAGAATATATACTTTAAAACTTTTAGACATAATAAATTTTGGAGAGAACCATTTTAACAGTTGTAAGGACTTACCATAGCAAAGAATGTGAGAAAGATAATTCTCAGTGGAAAAAACTTGCTAAAAATTAATGTTTCATAGGATCAAATCAGTTTTTTCCTCTCTTACTGGGAGTTATACAGAAGTTCTCATAGAAGTTCTTCCGTTTTTTAAGGAATTTTGTGGCATAAACAAATATACTATATGTAATACAAACTAACGTAATCCCATTATAGTTCGCTAGTAATAGGACATAATCTTTTCTTTGAGAGTTTTAAACAGCCAGTTTCTCTTACTCCTTAGAAAAGCCATGGATGTTTCAGTTCTTGTCACCTTTCTATCTACTCAAGATACTTGTCTGTTTCCTGCATAACCTGAATCCTTAGCTTATGCTTAAACTTTCTTTGTTTGTTCTGTCTATAATTCTTATCTGAATGTTATTCTACCTTCAATAAAGTTAGCTATTTAAAATAATCATTTGGCAACATTTTTTACCCTTTTAATATCTAGAATTTATTGACTTTAAAAACTTGAGTAATGATTGTATAACGATCTGAGATAATTGCCCCCATATCTTAGAATAATAATATTCTTAAATAATAAATGTTTAAGTGGATTTTGACTGTTGTCTGGATATTAGCTTAAACATCTGCTAGTCATCTAGTGATTCTTGAGATGTATTTAGGACATCTGTTCCTAAAGGATGAGTATCTCTTCACATCACTAAGGTAACTTGAATAAGCTGATTAGCCAGTGAATTTTCTTTTTTTTTCTTCTCTTTTTTCCTTTTTATTGGCGTGTAGAGTTAAGAATATTGTATCTTGGAGGAAAGAATAAAAGTAACACTAGTAAGGTCACTAACAGGGACTGTGAAAAAACCAGATGAACAGGTTTTTGAAACCAATGTTAGTGATGGAAATTTACTGGCTCTAATGAAAAAAAATTACTGCAGCTGCTAATTATATTAACTCTTCCATTGTTGAATTAGAGATCTTAGGGTTCATATTGCATGAATGAATTTGAAATAATGAACATTTTCTTTCCAAAAGGATTAGTGCTATTACAGGGATGTGTCCTGTATGTGTTATTAATAGCCTTAAGGGCAGTGTGAGCCAAAATAGCACTCTGTAGAATAAAGTGTATTCTTGACTGTGCTTTTGCTTTTGTAGCCTGCTTCACAGTATACTATAATGAAAAGGGAATGAGCTAGTCACACTTTGGATTTGAATCTCTGTCTCTTTAGGCACTTGTCCAAGTCCCTTAATTTTTCTATGACTTGGTTTCTTCAGCTGACTTGCTTTGAGGTGAAGATTAAATATAAAACTTCCTGGCCTAGTGCCTGATTTTCAGCAGGTATTTTACCCATGTTAGTTTTCAGCAGAGATTTGCATAATAATATTAAGTGTTCTAAACGCTATCCTTAGTTGATATCTATCCTACATTTAATATATGGAGTTTCATCATCTCAATGGAGAAGGAAATGGCAACCCACTCCAGTGTTCTTGCCTGGAGAATCCCAGGGGTGGAGGAGCTTGGTGGGCTGCCATCTATGGGGTCACACAGAGTCAGACACAACTGAAGCAACTTAGCAGCAGCAGCATCTCAATGTTAAAAGTAGGTGCTTGAGTATCAGTTGACAGCCTCAGTTTCAGTGTCAGTTTAATAGAGACCTCCAAATTTTTAATTACTTGCAAGTAACATGATTATAATTAACAGACAAATATGAGAAATAATAATTCAGATTTCCTGCATCTAAGAACAGGGAAATATTGGTAACACTCATGTTTCATCAATGTCAGATTAGATAATTATATTTCAAATAAGTTGTTTGTACATAGCCATAAAATCTATTAAGTAGATCTAAAACTAATGAGATAATGCAAAACATTTTAAGGACAAAATAACATAGGCTATAAAGAACATAAAAGAAGGCATACATGAAGATGGGCTGTGTTCATGGAGTGAAAAAGAATCAATACTATCAAGTTAATCAGTTTTCTCCTGAGTAGTCCATATATTTAATGTAATTTCAACAAAAACCACAGCAGACTTTTTAGGGTAACTTGATGAATTCTTATGTTGACAGTGAAGAGAGTATTTGTCCAAAAGTAGTCAAGACAGTCTTGTCATGATATCATGCATATTAGCAGGGACCAAAGACATTAAACAGGAAAATGTGGTATTGGTAGAGAGACAGACAGATCGTTGGCTTACAGTAGAGATCCCAGAAACAAATGTGTGCTTACGGGGAATGGATTAGAATATATGGCTATGTAGAGATACTTGTCAAAAAAAGCAAATCAGCCAAATTGTTATTCAGAAATAAATAATCAGAATAATCAGAAAACAGTCCTTCGGCTTGTAAACGTAGTGACCAACAAAGTATGTTAGAATTACTAGAAAGAGATTAAAGGTGGGGAATGTGCCTGCGGTACTTATCCATACATTGTCCTTGGCATCACTCTATCATAATTGGGGTCGTCATTCTAAGAACAACATTGCTTAGTGTTTTGTGAAAGCTGTGTACAGTGCAGTTCTTAATTCACCCTTACACAGGGCCAATTATTGAAATAAAGAACATTTGACTTTTTGGTTTTTTAATATTAGTCTCCTCATGTAATAAGTACATTAAAATGCATTTGCAGGGAGTAACTTGCAGTATGCATAGTCCCTGCCCTCAAGGGGTTTACTCTGCTGGAAAATGAGAGTAGGGCCAGGTAACTGCCATGGTAGCGATCACAGTACTGACTTTTAATAAAAAACGGGGAATTGGAGCATTTCAACTATGGGGTTTGAGTTAGTCTTCACGGTATTTAATTCTGAAAATCAAGGCAGGGTCATTTTAGACAAAATGTGTTGGCCAAGGCAAGAAAGAATTAAATTCTTTTTTGGTTTGTGTAGGGTTTTTTTGACACACCATGTGACATGTAGGGATCTTAGTTCCCCAGGGATTGAACATGTGCCCTCAACAGTGAAAGCACAGAGTCCTAACCACTGGACTGCCAGGAAATTCTATGAATTAAATTCTTAATATGGTTGGTAGTTGGTGGTTTCTGAAGTCCTGGCTCCCTCTGCTAGTTTCCATGTGACATTGGGCAAACAGTCCTTTGGTACTTGAGTTTCTTCATCTATAAATTAGAGATAATACTAATAATTATCTCACAGGACTGAAATTTTTTGAAAAATTTTCCCTTGAAGTGTGATATATATGAAAAGAACACATATAATAAGAGTATAGCTTGATGAAATGTCAGAAGCTGGACACCACTGTATAACCAGCACCCAGACCAAGAAACAGCATTATCAGCATCCCAGGAGGCCTCTACATTCTCCATTGTGGTTTGAGAATTCAATGAGATAACATTTGTAAGGTGCTCAGAATATTCAGTAGGCATTTGGAAATAGTGCTTAGAATTGGGATAAGGGTCATAGTGTAAATGTGGATATTAGCCATATGGTGGTGAATCCACCATTGTAGGTGTGAGTATGGATGAAGCAGAGGAACAACTTGTCATGCATCAAACATTTAAACATTTAGTAAACTTTTTTTGAATGAGTGGGGAAAAAAAATAAGAGTCAGGGTTACAAACTTGGGGAACTTCAGTGTTAAAAGTAGAACCAGAGAAAGAAAAAACTGGGCCAGGGTGGTGGTGAACAGAGAGCGAGGAGAATGTAGTGTTCATAAAAACTAAAGAAAGTAGTCAGCAATATTCAGGCTTTAGGGAGGCCAAGTAAAGAATTGACAGTTATCAAAATCATTGCTTTAATTTTCATGGGCAGCCATTATAGAAACCCTAGAATCTGACTCTTTTTTGAGCTACAGAAAGACAAGCATAAAATTTTGCATAAAATAGGTTTTGCAGTCTAATTGGTATTCAAATAATTTTTTTTTTAATTTGTTGAAGTATGGTTGATTTACAAGGCTGTATTTCTGCTGTACTGGAAAGTGGCTCAGTTATACTCATATAAACATTGTTTTTTATGGTCTTTTCCGTTATAGTTTATCCCAGGATATTGAATATAGATCCCTGTGCTATACAGTAGAACTTTGTTATTTATCCACAAATAAATTCTTAAGGGTCCTAGAGATTAAATGGGTTTAAGGCATTGGGAGGCACCGTGTTTAAAGATAAAAAAAGTGAAAATAAAATTTTGAATTTTTTATTTCTTGAAAAAGATAATATAGTGTATAATTGCATTATACTGGTATAGTAGTCTGCATTAAATGGGCAGAGAACTTGAAATTTGAAGAATGATACTTTTTGATAGAAAAAACAATGAGCCTTTTAAAAATACATATAAATGAAGGCAAAGAGTGATACGGTTTATGAAGATGACTTTATTGCTTCTCTCACTACCCCAGTTCTACCCATCCCAAACCATTCTTTACTATAAGCAGACATAGTCACTATAAATTTAATCAAAATACTCTTATCCTTAAAACCCTTCATTTGCTAACCTTTACTTTAAGAATATCTGGTTATCCTAGCTTCACATTTAGAGGATTTGGGGGTCTTATTGTATAGACTTACAGTTCATTATTCAGATGATATCTAAAAAATTCTGAAAACAATACTAGTTAAAAAAGAAAAACTGACATGAAGTACATTGTTGCTCGTTGTTCAGTTGCATCCAACTCTTTGCTACCCCATGGACTGCAGCACACCAGGCCTCCCTGACGTTCACCATCTCCCAGAGCTTGCTCACACTCTTGTCCATCGAGTAGATGACGCCGTCCAGCCATCTTGTCCTCTGTCGTCCCCTTCTCCTCCTGCCTTCAGTCTTTGCCGGCATCAGGGTCTTTTCTAATGAGCAGTTCTTCCATTCAGGTGGCGAAAGTATTTGGAGCTTCAGTATCAGTCCTTCTAATGAATATTCAAGATTGACTTCCTTTAGAACTGACTTGTTTGATCTCCTTGCAGTCCAAGGGACTCTGAAGAGTCTTCTACAACACCACAGTTCAAAAGAATCAATTCTTCAGCACTCAAGCCTTCTTTATCGTCCAACTCTTTATATCCATACATGACAACTGGAAAAACCATAGCTTTGACTAGACAGACTTTTGTTGGCAAAGTAATGTTTCTGCTTTTTAATTTTCTGTCTGTGTTTTTCTTCCAAGGAGCAAGTGTCTTTTTTAATTTCATGGCTGCAGTCACCATCTGCAGTGATTTTGGAGCCCAAGAAAGTAAAGTCTGTCACTGTTCCCATTGTTTCTCCATCTATTTGCCATGAAAGGATGGGACCAGATGCCATGAACTTAGGTTTTTGAATATTGAGTTTTAAGCCAGCTTTTCCACTCTCCTCTTTCACCTTCCTCAAGAGGCTTTTTAGTTCCTCTTCACACTCTGCCATAAGGGTAGTGTCATCTGCATATTTGAGGTTATTGGTATTTCTCCCAGCAATCTTGATTCCAGCTTGTGCTTCATCCAGCCCAGTATTTCTCATGCTGTACTCTGTATGTAAGTTAAATAAGCAGGGTGACCATAAACAACCTTGACGTACTCCTTTCCCAATTTTGAACCAGTCTATTGTTCCATGTCTGGTTCTATTGCTTCTTGACCTGCAGACAGGTTTCTCAAGAGGTAGGGGTGGCCTGATACTTCCATCTCTCTTAAGAATTTTCCACAGTTTGTTGTGATCCACACCATCAAAGGCTTTAGCATAGTCAGTGAAGCAGAAGTAGATGTTTTTCTGGAATTCTCTTGCTTTTTCTATGATCCAACAGATGTTGGCAGTTTGATCTCTTGTTCCTCTGCCTTTTCTAAATCCAGCTTCCACATCTGGAAGTTCTCGATTCACATACTATTGAAGCTTCCCTTGGAGAGTTTTTAGCATTGCCTTGCTAGCATGTGAAATGAATGCAGTTGTGCAGTACTTTGAACATTCTTTGGCTCTGTCTGTCTTTGGTAGGTGGGATGTAATTTTTTTTAGTTTCACCTCTTTATCCATACCTTCTCTGAAGAAATGTTAATATATTTGAGATATAATGAAAGATGTATTTTTCTTGAGTATAGGAAGTTATAGAGCACTTTGGTTTAATTTATGACACCCATCAGCTTTAATTATACCCAATAGCTTGTTTCTTTTTTGAGTAATTCTGTTTACAAATACTTAAAAGGATTAACATTGAATGACTTTTTCTTTTAGATGTCTTCCAAAGAAAACCGTTTGCTTATTTTCAAAATGGAATAAAATTTATTTTTATCTCAATTACCATATGGATCCACTGGATCTTTTTCTTATAAGTCTAAGGTTTAGAATATAGAATCTTAGTGATCTTGTTTTTTCTGTTTCTTAAAACATTTTGCTATTTCGTGATCCTAAAGATTATTTCCTGTTTACTATCACTTATTTCCAGCTATGCTAAAAAAAATAATAATACAATAGCAAAATGGTTTTGGAAGCACCTCGAAAGATGGTATGGTAATGAAATAAGTGGAAGATATTGCATTGCCCAACATTTTGCATCTTTCAAGATAGTATGAAAGAAGAGAGAGACACTGCCTTTAATTGTTGGCTTTTAATTTTCCTTCAACACAATTGGGGAGTCAGAATTAGTCATTCTCTGTTCATATTGTCGAAAGATAAGAAAGTTAACACAAGAAAATATTTGACAGTGATTACATAAATAAGATGAATGCAAGAACAAAGCGACACTACTGAAGACAAATGATAATGGTGAAATTGATTGCATGAGCAAAATCTCAGCTTAAGGTTCTTTAGATACCATATCCTAGATCAGGGATCCTCAGCCCCCAGGCCACAGACCGTTAGGAATCAGCCACACAGGAGGTGAGTGGCAGGCCAGTGAGGGAAGCTTCTGTCTGTGTTTATCAGAGGCTCCCATCACTCCTTTTAAACCTGAGCTCCACCTGCTGTCAGACCTGCAGAAGTATTAGATTCTCACAGGAGGAGCTGCAAAACTCCTCCTGTGAGAATCTAATGCCTGATGGTCTGAGGAGGGGCTGAGGTGATGCCAGTGCTGGGGAGCTACTGCAAATACAGATTATTATTAGCAGAGAGATTTGACTACACAGAGACCACAATCAGTTGCTGGACTTCACAGAGACCACAGTCAGTTGCGTGCAGACTCCTGTCAGAACCCTGTCAGTGAGTGACAGTTGTATGTGTGCATGCTAAGTCACTTCAGTTGTGTCCGACTCTTTGTGACCCTGTGGACTGTAGCCTGCCAGGCTCCTCTGTCTGTGGGATTCCCCAGGCAAGAATACTAGAGTGCGTTGTGTTTCCTCCTCCAGAGAATCTTCCCAACCCAAGGATCAAACCTGCATCTCTTCCATCTCCTGCATTGGCAGGCAAGTTCTTTACCACTAGTGCCACCTGGGAAGCCCAAGTGGCAATTGTATAATTATTTCATTATATATTACAATGAAATAATAATAGAAATAAAGTGCACAATAAATGTAATGCACTTGAATCATCCCAAAACCATCCCCTCCCCCATCTGTGGAAAAATTGTCTTATATGAAACTGGTCCCTGGTGCCAAAAAGATTGGGGACCACTGTCTGAGATGAGTTTCTTCACACTGAAGAATCAGTAAATGAACAATATATTTCTAAGGATAAAAAAAAGAAAGTACTCTCATCTAGTTAATAAGAAGGACTTCATTATGTAATATTCTGTGACAATATTAGGAACATCCCATTTTGCTAGAAGTGTATGTGGCAGAAATCTTTCTTGTTTTGTGATGTTTGTAAACTAAAATTTACTTGATATGGTGTATTAGTGGACAGATCTTCAAGGGAGATATGTATACAAAGGTAGTTGGAAGGAAATAGATGGTGTAGAAATTTTAAAATTCATTAGATTACTCCAGAACAAAAAATTGATGTTTTACATGAATCACATATGGTCATAATCATCATCTCTCTCTCTCTCCAGAAAAATATGAACCATAAAACATTGCAAAACTTTCTAAAGCATTGTATGTTGACAATTCAAATGAAGGAAGAAGAACTGGAAGTAATGAAGAGTTGGAACTCATTAGAGAAATACTTAAAATGTGGAACTAGCATTTACAGATGGACATGTTTCATGTTTATGCATTAAAGTTGATAGCAGTTATGTTTAGAAAACATGGTCCATTTTGTCTATATGTGGAATAAGAATTTTAATTTATAATTCATATTGAAAATTTTCTATTGGTTTTTCATTATCCCTTATTCTTATGTAAATGGTCAAATAACCTCAAAAATACTGAAAAGGAGAGAATGGGATTCAGTGGATCCAAATGACATTTCTCCTGGTGGTAGCTTAGCTGGTAAAGAATCCACTTGCAATGTAGGAGAGACCCTGATTGATTTCCTGGGTCAGGAAGATCGTTGGAGAAAGGGTAGAAATACCCACTTCAGTATTCTTGGGCTTCCCTGGTGGCTCAGATGGTAAAGAATCCACCTGCAATATGGGAGACCTGGATTGGAAAGATCCCCTGGTGGAGGGCATGGCAACCGATTCCTGTATTGTTTGAAGAATCCCCAAGGGCAGAGGAACCCGCGGTCTACAGTTGATGGGGTTTCTAAGAGTCAGACATGACTGAGCGACTAAACACAGAACAGTACAACATTGAGAGTTAAAAGATCTCAAGAAAACTGTTAACAGTTCATATGCTATGTAACCATCCCTCTCCCTTGTAGTCTACAAATCTAGTGAGTTGGTAGCAATGGTAGGAGTGGTTATTTTATTTGTTCTAGTTTTTAAGAAGAAAATAGAGCCTGAATTTATTCAGTATTCAGTTCATTCGCTCAGTCATGTCTGACTCTTTGTGACCTCATGGACTGCAGCACACCAGGCTTCTCTCCATCACCAACTCCCGGAGTTTACTCAAACTCATGTCCATAGACTTGGTGATGCCATTCAACCATCTCATCCTCTGTCGTCCCCTTATCCTCCCGCCTTTGATCTTTCCCAGCATCAGGGTCTTTCCAAGGAGTCAGTTCTTCACATCAGGTGGCCAAAGTATTGGAGTTTCAGTTCAACATCAGTCCTTCCATTGAACACGTAGGACTGATTTCCTTTAGGATGGACGGGCTGGATCTCCTTGTGGTCCAAGGGACTCTCAAGAGACTTCTCGAACACCACAGTTCAAATGCATCGATTCTTTGGTGCTCAGCTTTCTTTGTAGTCCAGCTCTTACATCTATGCATGACTCCTGGAAAAACCATAGCTTTGACCAGACGGACCTTTGTTGGCAAACTAATGTCTCTGCTTTTTAATATGCTGTCTATATTGGTCATAGCTTTTCTCCCAAGCAGCAAGGGTCTTTTAATATCATGGCTGCAGTCACCATCTGCAGTGATTTTGGAGTCCAAGAAAGTAAAGTCTATCACTGTTTCCATTGTTTCCCCATCTATTTGCCATGAAGGGATGGTACCAGATGCCATGATCTTAGTTTCCTGAATGTTGAGTTTTAAGCCAATTTTTTCACTCTCTTTCACTTTCATTAAGAGGCTCTTTAGTTCTTTGCTTTCTGCTATAAGGGTGGTGTCATCTCTCCTGGCAATCTTGATTCCAGCTTGTGCTTCATCCAGCCCAGCATTTCTCGTGATATACTCTGCATATAAGTTAGATAAGCAGGGTGACAATATACAGCCATGACGTACTCCTTTCCCGATTTGGAACCAGTTTGTTGTTCCATGTCCAGTTCTAACTGTTTCATACAGATTTCTCAGGAAACAGATCAGGTAGTCTGGTATTCCCATGAATTTAAGAATTTTCTACAGTTTGTTGTAATCCACACAGTCACAGGCTTTAGCGTAGTCCATAAACCAGAGGTAGATGTTTTTCTGGAACTCTCTTGCTTTTTCGATGATCCAGCAGATGTTGGCAATTTGATCGTTGGTTCCTCTGCCTTCTCTAAATCCAGCTTGAACATCTGGAAGTTCACAGTTCACGTACTGGTAAAGCCTGGCTTGGCGAATTTTGAGCATTACCTTTCTAGCATGTGAGATGAGTGTAGTTGTGCGGTAGTTTGAACATTCTTTGGCATTGCCTTTCTTTGGGATTGGAATGAAAACTGACCTTTTCCAGTCCTATAGCCACTGTTGAGTTTTCCAAATTTGCTGACATATTGAGTGCAGCACTTGCACAGCATCATCTTTTAGGATATGAAATAGCTCAGCTGGAATTCCATCACCTCCACTAGCTTTGTTTGTAGTGATGCTTCCTAAGGCCCACTTGACTTCGAACTCCAGGATGTCTGGCTCTAGGTGAATGATCACGCCATCATGGTTATCTGGGTCATGAAGATTTTTTTTTTGTATAGTTCTTCTTGCCACAGAATATATTGTATATTCTTCTTAATATCTTCTACTTCTGAGAGGTCTGTAACATTTCTGTCCTTTATTGTGCCCATTTTGCATGAAATTTCCCTTGGTATCTCCAGTTTTCTTGAAGCGATCTCTAGTCTTTCCCGTTCTATAGTTTTTCTCTATATCTTTGCATTGATCACCGAGGAATGCTTTCTTATGACTCCTTGCTGTTCTTTGGAACTCTGCAATCAAAGGGATATATCTTTCCTTTTCTCCTTTGCCTTTAGCTTCTCTTCTTTCCTCAGCTATTTGTAAGGCTTCCTTAGACAACAGTTTTGCCTGTTTGCATTTCTTTTTCTTGCGGATGGTCTTGATCCCTGCTTCCTATACAATATCCTGAACTTCTGTCCATGGTTCTTCGGGCACTCTGCTTATCAGATCTAATCCCTTGGATCTATTTGTCCCTTCCACTGTATAATCGTAAGGGATTTAATTTAGGTCAAACCTGAATGGTCTAGTAGGGAACTGCTTCCTTCAGTTTAAGTCTTGTTGGCAACAAGAAGTTCATGATCTGAGCCACAGTCTGCTANAAAGTCTATCACTGTTTCCATTGTTTCCCCATCTATTTGCCATGAAGGGATGGTACCAGATGCCATGATCTTAGTTTCCTGAATGTTGAGTTTTAAGCCAATTTTTTCACTCTCTTTCACTTTCATTAAGAGGCTCTTTAGTTCTTTGCTTTCTGCTATAAGGGTGGTGTCATCTCTCCTGGCAATCTTGATTCCAGCTTGTGCTTCATCCAGCCCAGCATTTCTCGTGATATACTCTGCATATAAGTTAGATAAGCAGGGTGACAATATACAGCCATGACGTACTCCTTTCCCGATTTGGAACCAGTTTGTTGTTCCATGTCCAGTTCTAACTGTTTCATACAAATTTCTCAGGAAACAGATCAGGTAGTCTGGTATTCCCATGAATTTAAGAATTTTCTACAGTTTGTTGTAATCCACACAGTCACAGGCTTTAGCGTAGTCCATAAACCAGAGGTAGATGTTTTTCTGGAACTCTCTTGCTTTTTCGATGATCCAGCAGATGTTGGCAATTTGATCGTTGGTTCCTCTGCCTTCTCTAAATCCAGCTTGAACATCTGGAAGTTCACAGTTCACGTACTGGTAAAGCCTGGCTTGGCGAATTTTGAGCATTACCTTTCTAGCATGTGAGATGAGTGTAGTTGTGCGGTAGTTTGAACATTCTTTGGCATTGCCTTTCTTTGGGATTGGAATGAAAACTGACCTTTTCCAGTCCTATAGCCACTGTTGAGTTTTCCAAATTTGCTGACATATTGAGTGCAGCACTTGCACAGCATCATCTTTTAGGATATGAAATAGCTCAGCTGGAATTCCATCACCTCCACTAGCTTTGTTTGTAGTGATGCTTCCTAAGGCCCACTTGACTTCGAACTCCAGGATGTCTGGCTCTAGGTGAATGATCACGCCATCATGGTTATCTGGGTCATGAAGATTTTTTTTTTGTATAGTTCTTCTTGCCACAGAATATATTGTATATTCTTCTTAATATCTTCTACTTCTGAGAGGTCTGTAACATTTCTGTCCTTTATTGTGCCCATTTTGCATGAAATTTCCCTTGGTATCTCCAGTTTTCTTGAAGCGATCTCTAGTCTTTCCCGTTCTATAGTTTTTCTCTATATCTTTGCATTGATCACCGAGGAATGCTTTCTTATGACTCCTTGCTGTTCTTTGGAACTCTGCAATCAAAGGGATATATCTTTCCTTTTCTCCTTTGCCTTTAGCTTCTCTTCTTTCCTTAGCTATTTGTAAGGCTTCCTTAGACAACAGTTTTGCCTGTTTGCATTTCTTTTTCTTGCGGATGGTCTTGATCCCTGCTTCCTATACAATATCCTGAACTTCTGTCCATGGTTCTTCGGGCATTCTGCTTATCAGATCTAATCCCTTGGATCTATTTGTCCCTTCCACTGTATAATCGTAAGGGATTTAATTTAGGTCAAACCTGAATGGTCTAGTAGGGAACTGCTTCCTTCAGTTTAAGTCTTGTTGGCAACAAGAAGTTCATGATCTGAGCCACAGTCTGCTACTGCTCTTGTTTTTGATGACTCTTTAGAGCTTCTCCATTTTTGGCTGCAACGAATACAATCAATCTGATTTCTGTATTGACCATCTAGTGATGTCCATGTGTAGAGTCTTCTCTTGTTTTGTTGGAGGGTGTTTGCTGTGACTGGTGCATTCTCTTGGCAACTCCATTAGCCTTTGACCTGCTTTGTTTTGTACTCCAAGGCCAAATTTGCCTGTTATTCTGGGTATCTCTTAACTTCCTACTTTTGCATTTCAGTCCCCTATAATGAAAAGGACATCTTTTTTGGGTGTGTGTTCTAGAAGGTCTTGTAGGTCTTAGAAGCATTCAACTTCAGTTTCTTCAGCATTACTGGTCGGGGCATAGACTTGGATTACTGTGATATTGAATGGTTTGCCTTGGGAACGAACAGAGATCATTCTGTCGTTTTTGAAATTGCATCCAAGTAAAGTACTGCATTTCAGACTATTTGGTTGACTATGATGGCTACTCCATTTCTTCTAAAGGATTCTTGCCCACAGTAGTAGATACAATGGTCATCTGAGTTAAATTCACCCGTTCCAGTCCATTTTAGTTCACTGATTCCTAAGATGTTGATGTTCACTCTTGCCATCTCCTGTTTGACCACTCCAATTTGCCTTGATTCATGGACCTAACATTCCAGCTTCCTATGCAATATTGTTCTTTACAGCGTCAGACTTGACTTACATCACCAGTCACATCCACACCTGGGATATTTAATCCAGACATTTAACCATCCTTCTCCCTTGTAGTCTACAACTCTAATGAGTTGGTAGAAATTGTAGGATTCGTTATTTTATTTGTTCTGGTTTTTAAGAAGAAAATAGAGTCTGAATTTAAGTTTCTTCCAAAATTCTGCAATGATGCAGTTATTGTTTAAATAGCATTGTAAAGGTAATAGAGCATGACATAGCAAGTGTAAGGAATATCTAAAGGTAGTATGTCTTTTTTCATCATTCTCAACATTATAAAATATTAAATATAACGATAAATTTGACAGAAGTTTTGTAGACATAGAAAATCCTATAATTTGACCTAGAAGAGTCCAACAATGTTGCACATTAAATTTGGGCTAATGGAAAGGTTGTGTTTTGTGTGCCGAAAGAAGGAAAAAAATGTTTTATCAGTTACTTTACTGTGTTATCCAAAGTTGAAGCAAATACACTCAACAGAGTATAAAAAAGCACATTTAATAATATAAGTGACAGAAGCTACCTACATTTTTTTGAGATTATTTTTCCCCTCATTGCCTTTCAAGGTCAGAAATTAAACATTCTGCATCTGTCCTATGGTGGTTCCTCTAGAAATTTCACATTTTTAGTTTAAAGTTAATTACTTCCCCGGTGAAGCATCTGCCTACAGTGCAGGAGACCCAGGTTCAATTCCTGGATCGGGAAGATCTCCTGGAGAAGGGAATGGCAACCCACTCCAGTATTCTTGCCCCCCACCTGCCACAAAAAAAGGTGGGGCTCAAAGAAATATTACTGGAGAAGGCAATGGCACCCCACTCCAGTACTCTTGCCTGGAGAATCCCATGGACAGAGGAGCTTGGTAGGCTACAGTCCACGGGCTCGCAAAGAGTCGGACACGACTAAGTGACTTCACTTCAAAGGTAATCATTACCTTTACCTATTTAGGAAGGTACCTTTACATTACCTTCCTAAACAGAACAAGGACTTAAAATGCTTTAACTTTGATCAGTTGTGCTGATTTTGTGCTCTTTGTTGGACAAAATTGTCTTACATAGCCAGTGATTATTTAAATTGGCTTTCAAATTTACCTTTTTTTTTTAACTTAAGTCGTTCATTCATCCTGAGATCATTTTCTTTTTTCCTAAAGTATATCTTTGAGAATGTCCTTTAATACGGGTTTACTAAGGACAGATTTTCTTGTTTTGTTTTTTTAATCTCAAAATATCTTTATTTCTCCCTTCTTATTCTTAAGAAGTCATCACTTAGTTTCTAGGGAATTTTCTTCCTCAGACTAGTTGTGCTTTTCACTCTTTGGTGTTTACAGTTTCACTCAGATGGATTTTGGTGAGAATTCCTTATTTAATCTTACTTTGGAGTAGTTGGGACTCCTGGATATGAGGATTGTTATATCAGACATTCTATGTAGATGTCCTCTGTCCCATTCTTTTTCTTCATTTGTAACTCCAGTGAGTTGCAAGTTAACATGTTTTATTCTTTCCTCCTGGTCTTTTAACCTCTTTAATATCTTTTATCTCTTTGTGTGCATTCTGGGTAAGTTTTATAGATTTTTTTTTTTTTTTTTTTTTTTTTTCCTCTTTGTCTTATT